>UELX01000048.1:0-157773 GCA_900480035.1 Eupelmus urozonus
AATGGTAGTTTACATGATTCCACTCGATATACTGACATTTTACAATTTTTTTGAATCGCCAAGTGAACAAAATGCTTTTACTAAATGTTTTTAAGAAACGAGGATACATAATTGCAATAAATGTGCATAATATTGCATATATATTGCCGCATATATAGCTAAAATGTCATTACCGTGGCATGTCGCCGAAGAGACTCTTAATATTAAACATGCGGCTGGGTTTTGGAAATTCAAATAAGGCTTCCGGGAAACTACCGAAATTTCGAAAGGAGATAATTATCGAAAATTTTCTCTAATAAAAACCCTTATAAATATAATTTTATAAGCTTTTTAAGCCTTATTATTCGAAAAATTGTAGTTAGCGTATTTTGAATTTCCCGCCTATTTTTCGCCAGTAAGTTGGCAATGGATCACGTGATCGAACTGAGCCAGTGCGCTTTCGAGCGTCTGTCGACCAAATTCAAACTTCAAACAAACTCTGGAATTTATAGTATCACTATAACGGTATTTTGTTTAAACAATTTGTTGTGCGAAAATAATGACGTCATTACCGTGGACCGAGTAATAACGTGGTAAGTAAATATTATTTTTTATCTAAATGAACTAAAAACGTTGAAAATGTAAATTTAAATAAGTGTACGAGAGGGAATTTGTTTATTTAATAAGCTCGAGATGTAATATAAGATTTAGTGGGGAAATGTCATTACCGTGGCCAATTTTCGTTTAACTTAATAGATTATTAAGTATTTGGGTTTCTATCAAATTTAAGTCTCATTAAACGATAATTATAATAAAATTAATATTTTAAGTCATTTCAAAAAGATATTAGAAATAGAAATTGAGAATGGCGCCCACTTTAAGATCGCGCAATGAGCGCAGAGAAGAATTAATTAAGCTATCTGGAGAAAAAAAGAAGAGACGAAAAATAACAAAAAAGACTGTCCAAGATAGAAATGAAAAATTAAATAAAAAACGTCAAATAGAAAAATTACGTCGACTGCAAATTAAAAGCGATCCAGTAGCTTATGAGCAATATTTGAAATCAGAAAAAGCGCGATATAGGCGACGTAAAGAATTAGGTAAATTGAAATCAGTAGCTCAAATGTCTAATCGTGAAAAGCGTTCTAAAAGAAAGAAAAACAGAGAAGCTCAGAAAAAATGTAGACAAAGGAAAAAAGAAGCATCCTACTCTCATCAGCATAACGTATTAAATACTCAAACTGAAACTAAGCAGGCTATTGCAGGAAAAAAGAGAGCAAAGAAAAATAGAACAAAGTGCTATAGAGTAAATGACGAGCTCCGGAATAACAACAAACTATTAAAAATAAAAATAAAAACATTGGAGAGGCAACTGTCGAGAATAAAAATAAAAAAAGGTCCAAAAAAGAATAATGACTCACCGTTGGATAGAGTCAACACATTTTTGAAAACTATAAAAGCAACAGTTCCTGCGAAAGTGAAAGAACGTTTGGTAATTTTTAAAATAATTTAGCTATGTTATATCAGTTATTTTTATATTTGAAAAACAAAATCTTTTTTTTGCAGTATTTCAATGAAGTGCTTAAGAGTCACCTAAAAACATCTTATCAAGAAAGTACTGATACGACTTACAAACGTATACTCAAGGCAATTTTAAGTGGATCTATAATTTAAAAATATCGAATTTTAGATCAAGTAAGAAAAACAGTAATTCCAGTTTCATATAAGAAAATTCCTCCTAGGCAACAAAAAAATACCACAAGATTTGTCAATGAGGAGATAAAAACATTTTTCCTTGAAAACTCAAAAATAGATCCTAGCAAAAAAAGTTATATGAAAGTGGATGGAGAAAAAATGCAAATTCAGTATTTAAATGCATCATTAATTGATTTACATAAACAATTCTGCTTAGAACGTTCCTTTAAAGTTTCATATAAACATTTACCAGGTATCGCCCACGGTTTTGCATAGCTCCCAAGATCTCTAAACGAAACACTTGTGCTTGCTTCGAACACGAAAATTTTTCTCTGCTAGTCGAATCACTCTATGCCAATAAAATAATCAAAGAAAATACTCATTCAAAAGTAATCAATTCTTTAATTTGCGATACTCGATCTGATAAATGTTTTGCAAGGACATGTTTAGAATGTCAAAAAAATGATATAATATATAATTTAGATATTAATTTTGACAAGATTATTATTTTAACTAAATGGGTGACCACAAAGGAAAAGAGAATTAGTGAAAAAACAAAAAAAGAAATAACAGTTACAATTACAAAAAAAATTAAGCAAAATATTACAGTGAAAGAGATTTTATGTATATTTAAAGAAACTCTAAAAAATATAATGGTACATGAATTTAAAATTATACATCAGTTCAGAACAATTAAGAATTTAAAACAAAATTTAAATGAACATGAGTGTTTGCTGTTACTGGATTTTAGTGAAAACTATTGTTGCAAGTATGCAACAGAAGTACATGCTGTCCACTTTGGTGCAAATCGAACGCAGATCACACTTCATACTGGCATGATATATACTTCCAAAACTAGCCAGGGATTTGGAACCTTATCTCCTTCACTTCGTCATGACGCCAGTGCAGTTATAGCACATTTAGAGAAAGTATTATCTCATTTCATCCTGCAACATCCATCAATTAATATAATACATTTTATGAGCGATAGCCCCAGTACTCAATATAGAAACCGCAAAATGTTTTACCTTATTACACAAGTAATTCCTTCTATTTATCTTCAAATAGAAAAAATCTCTTATAATTTTTCTGAAGCTGGACATGGTAAAGGACCTGCCGATGGAATTGGTGCTGTTATAAAGAGAACTGCTGATGACGCCATTAAATATGGACAAGACCTCAGAAACTTTGAAGATGTTTTAAATGTTCTAAAAAATAAAACTAAAACAATATTTATTGCACCAGTAATGTTGTCACACATTGAAGAGATTGACAAGTTATTACCTGATGAGGTGAAAGGTTTTGTAGGCTCCATGTCAATTCATCAATACACCTGGTCAAGAGAAAACTCGCAAGTTATTAAGTTTAATTATTTGAGCTGCTTCCAGTGTCGACTAGGATTTACTTGTAATTATTTTAACAAAGGGTGTCTCAATTATCAAATGTCAACTGAACAAAACACTGTAAACATACATAAGATAATCAGAACAATGAATGTACGAAGTTTAAAAAGGCAGAAATCTCCAAACGATAGAAAAGACTGTCCTCCTATTCAGAAAAAAAAAATAGCCTCGTCTTTTGAAATTGAAAACAAGGATGAAATTTACACTTCTCAAAGAGCATCACGGTTCGTTATTTATTTAAAAATAATTAAAACTAAAAAAATAAATAGTATAATTAACTATTTTTACAGGACACAAAAAATGCCAGCAAAATTTCAGCAATATGAGATTTAACCAGAATGTTTTTTATTTTTAATATATAATTTTAAATATAATAAATATAATTGTTACATTTTTCATGAATAACGTAAAACCTACAGAAAAAATTTATAGATTGTAGAACACAATCTACTTTTGTATATATATATATTTATTTTTGTTAAAAAAATTATAATTTTAATTAAATATAGTTTAAACAAATTAAAGAATTTTTTTATAATTTATAATAATACATTAATTAACATATACTTACTTCACAAATGAAGTATTGATACGTAAGTATTCTCATTATCTTCAATACATTTTTATTCCAATTATCAATCAGATGTCATTATCGTGTCAACCCAGTCATTACCGTGCTGCCTCAAAACGGTAATTTTCGCACCAAATAATTTTAAATTGCATCTGTAGTTGTTTCCGAATAAATTACGTCTTATTATAGTCTAGTTGACAAAAAGCAACTATTATTTACCTCCAAAACGATTTTTTTTATGCGAACCAATTTTAACGTCAAAAACTAGCATTTTCGTGACAATCACCCATATATAGATGCAAGCAAGACTCTTTTTAGCTATATAAAAAAGATTTGAAAAATAGCATTTATTTCAATATTTTCTTTAAATGCAGATAAATATATCCATAACTTGAGTTTCTTAAAGCGTTAGAGTCTAAAAATTTGGTTTTCTTCACAATTTGTTACTTAGAATCATATTCCAAAGTTTGAGCAAAATCCGTGATCCGAAGACCTGGGCCTCTCCTAGTAAATTGTTTTCATTCTAAAATTAACAAATTCTGATAAATAAGTATCAAATTAATTAATAATAAATAAAAATTAAAAGTCTGTGGCTTTTTAAAATTACTTGTACATTTTTGGTGTTTTCGAGAAGCGAAAGTATTTAACATTTGAACAAGCGCACGGAGATCAAAGACACCGAGTTAAAATCTAAGACTAACTAGAAGAAGAAGTTCTCAGTCATGAATTTTGTTGGAATACGTATTACAATATAAAGAATATCGTATTTTCACATATCAACGCTTAAAAAATTTCATGTTATTAAAAATTTTTGCTTTATTTAAAGAAATATTGAAATTAACTTTTTTTATCCATATTGCAGATGCATCTGTGAATAAATTAAATAAAATTAAAAAGAAAGAGCTTCTATTTGATTTTTGCAGGATTAAAATATTCTTCTTTTTTCAGAAATTATAAATTATTTTACTGAGGAATCAAAAATTTATAAATTTTAATGCACGCGTTGCTTTCGAAGACTGCAACGCTTACCACGAGTAAGCTGTTTTACCGACTGTCAAGAGAGTTACCATAAGTAGTAGTCAAAGCAATAGGCTGTCCGACAGAGCTTTTATTATATTCAAGCAGATGAGCAAGAAAGCCAGATACGAGAGAGCTAAGCTTCGCGAAAGAAGCAGCAATTTCCCTTCCAGCAATCAAGAGTAGCGAGGTTGTTGCAGGTGGAACTGCATTTAGAAAATGACATTATAAACTTGCCTTTCCACATAATAATCTTTTTTTCCTAATTTCTACGAAAATTCAAGCCTATAGACTATAAACTTACTAAGGGTGTGCGAGACAAGAAATTTCACGAGAATATCTCATCTCGGATGAACTCGAGAAATCTTCCCTAAACTCGAAAAATCTTGGCTGAACTTGAGAAATCTAGGCCAACTCCGGAAAATCTCAAATATTTTCGAAAAATTTTGATAAATCTTAACATTTTTTATTAAATTTAAGAAAAAAGTCGACTAATATAAAAAATTCAAAATAAAATAATTTTTTAGATATAGTGTGCATGAAGTGATACTTTTTTAATATAATTTAGATCCACATTTCACTAAAAACAAATTTATTTTAAAGTTAGAGTGGTAAAAAATGGTTTCTATATTTTTATTATGATAAAACTCTCAAGATTTCTCTAATTTCTTGGCAATTTTTCTTCCAATTGGCGTTTACCAAAATTTCTCAGCACTGACTGAAATTTATCGGACTGAGCCGAGATTTTTCGAGAGCCACCGAGATTTCTTGAGATCCATCGAGATTTCTCGGGTTAAGTCGAGATTTTGAGACAGAGCGCGAGATCTCGTCTCGTCTAGCTAAAAAATGGCGAGACAAATCTCGTCTCGTCTCGAATATGTTTTGCACGTTCTTAAAATTCACCTAGGGTGCTCCGGAATACATAATATTCATTAGCCATTGGCTATAGTTAAGTTTTCCATAAACTGTATAAAAAGATGGATGTGCATATCTAAAGGGCAGGCTAATTTTTGCCTTTCTTCTCAGATGAGGAACCTTTGACACTCGGTTACGCAACTTACGAGATTTGGTCTTAAACTGTAGTTTAAAAGTAAATAATGTCTAAGACCAACATTTATTAAAAGTTTCTCATAAATATATAAACTTTAAAATCACACACCTATCCCGTACAGGTTGGAATCATTCAAGGTATTGAATGTAAAAATCATCTAATAAACTGATGTACTTATCAGGAATGACTGTTTCACTTCCAGTATCAAAGTACAGAAAAACCAGATTGCTCACACATGATAAGTTGTTACTTATGTGATTGCACTAAAACCGTATAAGTACCTGCATCCCTCGATGCCTATTTTATTTTCCCGAAGAGACACTTTGCGACGACACCAGCCAAGCACCTTCGATAAGGATCAGTAAACCATACAAACATCTGCATGCATGTCTACTCGACATTTTTTAAGATCAACTATATTAGATTTTCTGCCGCGTTTATCTAGTTGCAGTTCCGTGTCGACCGGGATTTCATGATCAGAATAGGGATACGTATAAATAAATCAACAGCTATTCAAATACCTTAATATTATATGCTGCCTAAACGTTACAGTAACAAACACCAATATTAAATAATACTGAACTTAAGTTTATTTTTTGTAGACGTTATTGTACCGAATAACAATTTTAACTTAAACAACTTTACAATAATTTTCAACAAATGCAAAATAATTATCATTTATCCTGCAGTCGGATTTACGTGATAATTTTTTAACCGATCAAAAATTTCTACAAATATGAATAATAGAAATTGAGAGTGAATATTTTATTTTATATTTAAAACATATTAAAAGGTATAATTAAAATATTCAAAAACCATTATGATTATTATATACAATTGTAATTTCTGGATAAAACATCATAAAATATCTTACCCTCTTCTTAAGTACTCCTTAAGTACTAGTATTTTGAAAAAATGAACTTAACCGCTAGATGTCTTGAGAAGCTAAAGAAGTGTGCTTTTTGAGAATTTCATTAATCAATATGAATTTATTATTAACTCTAATAATATATATAATAATAACTCACCAATAACTAGTTTCGCGAAAATTAAAAAAAAATAAATTTTTAGATCAATTCAAATTTGCCGCGTTTCCAGATTTCTCAGCAGAAGGATGTTGTCGCGTAACTGCGTGAGTTGGACGATTCATAAAGATACACATAAATATAATCTGGACTAATGCTGCGAATTGTTACACAGGAACTACAACCGCTGATTAATCAATTCAGTATGATTAGTATTAATCGCAGTAGCATAATCTAAAATATTAAAAAACTAGCAATTTTTACAATGTTTCTAAAACATGACTTGGAGCAGAAAGTACAGGATGGAAAACATTGTGGAATACATCTATGTGATTACCGCTCATGAAAACATGACTTATCGTTTACAAATAAAGAGGGGATTTCCAGGATACTCGACACTACAGTGTGTATGTAGAAAGAAAATATACTTTGGCATCATCATTTTGTTTCTGCTCTTGGTTGATATCGTATGTTGACATCTGATGTGTGTGTTAAAATTTTAGCGACTGTATTGTTATTAAATCGGTTGAATTAGTTAAAAAGGAAAACACATTTAAATGAGTATAGGTAAGAGGCTCTTATTTTATGGAGAAATATATATTTACGCTAATTTATTAGTTAATTTGAAATTTTTTTAATTTGTGAATTAACAAGTGAATTATTGTGTAATTTTAAATAAATAAAATAAATAAATAAATAAAAGTAGGAAGTAAAAAATGTAAAAGTTTTTTAATAATTCTAGTGTACATTTGTGATCATGAACAACAGCAGGGCATATGCTGGAACTGGTGTTGCTTTAGTTGTTGGAGCAGTTATAGGTATAGCTACATCGCTATTCTTTGCATATATAAATAATAGAGACCGACAAAGGTATACCGATAGACAAAGAGAGGCAGAAGAAGCTAGAGAAAGAGAACGACGTGAGAGACAAGAAGAAGCTAGAGAAAGAGAACGACGTGAGAGACAGGAAGAAGAAACTAGAGAAAGAGAACAACATGAGAGACGGGAAGAAGAAAGAAGAAGAGAAGAGAGACGACAAAACGAAATTGATCGACGAAGAGAAGCTGAACTAGCCAGAATAAATGAAGAATTTGATAAATTATTGGGAGGAGATTTGAAATCTTGTAACAAAGAAGAAATAGAAAAAAATGTAAATTGTGAAACAGAAAGCAATCAACTAAAACGTCAATTGCGAGAAGAACTATTAAAACAAAAAGAAATTGCACTTAAAAATAAAATAAAGAAAAAACAGGATGAAAAGCAAGAGAAAGAAGAAGATAAACAACATAAAGAAAATAAAGAATCCCAAACTTTACAACAACAAAAAACTGAATTAATTCAAATAAAAGAAGAGTTTGATAAATTACCTAAGGGTCAACTAGAATCTGGTGGCCAAGATATCCAAAAATATGATACAGATTATACAGCAGAAAGCCAAAATGCATCTATACAAATAGATTCAAGTTCAGAAGATGAACAAAAATATAAACAAGGAAAAGAGAGAAAAAAGAAAGAAGAAAGAAGAAAACAAAAAGAGAATAATCAATCTAAAGTTTTATATCAAAACAAAACTGAATTTCATAAAATTATAGATGAAGAATTTGATAAATTATTTGAGAGAGATTCAGAATTTAGTAGTGAAGATGATAAAGAATGTGATGTATTATGTTATAATGCAGAAATACAATAGAATTTCCACTAAAAAATTTACAAATAGCAATTGTGAAAAATAACAAATAACTTTTTTTTAAAGTTTCAAACGAAAAACTTTAAAAACCAGTTTAATTAAAATATAATAACAGTATAATTATAAATAATTATTAAGCAGTTACAACAGAGTCTGATAAGTTAATAAATAATAATGTAAAGTGAACGTTTAAGAAAAAAATATAGAGGGAAGCTTTTATAAAAAACTAGATAGGATATACAGTTAAGACATAAAATTGTAAAAATATTTTAACTTAAGTGATCCTAAAGAAAGGAATTACAAATAAAATTATTTTTCATTAACTTGTATTTGATACTTGTGTCTGTAAGTATGTTATAAATTTGTATTGTGTACATACCCTTTTAACTAAATTATTAATAAATTATAATATCTTGTTAATTAAAATAAATAAAAAAATTTAATATCGATAAGTCAATTTTTTAAATTATTCAATTATCAAATTTGACCAAAATTTAGTGAAGTTGAATGTATATCTCTAAATTTAATTTCAGTAGGTTTATTATCAGACAGTATATGTGAATGTTTATAACTTATTTTCTGTACATACGAAGAATAAAATTTATTATAAAATGCATATTAGTATAATAGTATAACTAATTAATACAAGTCGCAACGAAAACAAGAATAAATTCCTGCATATGTACATGCATGCAACTTTTAAACATCTCA
The DNA here is from genome assembly GCA_900480035.1 of Eupelmus urozonus. Lineage (NCBI taxonomy): Eukaryota > Metazoa > Arthropoda > Insecta > Hymenoptera > Eupelmidae > Eupelmus > Eupelmus urozonus. Next base: position 9,140 of record UELX01000048.1, read on the forward strand.
TTTATTTACCTAGATCGCCATCGCTCGTAGATCCTGACAAAACTCTTGATTATATCTTTTAAACATCCCTCCTTTTCACTAACGAAACTGGCCATTCTCACATCAGTCGTTCAGCTGCAACAGGCGATTGCTCTTTAACGCAAAACTATACACATACAAATACAATCGACGAACAAATCCAAAACGTCGTCGTTTACATGTGATTCGTACAAGCGCAAGTCCACACAAGCTTCAAAAAAGAGACATAACGCACTGCTCATGCGCCTAAAGACCCTCAAAAGAGAGATAGAAAACCATCTATCTCTCTCTCTCTCTCTCTTAGTCACTGAAGAATGGAAAAGCGAGGTTAGGAAAGTGGCTCTTGTGCGCGAGTAATAGCATAGTAGAAGGGGCAGGCATTCGTAAACGCGAGAGCGAGAGAGAAAGAGGGAGCTGAAGACGAAGAGAGAGCTGTCATGTGGACGTGTCCCACAGCCGTCCCGGATAATCAACCTACCAGCTCCTCAGTATCAGCAGCAGCTGGCCAAAACGCCAACCCCATCAGAACCAGTGACCGGATGCAGCTGGGGAGCGAGCTCACGACGAGGATGCGATGCCAGCGCGCCGACGACGCGTAGGCGCCGAGCCCAGCTTCTACCAGCAGCAGGGCAACAGTCACACTGTACCGAGGAGCACTGGCTACGAGGAGAGCGCCGACGATAATGACCTGCTGCTGCTGAGCGAGCCAGAGCCTCTGAGGACGATGTCGTCGCGCGACCGCACCCAGGAGTTCGGCAATGCCGTGCGCAGCGTCCAGTCGAGCAGCGCCTCCAGGCAGGCGGCCGTCGGCTCCCTCAGGAACCCGAGGCAGGCCAGGCACCTGCAGAGCTACTCCAACTTCATGATGATAGCCAAGAACATCGGCAAGAACATTGCCAGCACCTACGCCAAGCTTGAGAAGCTTGCACTGCGTAAGTTGTTCTGCTTGGGATTTTGGCTTTTGTGGCTTTGTGGTTTGAGAGTTTTTGTGATTTGGATTGGGGAGGTGGTGGAGAACTTGGTTTAGTAGTGTGCTTACGTTCGAAACAAGTTTATTCGGGTAAAGTCCGTTTGTAGTTTTGTTTCCATATGGTTAATAAATTTCAATGGTCAATGTAATAATCAGTTTTTGATTGATGAGTATATTAATGGAAATTAGGTTACAATGATTCATTTTTAATTTCTGATGTGATCTTGTGTTGACAGTATCCTGTGTAAACAAAAAGTTTTGACAATAATTTTTCATAACTGTGAAAGATTAATGTAATATTGAATGTGACTGTGCATGAATGAGGCTACTAAAATCTTTTGTAATATTTATAATTTTAACAATATAACTTTTTCCAGTGGCAAAGAAAAAATCAATTTTTGATGATAGACAAATGGAAATTGAGGAGCTGACAACCATAATTAAAACAGATTTAAGTAGTTTAAATCAGCAAATTGCCAAATTACAGGAATTAGGTAGGAGGCAACGCGAAAACTTTAGTTCATCAAAAGGACATCATATAGCATCACATTCCTCATCAGTTGTTGTGGCCTTACAATCAAGACTTGCCAATATGTCGAATCACTTTAAAAGTGTATTAGAAGTTCGCTCTGAAGTAAATTTTGCATTAAACAATTTAGTAAATAAGTAAATAACTTAAAATAGCTTTATTAATAATTCTAATTTTTCTACAGAAAATGAGAGAAGAGCAAAGTAGAAGAGAACAATTTTCACATGGGCATGTATCCACAATGTTACCTCCAAGCGTAGTTTCTGGGAAACAAGGGTCTTTGTTACTTCAAGAACAGGATGCTGGTGCTTCAGTTAGTATAGACCTTGAACCAGCTATGGGGCAACTTACTATGCAAAGAGCTATATATGATGATACAGTAAGTATAAAACTGTATTTAATTTTAATTTGTTTTTATTATTACTGCTTTTATTATAAAGCTATAATAAAAATATCAAAAATGTATTACGTGTAAAAATATCACAATCAAAAATTTTAATCTTGTGAACACCTTTTTTTAGGAATCTTATGTACAATCCCGAGCTGAAAGTATGCAAAACATAGAATCAGCTATAGTTGAATTGGGTGGAATTTTCCAGCAACTTGCACATATGGTTAAGGAACAGGAAGAAATGGTGGAAAGGTTAATATAAAGCATTTAAACATACTATTTTTAAAATTGAATGAAAATTTTAAAAATCTTTTATCGTTTACAGGATAGATAGCAATATTGAGGATACGGAAATGAATGTAACGGCGGCGCATACCGAGATTTTAAAGTATTTCCAATCAGTAACCAACAATCGGTGGCTTATGATTAAAATCTTTGGAGTTCTAATATTTTTCTTTATATTCTTTGTTGTTTTCTTGGCGTAATGAAGAACCGCAATGGTGCAAACAGAACTGGCTGGGCAGTCGAAGTTGCCCGTCTTTTTTTTAATAATTGTTTTTAAGACTCGCGTATGGTGACATGGAAACTTAGGGTAATTTTATATACTCTGAGAAGGTTTCTTAGGCCAATCAAGCCATTTATAAATATTGCGATATGCTCGCCGCATTCCTTGATTCTTAGCACCAATCTCACTTTGTACAATACAAATCTTGTAAAAAAAAGAGTACGCAATGAAAAAAAAAATAAATGTATAATTTTCAACTTATTGTTAATTAAAAAAGTAAAATAGTGTTAATAATAAATTACAATTTATTTAAATTTGTTTAAAATCATATTTAACAATGTATTCTTTTCATAGTTTCGGTAGTATAGATACAACTTTGATTGTTACATACATTCGGTTTGAGAAATTATAATCATCGATCCTGCACGGTTTTTACAAGTACATACATACATACATAAAAATGCAATTTTCTTATAAACTTTAACTTAATATTGACAAAATTGACAAATTACTTCTTTAATATATAAACGAACTAAAATTACAAACAATGCAATAGGATAAGGACATTCAACGTTTCTTTAAATAACCACGGAGAAAAAAAAACCATACATAAAAAAAATATAATGACAAAAGTATCTCCTGTCATTGTTTGCCGTCATATTTTACAAATTTTCAAAGATCATCGCGTTTAAGTTTTAACAGAGGCGCTCCCACGAGCGCGAAACGTGCCTTGTAAAGAGCAATGACTAGCATTGCCCTGTGTAAGGCCTTTTCATTGTCAAAAATATTCATTTTTTTAAATATATAAACAATTGTTCGACTTCAGACACGTTCTTCAAATTGTCCAAATAAAAAACAAAAGTTTCCTAGACCTTTCCACCATGATGAGACTTATCCAACGACTCCCCGGAAGAATGTAAGGAACCTAGAAAAAAATTTAAAATAATCATTATTGTTTAATCTAAATAGCTAAAAATTTATTGTCTATTAAATTTTTAACACATCAAACTATTTAGTGTGAAAAAAGTAATTGCAACGGTGCTAGTAAAAATTGTAAATAAAAAATATTAATTAAAGTGCAATTGAGGTAATAAACTAATAAAACAATTAAAATTTTTTCAAATTATACAGTGTTAATACTACGTTTCAATTAGGTGAAATCTAATGAGTGTATAAAAATTATACAAAACCAATATTAACAATATAATCAATAATATAAAATATTTAAAATTTACTGAAACTATAGTGTAATTTTTTACCTTAACAATACAAAAAGCTCAAACACACACATGCATTATTTCGAACTTGTTAAAAATTATCAATGTAAAAGACAAAAGTTCTAATCTACATAAAAATAAAATGAAAAAACTGAAAAGTAATTCACGACGCGCCTATGTACTTCTAGCAAAAAACAAAATCTTTCAACCTGCAGAATTTTCACTTATTAGTATTATTTCCCTCCATCGTACTCCAAAACTGCCTGACTTTTGAAAAACGTTTGCGTCCTTGCAAGCACAGTAAGGAACATATAGACAAAAAACAGGCAAAGTAATAAAAAAAGTAACGGTAATTGTTTTTAAAAAAGTGCATGCTTATGATAAAAAATATCATAAAAAATGAAATTGGATCGTGTGCATGTGTTTTCCCCATGTTTAAATTCTTCCAATACCAGTGAACGTAAACTTCATGCTATTTCAGTACTGGAAAATCGCTCGGTACTCTAATTAACTTCCTTAATCATCAATTTAACCATTAGTATCACAAATGTAGTGATCAAAAAAATAAATTTCATTTAGCAAACATAATCTCTATAACAGAAAAACCCATCCCAAACAAAAAAAAACCCTCGCGAGTACCGAGCCCATCCTCGCAGCACGCCCTCCCACCCTCCAAGCCAATCTCCTCGCAGGCAAGTCTCCAAACGTCGCATCCTCTCAGTTCCAATCCACCACAAACCTTTGTGATTGCGCGAGCCGCCTCTCTGGTCCCGCTGATGCGTCAACGGCGGGGGCGGATGAAATCCCGAGGAGTTCCTCTGCATAGCTCCTGCGCTCCCCGTCTCGTCCCCCCAGTTCGTGTTTCCCTGTTGATGGAGCATCTGCGGCGGCGGCGGCAGCGGGGGCATGTGCTCGCTAGGGAACGGCGGGGGCGACCTGTGCTGGTGCAGCGGATGATGCCGATGATGATGGGGTGGCAGCAGCGGGAAGGGCAGCATCGGCGGGGGCGGTGATAGGGGCGGCGAGCCAGCGGGATTGGGAGGAGGTGGGGAGGAGAGCCGGCCGCCGCCGAGGGGCCTGGGCCTGAAGGCCACGTCGGCGGCGGTGGATCTGCCGGTCGGGGGTGGCGGGGGTGGCCAGGAGGACAGCGAGCCGCTAGGAGGACCGTAGAGGTTGGACGGCGGCGGCGGCAGCGGCGGATGAATGGAGCCGGGAGGCGGCAGAGGCGGCGGTGGACCGCCGGCGAACATTAGCGGGGAGCTGGACGTCTCACCTCCGGGGAAGAGCGGCAGCGGGCCCGTCGTCTCGCCGTTTGAGCCCTGCAGGCCTATGTGAACAACGGAGGTACGAGCGTCAGTTTTGTGTCGGGCGACTGTTATAGTGGAGGAGGTGGTAGTAGGATGAGTTGGGGAGCGTAGTTTTTAGGGATGGTTTTTTCTAGATTGGAAATATTAAGGAATTGATTGTAATTAAGAAGTTTGGGGGGAATATAGTATTGTATGTGAAGCGATGTTAAGATTTAATTTTAAATTAAAACATTTGAAGAAATACGATTCTTTAGAGAACTAATAAGTGTAATTATCTAAGCCTTTCTTTTAGAATTCAGGGCAACTCTATCAATCTCTATTAAATTTTTTTTAAATTACATATAAATTGAAAGAATTTCAGAAAGAGAGGGTTCAAGATCCGGGACACCAACCTTAATTAAACTTTGGAATATATTTTAGATACTCAAACATGAGCAAAGCCGCACTTACATTGCCCAAGTCTTTTAAATGTCCCAATTATGGGCACTTGCAGTCTTATTTTGAAGAAAATATGAAAAGTGAACTTCTACTTAAAATTATTAACAACTGTAATTAATAATCGAAAAATATAGATAGCAAACATTAATTTTCTGTTTCAAAATAGAGAAATAGTAATTTGGAACAAAGTTACACTTATTGTAAAAATAAGCAACAAAAGTGCACCAAAAATCATCTAAATTTCGAATTACGAAACTTTGTAATTATCAGCATATTTTCGTTGTTTAACTTTAAATAAATATAAATTTGGTCTTAATTATTATTTTTTATTTTAAAAACGGTAAATTAAAATTTGCTTTCTCTAGTCTACTGCTATTATTTAAAAGCTTATTAAAAATTTATCTAGACTGAATTATTTTTATTTTAAGTCAAAATTTGTTTTTAATATTTTCTTTAAAGTAAGACTATAAGTGCCCATAACTCGAAATAGTTCCAATAAGTTAGACCTTACAATTGCTGCTTTGTGCATGTGTTAGTACCTTAATACATATCCCAAAGTTTCATCAAGATCTGAGTCCCGGATCTTAGTTAGTAGAATGGAATCCCTTATCCAAGATCAAGTGTTCTAATTTGACAATGAATCCTGACATTTTTTGATATACAATGGGATCATTTTCGTTAAAATATTTACCTAATAATTACAATCAATCCCATGGAAATATCTGACTAATTCTGATTGATACTAGTAATAATTTTTTTAGCCAGGATTGTTTAACGTTAACTGAGAATATTGATTATATCAACATTTTTGTATTAGATTTAGCTTACTTAAAGGTATTGTAAGTTATAATAAAGCTACTGCAATTAAACTAGCATATTTCGTAAAGGAGCTTGACAATAATATGAAATGTAAATAAATGTTATCAAGTGAATTATCTTTTGATAAGCTTAAGCAAATAAAGTGAACTTGTTAACTTAAAATTATTACTATTCTCCTTTTTTTTAACGCTTTGATTCCCATTTTGATACATAGGTAACATGAAAATTGTGGTTGTGGATGTTGTAAAAACTTTATTTTCATGTACTTATTGGAAAAAGTTTTAAAATGTACTTACAGCATTTTCAAATACATATAAAGTATAACGAGATAAGATTCTTTAAAAAATTATTGTTTCAATTTAAAACAAAAAGTAATAATATAAATAAAAATAAAACTAAAAAATTCGTAAAATTAATTTGGGAATCTAAGGGTTAAATCAGAATTATTTGTTTCTTGGGAATATAATTTATAAGTACTAAAAAGTTAATTTTAAAATAAAAATTGTTTACTTTTAAATAATGAATTCTTGTTATAAAAATTGAATAAAATAAAAAAAAATAAAGAAATTGCATTTGCTAAAATTTACTATATTAGAAAAACAGTTTTTCTTATAAAAAGTTAAAAAAGACTACGGATTTTTAAAATAATTTTTTATAAATGTACTTTTAAATTTTAAATTGTAACAAACTTCTATATAATATGAGATTATAAATTAATTTTATAATTATTATAATGAAATTAAAAAATACTAAAAATGTGAAAGTTTTTATCAAAAAAAATACTTACGATGCATTTTGACTTCCGGATCTGCGTCATTTATATTTTTTTCAACGAGGGTAAGACGGTTGCGTAACTGACTCGATTCGGCCTTGACTTCCTCCAAGCGCCTTTCGTTCTGTCGTGCTGTCACCTAATTAAAAACGTTAACATTTACAATTTAATCAGATTTCCTACCTTTCGATTTAAATAAAAATTATACGCACCCAATGTTCGTGTGCTTTCGTTTCAAGAACTGATATTTGATTTTTGTATTCTCTTTCTTGATCGAGAATTTCACGTCTTAACATTTCTATTTGTTGTCTAAAATATAAATAAAAATATGTTTTAAGTAACAGCAAAAGCATATTCTTTGAATATACTAGATATAAAAAGATATTCACTTGTAATTAAGTATTTCGTTTTGCATTGTCTGTAACCTTTCAACAGTCGACGAAACTTCACCTTGTTTCTCCAACCATATTGCTTCCTCTCTAAAAATTTGAAGAAAAATTATTTTATACAAATATTTTAACACTTATTGATTAATAAGTATATTTAAATTTTGATTACTTTTGACGCTGGGCTTCCTTTTCTTCAAAGAACTTTGTTAATACTTCGAGCCGTGTCTCCGCATCTTTTTTCTCCTTTTCGGCGGCTTTACATTGTTCACTGAGAAATGCAACTTCCTCTTTCACAAGTTTTACGTGTTCTAATAAAAATAAATAATTAAAAAACAATATTTAAAGTTAATTTTTATTTTAAAAAATATTAACCTTCAAGTAATTGATGAGCTCCTTCTTCTTCGCTTAGTTTCATTTTTAGCTCATCCCTCTCTTCAAGAAGATGAGCAGCTTCAGCTTTAATATGAGATACTTCATACATTTTTTCATAATCTAAATTATTTGCATTTATTTGCTCAACGACTCCTAAAAGTTCTTTAAGTTCTAATTCCTTTATTTTTAATTGTTTACGTAAATGAGACTTTTCTTCAGTCATCTATTTTAAGAAATAAAGATAATGTTATTAGTAAATTTTTTTTTAAATATTAAATTATAAATAAATGTTTAATAATTATAATATTTACATTTTTTACTTGTAGTTCAAGTTTTTGAACTTGATCAGATAATGTTTCTTCTAACTGAATCCTTTTACTTGTTTCAGTTTTAAGTTCTTCAGTCAAATGAGTGACTTCAGCTTGCAATTCCTCTACCTTCTTGATGCTAACTGTGAGATCTCCTGTTAGAGTTTCATTCTGTAAAAAAAATGATTACCAATTTTTTACCAAAAATCAATAACTAATAATGTTATATATAATTCAAATTGAATTGATATATATTATATAAAATAGTATTTAAAATCAAACCAAACCTCAAGTTTACAAAAATCAAGCTGCATGCAACAAAATAAATGTATAATAAATATAAAATTTATAATAAATGATTAATAAATGTCTGACTAAAGAAATTTAAATAGAAACAAATAACATGATGAAAATTTGAATGCTTTTTGAAACCAAACAACTTTAAAAACGTAACACCTTAAGAAAATTGAATTCCTTACCTCTTGAGTCTTAATGGCAAGTGCATTATTCAATGATTCATTAGCAAGTTGCTGCTCATTCAGACGTACTTGCAGATCTTCAATAGATTGAGTTAATGGACTATTTGCTTCATTTTGAGTTGCAAGCATTTCACGAAGCATGTGTTCTAACTCAAGACCGGCTTCGGACGCACTTTCTAATTCCTTTTCTAACGATGCAATTTGCTCTTCCAATTCTATTCTTACACTCTGAAAGAATTATCAGAAATAAATTTCTAAATAAATAATAAAATACAAATATAAGTACTTTTTCTTACCTCAGACGATGCTAATTCAGCTTTTAATGATAACACCATTTCGTTAGAACCAAACGACTCATCCTCAATTGAGTCCAACTAAAACATTAAAAATGTTGATAAATATTGACAATTTAGATGATTAATTTCGCAATTTTAGTGTATGGTTACAATTTTAAATATAAAAAAAACTTATGAAACTTTAATTTATAATTATAAGTTTACCTTCGTTTTTGTAGACTTGAAGTTTTCATCCAACATGATACACTCTTTCCTTGTTACCATCAAGTCTTTTTCGAGGTTGTTAATCTTTCCTATGAGGAATGCATCGCGTCTCCTATTCTGATAATAGAGTTATAAAAAATATAATATTGTTTTCATATGTATTGTTTGTTAAATAAAATTTCTTTTTATTTATACTCACTTCAATAAAATAATAACCAAGGGAAAACAACAGGGTCGTCACAGCCGTAATACAGACATACATCAGAGTTTCAGAACTTTCTGCCATTTTCCTGGCGTTAGTCACTGCATTCTCATCAGCAAAGTACTGATGTTTTGTTTCCTTAATTTTATAATATATTTTAAAATATTGAACACTTAAAAACTTATTTATTTTAATAACATATACCAAACTTGTAATGTATATTATATGTATTTTTAATAATTAACAAATTTCATATGTTAGATTAATACATGAAAATTTTAATATACTCACGCCACTAGAACATTCGAGGCTCTTATCACAAGTTTCTGGAGGTATAACTAAGTAAAACAAAATTATAAAATTAAAACTTAATTTTTGAAATTTGAATTTCCACTTCAATATTTACATATTTTATAAAAATAAAATGTTAAATACCTATTTTTTCAATATTATTTGTTGGGGGAACTTCTTCGTGACTGACATTTTCTTCTTGTTTAATTTCACTACTGAAATTTTCCTCGCTCCCAGAAGATATCGTAGTTTGAACGTGCTCGTCAATCACTACTTGATCTACTCCAATTTCTTCAGAATCTACAAAATTGATTTATGTTAATAATTCATAACAAAAAATAAGAAAATTATATTTAATCATATTTAAAACCTTTCCCAGCATTCAGCAAATTTCGATTGCCTAGAAATTCGCCAAAGCTCAAGGTTGATGGTATATCTACAATATTCTCACGATTTGAATCTGCTGATTGGAAGTCAGAGTCCGTGTTTTCAACAGAAGAATCGTTATGAAGATATGCAGGTATACCCGTTGTGTAACTGCTGTCGTCAACCACATTATTATTGCTGTCTACTATATTGTCGTTAACTTCATGCTGTTTTTCAAAATGCAAAGAATTATCTACAGGCTTTGATTCTTCAGAGAACACATCAGGTGCAGTTAAATTATCACTGATCTTTATGTTACTCTCAATTGGCATGCTTTCATTTTCAGAGACATTCGGCTGAACAATCTCTTGATTAGGTAAAAAAGATTCTACTGTAGGCGTTACAACTGACTCTTCTTCACTTTCCTGCTTTAAAGGCACTTGGGTTAATGTATCTTCAACGTTAGCAGAATTGACAGAAGTATCAGTCACACTTACTTCTTGCTTATCTAATGTTTCCTCAACAGGTGCTGCAGCATCTGTATTGGTTTCAGTACTAAATGAATTATCAGTAACAGTCACTGTTTCTTCTTGCTTTGGCACAGTATCATTCTGAATATATTCAGATACAACTTTGACCTCTTCTACAAAATTAGTTTTAGAAGTTTCATCAGTACTCACAGCTATTGGAGGTGAAGATTCTTGAACATTATTATTAATCTCTGCAGAATCAACTAAAGTATTTGTTTTTACATCATCTTCTATTTTATCTTCTATTTTATCTTCTTTACTTAAAATTTCTTCATTTTTCTCAGTATTTTCTAGAATCTCTTTTTGAGTACTGATTTTGTTTTCACTTAAACTATTTACTTCAGATGATAATAATGGATCAGTTTCCTTTGCTTCAGATGAAAATAATGGATCAGTTTTCTTTACTTCAGATGATAATAATGGATCAGTTTCCTTTACTTCAACTTGTAATAAGGGATCTGTTTCACTTACTTCAGATTGTAATAATGAATTAGTTTCATTTATTATAGGTTGCTCTGATGACTTAATTTCAATTGCACCAACTTGATTTGATGAATCAATTTCATTTACTTCAGATGACTTCGTTTGATCAGTTTCACTGTTACTGATATTTTCATTAACTTCATTTTGCAAAATTTTATTTTCAGTAACTGTAGTATCACTTTCTACTACATTTTCTACTACATCTTGTTTTTCTTCAGAACTAGGACTAGATTCATCAGCCTTTTCAATATCAGGTGTTTTTTCAGTTAATTCTTCAGTAACAGGCTTGTCTGAAGAAGTTACTTCAATAGCTTCTTCTTCATCATCTTCATCTTCTTCTTCTTCTGAATCCTCTCCTCCACTACCTACAAGATTTGATATTGCAGAAAACGTGGAACTAAGAATATTTGGATATATATTCAACTGTACTTCTGGTTCTTCTTCCTTCATTTGATCTTGAAGTGTTTGTGTAGAGTAGCTAACTGATGGTGCTTCTGCTTCTTCGTGTTCTCTAGGAATAACAGTTCCATCTATGGTTTCATAGGATGGAGAAACTTGATGAGGATCAATTGTATTTTCAAGATTCTTGTTTAACTCATTTTCAAATTTGTAAGTTTCATTTTGATAACTTTGCACAGTGCCTGATTCATTATCAATATTGGCCTCAGTTGATTTGTCTGCATGTGTAGCTTGTTTAACGGGCACAATATGTTCTAAATTATGATGAAAAGTTCTGTATTCACGAATAAATTTTAAAGGAGCATAACCACGTTTGCCTTGAATCTGAAAAAAATATATTTACACTATAAAGATTGAAAATTAATTTACTAAAGATTGTTTGTTTATAAACTATAATAATCAAATATTTTCTTTTAAGAAATCTATGTAGTTAAAAAATATAAGTAAACTAATAAAAAAAATACTCTGACAATGAGAATAAAATCTTATTTTCTTGAATAATAAATCTATTCACAAAATGAAATAAATTTCCCTTGCTCCCAATGGCAAACCCAATTACCTCTACACCCCATAGGTCATTCCTCGAGCCCGCCTGCTTGCTGAAGACCTTAACTTCAATGTTGCCTGGGAAGCTGAGCACATCGCCTGATTTAGAATGGTACCGCTGAGTAGTCCTGCCCACGGAGATCACCTCTGCAACAGCAACAAAAAATCAACGCTCCAAGTCACAACAATCGAACAACCCTAACGACAACCAGACTTAAAAATATGTCAAGAAGGCCTCTTAACACACTACAAGTAGGCCTATGCAGAGTATGGCTTCAATTATCCGAGAAAGCAATGCGTTCAAACACGCAGCGCGCCAGATCTACATCTATAGCAACTAACCGGAGCAATCCTTGTCGTAACACTTGCGCAGATCCGAGAGCTTGGCGTCGCAGGCCAGGAGGACGGTGCCGAGGATGACGAGGAACTGTATCAGCAGCAGGCGCCTCGACGTTCCCCTACGTCCCCTGCTCGTCGTCGTCGTCATGTTGTTGCTGCAGCTGGATACCTTTTCCCTTTCCGCATCACCTCGCAGGTAGCCTTCGATTATCGCGCAGCGCTCAGGGCCATCTTCCTCGTCGTCGTGGGCCAGCTCGTCTCCAGCAGCGCTCGAGTAGCTGACGATCATTGGATTATAAAAAGTCGAGCGGGGCGCGCGCGCGCAGCACCACGTAGAGAGAGAGAGAGAGAGAGTAGACAAGAGAGCGCGTGCTGCCACCGCAAACGTGTCAACTTCTCGGCGCCATGTTTGTTAACGCTTTTTTTTATATATATATACGCTCGGTGTGTTGCCAGTTGCACGAACTTGACCGTCGAGGTGGGGGTGTGAGAGCGCCGGGGGTTAGGTTAGGTTTATTTTTCTTCTGGTGATGTATTTAGAAGTGCGCTGATGTGCGCCGAGGATGTTTTGAAGACTGCAGTGGCCGACTGGATGCTCGGACGTTTGGGTTCATTGCTTCCTGGCATATAGAGCCGCGAACAGCTGTTGATAATGGGTATTTAATTTTTTGATGTGTGGACGGAATGGAGTGAGGCAATAAATGCGGATGTCACGAGCGGTGACTGTTTGAATTTTTATTTCGTAATCGGAAAGTGGCCGGATTACTTTTTAAATTGTTAATTCTTATGTGAGTCTTGCCAGTCAAGGCTGACGAGGAATGTAGATAACGATAAAAGCTATACTTAATGAAAGGGAGCACAGAGGCAAATTAAATGCTGTGAGGTAAGAGTGAATTTAGGTGGTTCTGTTTGTGCCTTGGAAGTGAGAATGTTTTGTTTTTATTTTAAAAATAATCTGTAATAATAATGGACTTGACAAAGGAGAGTTCAATATGTACAGGTAATTTTATTTTAATTTTAGCTTTGTTGCATGTTTTATAGTAATAATAAAATTTTTACATAACATTGTCTGTTTTAGAAAAATATATAAGTGGCTTTCCAACAAATTCAGATGATGATATGAGTAGAAATGAATCACCTGAAATTGATAAATGTATTAATAATAATTTAACTGTCAATTCTGGTAGGTAAAATTTATTATCTTTTAGAGTAAAAACAATTTATCTGAATTTTGAAGGAATTAAAATTAATTTCAGGGCTCTCTAAAGGAAAAATAAATGCTAGGAAAGATAGACAGATCAAAAGAAATTCTGGTGAAGCATATATAAGCAATTCAGGAAAGCTTGTTCAAAGAAGAACTTTCAAGTCACTTGAAAAATGTAGACTGAATTGTTATTTAAAAATTTTACATGTGGATCAGAAAAAAATTTTCACATCTTACTGGAAAGGTGGTACTTATATTTCTAGGTTTGAATATGTATCAAGTCTTGTAACCCTAAAACCTAAGGGACGCATTCGTGGAAATAATATTAAAACTAGAAAATATAGTGTCGAATATCATTTGCCAGTAAGTGGAACTGAGTTAGTGGTATGTAAAAAGTGTTTTTTAAATACACTAGGTGAAACTGAAGGATTTGTTAAAAGTGCTGTGAATAAAATTTGGACACAATCAAAAGGATTGCCTACAGAAGATCAGAGAGGAAAATCTACTCCAAAAAACAAAAGCTCTCCAGATAAAATTAGAGAAATTGAAGAGCATATTAAGAAATGTTTAACTTGTGTAAATGAAACAAGCCTTAATGTTTCTAAGATGTATAAACATTATTCAGAAGAAGTAGCAGCTCCCTTAAGTCTTGCAGTTTATCGTAAAATTTTTAAAAAAACAAATGTAAAAACAGACAATTCTTGGGAAGACACATCGGTACATTTTTTAAGTTTTCCTTACTTATTTTCAAATGGATTAACTACAGTTAATCACATAAATGAAGATGAAAGTACCAAAATATTTTTTAAAAGTGAACCTTTAGAAGAAGAATCAAATGAATCATGTGAGAAAGAAAAATTATGAACACAATGTTTCTAAAAAATATTACAATTTGTAATTAGACTGTATAATTTACAAATTTTTCACATGACTACTTGCAAATCACCAAAATGTTCAAAAAAACCTTTGATACCAAGTATCAAAAATATTATTTTTATAAAAAATTTAAGATTAATCTTACTTATATAATTTCTATTCTAAAAATCTAAGTATTGTAAAAATGTTAATTGTTTTTATTAAATAAAAAATGTTTATTACTGTTAAACTGAACAACAGATAACTTTTATGTCATTCGATCCAAAAATCCATATAAATTTGTATATAATAATACAATTAGATAAAAATTTTAATAGTAAATTCTTTAAATTTATTTAATTGTTTTAAAATCTTCACTTCTATAGCTTCGCGAAATAACGTTGTAACTCCATTTTTCGTGGTTTTGAGAAATCGAATTCTAAAACTTTAAATTTATGTCCTCAATCGTTCTTAGAAAAATAATTATCTCTGTTCTATACTATTTAAGTACAGTACTTATTCGTTACTACTTTTATCGCACGATAACGGTAAGGAATAATTATTTTAAGTAAGTGAATATGCATAAGAGTTTTCTATTTTGTCATTACTTCCGAGAATTATGGTGATATATCATTATTCTGTTCATTGCGTTTCACCGATTACGAACAAACATTAAAATGCAGTTCCTGGGCTTTTAAAATTTGTTATTCTTTTTAGACAACATAAACAAATTTTCATGATAAATAGCAATTTTTATAATAAAGTTGGAGTTACACGGTTTAGTTGGGAAGATTTTTTTATGTTATAATCGGCTTTTGATTATTTTTTACGAAAGTATAAAGTAATAACATAAATGAACACATAAAATTTATTATTAATTAAATTTTGTAGAATGCAGACTACATACAAACTATATAAGTATTCATAAATCATAAATAAAATAAATATTGATACATATCAATTATCTTTATTACACTGCAGAAGCTATTTGTATAATGAAATCGAATAATACAGAGGCTAAGTAATAATTTTATTCTGATCATAAAATTTACGAAATTATTCTCGAGAACCACAAAAATTTTCATTTTACTCCTAACGTAAAAAGGCAAAATATTTTCGAAAAATAAAGTAGTATTTTATTATTTCATGAATTTCACCGATTACGATAATCAAACATTAAAATGCGGTTGACCGACTCTTAAAACTTAATGTTCATAAGTATTATTTATCCGCAACCCATTTAAAACAAATTATCTAGAAACAATAAATTTTTATTCTTACATTGATTACATACAAAAAAAATAGGAATTTTTTAAATGATAGCATTATTTTATCACTGATTCTTTTCATTTTTTATAAAAAAAAATTAAATGATTTCTTTGGGTTTGTGAAAATTGAGACTATTTATATTGGCTTAATGGTACAAATAGTTTCATCCGTAATTTATTTTATCAGGCTACCAACAATAAGGACAGTAAATTTTAAAAGCTTATAAACAATTTTTTTGGTGTTTGATTATCATAAAATGATAGAATTATTTAAATTTTTATATGTTTTTTTCAAGGAAACAAGAAACTAATTTATACGGGTAAATGTTTAAAATGTATATGACTGAAATTTACATTATTAGAAACTATTGAATTATTTCAGTGTCACGTATTTTACGTCTGATATATTGTATAGATTAACGGGATCTTATAGTTACACGATAAGTGATCTCTCCTATATTTCCAATTTGTTCAAATTACTATAGTTTTATAATGAATATAACGGGTTCGTTGACTTCGTAATAGTATCAGCTAGGGCGCTGCGCTCATGGTCTAATAATAAAAATGCAATTATTTGAAATAACATACAACATTTAAACTTAAATAAAATAAGATATTAATTTATTTATTATTATTATTATTTTTATGTTTTTTATTTTTCATACAGAAATTATCAACTTAAATCAAATAAAGCAAACTTATAATAATAATTCTCTGTAGAAAAGCAATTTATTGCAATTGCACTAAAACTTACGATTTATACATATAGTTTAAAACTTCGCTCAAAGTTCAGCGTATTTAACGATCCAGTCCCTGACCCGAGCGACCTCGGTGTAGACTCCCAGATCATGATGGGGCCCCTTTTGGCAGCCCTTACTCCAAGATATAATACCAACCAATTTATCATCGACAACCATCGGACCACCAGTATCCCCTAAACAGAAATTTTTACCGCTCTGGCCAACATAACCAGCGCAAATCACATACTCCGGCAAATCTTGCTTAAGGACCTTCCGACAAACCTTCTTATCAACAATCGGTAAACTAACAGCCTGCAGCCGTTTCGACCCAACCAGAGTCGATTCCCTTGCCCTGCCCCAACCGGTCACCGTAGCCATCGAACCAAGCTTCGCATCCTGGTCCATCAGCTCGATCGGCTGCCGGCTATCGTCGAAATGGAACGGCTGCTTGACGCGAATCAGAGCTAGGTCAAACTCGTCGTGACCCTTGTACCCTTGTAAAGATTTTAAAAATATTCATCTGTAATTAAACAATTTAGTGTCTATCTCTAAATCATAGAGAGATATGAAAATAATAATAAATGCAGGAAATACGGACACCTGTACAGTAATGACATGATTTTCAAATTTTTTTAACGGGATGTAATTGTTTTCATTTACTCACTATTAATTCAAATAAATACGAACTTATAAAATTAATTATGAATTAAGACACCGCTAATACTGAGTCTATAAAACATCAATACTCCAAAAAGCAGTTAAATGAGTATTTTTTTCGTGAAGGAAATTACTGTTGAATTTACATTTTTAAGTAAAAGAAGTTACATGAATAAAATCGGTTTATTTGTGTAGATATAAATTTAAATAAAAAAATTATAAAAAAAAATTGTGATATGTCGTCTTTGTATTGACTAGAGACTTTATTGAATTATGACAAATAAATCTTTAAAAAATTTTAATTTTCAGATTTTTTTTTCAAATTTAAAAATTACACAGTTAAAAAAAGTTTTGTAATATTTGGGAACTGTAATTAACACAAGAAATTCGCGAAATATTCAACGATAATTTGTATGTTCCATGTTATTGCTCACAAAGAAATTTATAAAATATTAAATTTTGATGCAAACATTGCATATACTAAGTATTAATTAGTTAATTTTTATTTTTTACTGACCATCATTTTTATATTAAAGCTCCAAAATGAGCTCAGAAAAGTATATTTTTCAGATTAAATGCTGAAAAATTCTGCGGCTTCCCACGGTAACGGATTAAATCCATGGAAGTACAGTTCTCATATTATTGAGAAATTTTTAACATTTGAAGGTGCCTTGACATCAAATTAAACCAGTAGAAATCCAATGAATTGACTAATAATTTTTTTTTATGCTGCGAAGTATTATTAAAGCACTGTCTTTTCTAGGAACTTATGAACTCATCAGGTGTAAGATTATACACACACATTCTCTTTTACGGTTTACATTTATTATAAATAATATAACAATCTATTATTATAGTATTATACCCATGGCTTTCTGAGATAAGTAATAAAATAATAAAGTATTTTTTATAATGATAATGATGATAATAGAAAGCCACATAATTATATTTAAGAAATATTGAAACTTTGGTTAATAATTTTTTATATTTTTTACATTATAGTGATAAACAATTAATTTAATTGCGCAAATTTGTATTTATTTCATTCAAATAAAGGTAAATAAGCGGAGAAAACTTGATGATAATTCAAAAAAGGTATTACAAAATAATGAGTCAAGAAGTGAAGTAAAAGAGAATAACATAAAAATATAAAAAACAATGAAAAATATCATAAAATATAGCGGAAAAAGAGAATCAAATTTGCAAGTCCGAATTTTAATTAGTATAATTTCATATATTTTTGTTACTTGACGTTGAATAATTGACAAAACTTTGTATTTAAACATTATAATTTTTTTTAATAATACAAAAAGTAAATAAAAATTGTATATTTACCTTTTTTATAAGCTTTATTTAAGACTTTTCTAAACTACGATTATCAAAGTTATAATAAAAAATAATTTATAGATTATCCTCAAAATAAATCTAAATTTCCAGTAGTTATTTTTAAAGAGTATGAGATCTAGCAGGTCTTTTAAATAGGCTTCATATCCCAAAGTTTGAGCCGAACCCATATTTCGAGATACGGAAATCTCCTAGATAGTGATATCTCTAATAGTAAAAAAAGTTTTGTGATTAAATGCATATTTGATATTTCACAAATCTTTCTAGGTACAATAAATTATAAAAAGTGTCAAGATTGCGGATCTTTATAAAAAACAATGTATTTTATTGTTTAATATTTATTTTTTATTTAATTGACAAAAAAATGCATTCCTTTATGTTTTTTTATTTGCTTGTGTTAAATTTCCATATGATTTAGTTAAAAATCAAATCAATACGATTTAATATAAAAATTAAATCTTAAAAACTTTTAAATGTAAAATCATCAAAGAGAGATTCAAGTAAGCTCACTAATTTTTTATAATAGGATGAAATAAGAGTTAGTAAATAAGGAAGAAACTTTTAGTAACTCGTATTTATTGCACTTGTATTCAAGGACTTTTTTCTTTAAATGATTATACAATATACATCGGTTCGATGATATACAGAAGAAATATAATTATATTATTTTAACTGTTTAACATAGTTTTTTCGTTTACTACATGACTAGATTATAAAAAAAAGCAATAAAAGTTTCATAAGTTTAACGATATTTTTTTAAATATTCATGGATCACAAATATAGCGAATAGAAATATCTAAGTAGAGAAGATTGAGTGTTACTGCGCACAAGTGTACTGAAATTATCGATACGCGAAATTCCGCACTTTCTATCCATTCACTCGCAGGGTCCATTGCTTATCATAAAAATACGTTCGAGCTAAAATGATTTCTTCGTTTAACTTCTGCATGTAGTTGTGCAGATTTCTTGTGTCTTGCTCTATGTTCTTAAAGCTACCCTGTACAAATTCTTTTTAGATAAATCATCGTGCATTTCAGTTCAGTGTGGAAAGAAACAATCTCCAGACAAATTACCTACGTAAATGCATATTTATACAGAAATACATATCAATACAAGTATCATTTTATGTTTGTCATTGAAATATGTTTGTGTATAATTATGTACAGTATAAGAATAATTTTTCCGTTGAATTGTGTAACAATATTAGTTATTTTATATTAAAAGACAAAATTTAAATATTCCGCATTAGAAAATGTCGTTAAACGACTGGAAATATATAAGCATATGGAGTTCGAGCGTTTACATTTCCAAAAATTGCAACAGAGATAAAACATCAATTTTTAGCATTGAATCCATAATTATTTGAATTATTGTAGCAACAGTAAATCTACATATTGACTATTATATTTAGCCATATGATCATGGAATGTAACACTAATGATAATAAAAAGACAGTCTATGTTTTATCATTGTTACAATTTTATATCCTTCTTGTATGTATAAATACAATTTATACGGTTTTTGCAATTTCACGTAATTTTTCTACTCTCGCTGAAGAATTGTCCTTTAAAGGAATTAAAGAAAGTTTTATTATTAAAAATTTAATTAGTTTTACTTATTAAAATAGAATTATTTGTAAAAAAAGATCATAAGCATTATTACTCTTCAGAGTCAGTTATGCGAAAACTTCAAGTTACTTATTTATGTCAAAAATACATAATATATTTCCCTAACAGATATTTGGTCAACATGCTAAATGCAAATTTTGAGTAGAAGGTTTATTTGTGTTTTATACAACGTGAGTGCATTTTTTGAGAACTGATAACATAATACTCTTAAGTGTGAGTACATTTGATAAATGCACACCATGGAATGTTAAAAAACTGTTTCGAGTAAATTACAAAATGACAGTGGTCGATTGTTGAAAAAATATTGTTATTTATATTATAAAGATATGAATAACTTGTACTAATGAAAATAATCATAATTATACAATAGAAAATCCAATAGTGCGTTTTTTTGCGGCTTGTTAATGAATGACATTTAAGTATAAAGTAATCACCTTTAAAATAATTTTCTCTGTGTAGAATTTGTAAGAGTTGCCTATTCAATATGTATCTCGCAGAACATAATTACCATGATTTATAAAATTTTTATTTCTTTACTTTGTGCATATAGACCAAAGTGGTTTTGTAATAATATTTGCAACTTTTAGTTTACTCTTGTCGAACTAGGGAATTTGATAAATACTGTCTAGGAAGCTACGTGTATTGTAAATTTTTAAATATATTATTACTTCTATGTCTTTTCGCTATATTTTTTATTATGCGAAAATTTGTATTATACGTTCGCGTTATTTACACGCTGATTCCCGTAATATGCTTAGTTATAAACTTCATTGTCGAATAGCTTTTCAAAGAGAGAGTAAAAATAAAGAATTACTGATTTTTTACTTCTACCTTTGTATTTATTATCGCAGGATTATTGAACTTTAACGTATGACTCATATAAAAATTATTTGTACGATATGTCAAAATAAATTATATTTTTTATTATTGTTGTCAGTTCGAAAAATTTGAAAATATATACTTCCATAAATATGCAAAATCTTCCAAAACTAATACATTTAATAAAAGATTGAATTTAATTCTTAAGGACGTCAATTTTGAATGTTTCTAATAATAAAAATCAATAAAATCTGCAAAATTTTATCAAATCCACACCAAGATACTTCATTTTAAATTTTAGTTTTGTAAACTTTGTTTTTGCAACAGCCAAACATCATTTATTAATTAGCATTGGCTATTATGCTCATAAAACATCTATATAAAATTATATTAAAATACGTTGCTTGATTTTCTATATTTTTTCGATTTTTTTTTTAGGTATTACATGATGACTAGTGATTTTAAATTTAATAACTACAAAAAATAATTTTTAAAAAAGTAGCTACATGCTCTACATCTTAATAAATAAATAATACTATATTGTCGTCGTTTAATTAATTGAAATAGATAAATTAAACGTAAAAAAAATTGCTATACATCATGTAACACGATTTTTCTTTTGAGTTTGAGGTTGTGTGTAAAGTATCAAAAAACTAGTGTGAATCTTTGAAAGACTCTATATTATATCTCGAAACTTTAAAATCTATCTAGAATCAAGCGCAATATTATTTTTTGTTTTTTTTTCTCTCTCTCTTTTATTTGTTATAATTCTGATAAGTGCTGTAAATTAACAGCAAATTGTGATTTGAAGTATCTTTCTTTGATATAAAAATGCATATATTCGTTCTATTCAAGATCTTAAGCAAGTCAAAAAGAGTAAACTTGGCAAGAAGAACGAGGCATTGTCACAAATTGAGTTTTACATCAAGCTTTAATACAAGAAGTTTAATACAAGAAGTCATGGAGCGGCGGAATATACATACGACCACTATACGAATATGTACTAACGCCAATTCGACGATATAAACGAAAAAGTCATGGAGCGGCAGAATATACATCCGACCACTGGTTCAACGCTGGACCCAGAGTTGTCCACCGAAGTAAAGGTCAAATATCCGTCATCCTTCGATACACAAATAGTTGAGGAGATTGAATCAATGGCCGTATGTATTTTACGCCGCTCCATGACTTCTTCGATTATATCGTCGAATTGGCGTGAGTACATATTCGTTAGCTCTCTCTCTCCTCGTCTCCAATCATTATATCCTCTTGTTCCTGGTTCTCGCTCTGATTCAGAGTTCACTCTCACTCTCTTCTTCGGGCGTAATTTAATACAAAAATTTTTTCTTACCGTAGTAAACATTATTAAACCTTATCTTCACGCTACCTTAAACAAGCACTTTTTTCTCTAAATCTTCTTATAAAACAAACGCATTTCCGACTAAATATAATACGATAATTATTAACAAACACATTTACAATTAAAAGGACAAAAGCGATACGTCAATCAATAAGCGATCACGTTAAACGAAATTTTAATTAACATCGTATCTACTTGGCTAAAAAAATATGTACAAACTATGAAAACGACCTATAAGATATTTAAAAATACAAAAAAGCATCGTGATTCTTAATTTTGTTTAGAGGTCATGACGCGACTATAATCATAAAAATAAATCTCTGCACTTTACATTTTGTAAATGGCACAAACTTTTCTAACACTTCTCTTTTTTTATTTTCGAACAATAATTACATTATAAAATAATATTGTTTGAAATATAACTTTGTAAAAGAATATTTCTATTTCTACCACGAATCAAATATTATTATTAAAACAATCCACAGTTAATAAATTCATTAATGATAATTACATTAAGATTCACTGTGTGGAACAAGATTTAACAATTTTTTGTTTAACGAGCCTTTTCTCTCGTTTGTCATTGAAAAACACTGCAAATTGACTGAATTGTAAACAGACAGTAAATATACATACAACCAGATTCAAAAATGGAAATTCCTTTTACTGATAATGTTTTGAATCCAGACATGAGTAATCGCATCGATTTTAAAGTTGAAATATTTCAAAAGTGTTTAGAAATCCAATAATCATATTGGTTCATATTTTTTGCAATTTAAATTGTCTAAAATTTTTGCAAATCTTATAATATTTCTAACACTTGGCTTAGAAAGCTTTATTGGTAAATCACTTTGAGAATAATGCTTTCATCAATATTAAAATTCTCAATATACTACACTTTTATGAATTGAAACACGCTTTAAAAATGTTTAAAATAATTTTATAGACAATAGAGTTTTGAAAACGATGAAACTGAATAAGTTAAGGCAAAAAATGAATCTCTATCAACACTTTTTCAACTACATTTTAAAAAATTTGTAATTTTGAACGCTTATATTTAATAGTTAAAACTACTAGTTTCCGTAACTTTAAAATTATTGTTTATACACAAAATAATGTTATACTAATGATTTTATTACGAATGTTCTTATTACAAAGATATTTATCGACTACATATTTTTTAAATTTAAGTGATAGAATTGTTTCCATTATAATTTCGAAGCACTGGTTATTTTGGTAGTATTATAATAAAAAAGTTGTTTTAACCAGTTTTGGTTTGACTCGTTAAAACCAAATCGTTTTTTATTATAATTAAGTGATTGAAGTTCGATTGGAATTGGAAAACTGCAATTAAATAGAAACCAAGTTAAAATCGTATGCAGTTAAAAATATTTAAAAAAATGAAAGATACTATAAAAAGCATTTCTTTCTTACTCTCACCGCGTATACCTACGCCCATAACTTTTGTCACCTTCGATTCCAATTCGCTACTTTTCGAAACATTCGTAATAAAGTCACAACGTATTCTCTAACTCTATCTAAAACACTTTTCTCTTTAAACCTTAGTGAAAATTCATCAATTCATTCCAAATATTCAACTCTTCTAATTCTCGACAGCTTAACGGAACCAGCATTACATAACGAACTCTATCAATCGCGCAAATATCACTCTGTTTTACAAGGCAAACATCGCTACCCGAAAGCATATAAAGAAAAAGAATCGTGCGATCAGCCATGTCTAGCCGGCCCTGTCCAAAAATAATCCGCTATCGTCCAGCTCTCCTCGTCCGCCTCTCATCCCTCTTCCAGAATCCGCTCAACTGTATCCAAACTGAACTTTGCGGCACTGGCACAGCCACTTGATGATCCGCGCGTTACGCTCGACGATGCTCGGCGGATCGCCGCTCCTCTGGCCGGGCACGATGCACTCGTCGATATTATTACCCATTCCCGTGCTGCAGTTGTTCTGCCACTGCTGGGACTGCGAGTTGTTGGCCGCCCAGGCCGAGGACGAGTAGAGACCTAGTGCCGAGTCTACCGAGCTGACGCTATCGAAAAAGACCGGCGAGCTCGTCTTGGAGGAGGGCTCGGTGACGTGCTGATAGGTGTCCGGATCGAGGCCCAGCCTGTCGAAGAACGACTCGAGCTGAGTCATTGAGCGCGGCGGCCTCGGAGCCGGCATCTTCTGAGAGCGGGAGCTGGAACCGCCGCCGTTAGCGCCGCTGACGGCGTTGCCTCCGCCGGGGCCGACTACGGCGCCGGAGTCGTGGCGCCAGTACCGATCGCTGATGTCCGACTTGGAGCGCAGGATTGGCCGGCCTCGGCCTTCCTTCCAGCCATCCGAAAATCTGGGAAGAGAGATATTGTATTAGGTTTTAGAAGATGAAAGATGTGGAGTTCGGTTTGAAGTGTGGCGGTGAAGGTGGGATGTGGGAGGAAGCGGGAGTGTATGGCTGGGTAATTGGATTATAACGGATTGCGGTTTTGCCTCGTTAGCGGGGCTTTTAACACTCGATTGCTCGCCAACTGCTTCGAGCTACTCAAGTGTTGTTACTCTCGACATTTTAGGCAGTCTCGACATTAAAAGGTATTTCAGTCATTAAAAGAATGAAGTTGAGAACAAGTAAAAAAATGTTTTAAAATATACGTTAAAATTTAAGAAAGACTTACTTAAAGCGATTCCGTGAGTTAAATTACATTTTCTGGGACATTAAACGCAACACTATCTAATAACCAACTTAATTATTTAAAAAGATTATTTTAACAACATTTTGAAATTTTCACATTTGCACCACGCCAGACTATCACAACCTGTATAATTTCTCGCAAATTATCACTCGGCGAAGTAAACCTCAGGCCACTCTGCTCTCAATCTCTCACCTCGAGTTGCAGGTCGGACTGTAGTCCGTCTGGCTGTTGCTGCTGTCGGTGTCGGGGCTGTAGTGCCTGACGATGGCGGGCGGCGGCGTGCCGTTGTTGTAGCTGCTGCTCTTGCGCGATCGGTTGTCGCGCTCGGTCGAGTGCTGGGTCGAGGCTCCGCTGTCCCTGCGCACGTGACTCCAACAGTCCTACAGACACGCGCGCAAAAAATGACGAGAGTTAGATTTTTTTTTACGACTGGTGAAGTTTTAATTTTGTGAGGTAAAGTTGCTATGACGTCGGTTGGATTGTTTTAATGCGATATTGTTGGATTGTTGGATTGTTCGAGTTTGTTATTTGGAACTGGCTCGCTCGATTATTTAGAGCGTGAGCTTTTTGATTATATGTGTATTTCATTCGCAAGTGGCGTTATTAATGCGGTTATACGACATTGTCTTTGTTAACGATTTAACGTTTGATAGTACGTAGATAAAACGAGCGCGATATCAAAGGAGTGAGTAAAAGAGATATCATATATGCCCGTTAGAATTATTCGTATCGTTGGTTCTTTGTTAAAGTATATTTTAATACAGAAATATAGTAAATTATTAATTACACGCATTTATACACAAAATTAATAAATAATCTACTTTGAAAATGATATTGACGATATTTCAAGATAAATCACTGTGTGAAAACAAAAGCTATCTTTCACGTCTAACCAATCCGCGCATCTTCTACTTAATTACACAGATAAACCTCTATATAAAAAAAATCTTTTTAACCAGAAAATACATTCTCAGTCAAGTACAATCCCTGATATAAAAATCAGTCTCACCTGTATCCTAGGCGGCGGCTCGCTCCTGTGCGTGCAGTGTCCGGACGAGCCGCCCGAGTCCCTGGCCGTAGCGCCGTGGCTGAGTTTACTCGAACCTGATGACTTTTGCGTCCTGCCGCCCGACGAGAGCACACTGCTAGCGTCGCCGCCGCCGGAGCCCATCGAGCGCCTGATGTGCCGGGAGCTGGAACGTTTTTTGCTACCTCTTACATATAGGTCTGCTGCGATTGGCGACCCGGCAGCCAGAGAGACTATTTACAAGGAGGTGTAGCTGGTGGCTTGCCGGGGGGATGGGGAGATGAAGGATGTGTGTGTATGTGGTGGGATACGGGAGATTTTGATAGAATGTTGGATTGTGGTTGAGGTAGAAGTACAGAGGGTAAAAGGAATTGACGTGGAGCATTTTGGAATACTGTAATTTCCTTGGTTTTTTCTTTTGATGTGAGTGAAATTTGTTGGTGAATTTCAAAAATGTTTCATGCGAATGCCTTTTGTTCGGGCGCTTTTTCTGAGATTACAATGAAGCATGTAGAATCTTTGAAGAAAATTTGAAGATGAGATATTTGGTAAACTTAATCAGCTGAGAGATAAGGATGTTTGTGAATTTTTAATTTTAATCTTTAATATTTCTCACTGAAATATCTTGACTGTGTTTATAAATAAAATAAATATTTATAATGCAAATAAATCGTTTTTAAATAATGGTAATATCACAACAGTATTTAGTTATTGTTTATTCATAAAAATGAGCAGTTGCAACTAAATTTTGTCTTAAGTTATTTACTTTGTGTTCCACATAAATTAACATCCTACAATAAAGAAAAACGAAAAAAAAATTCTCTTTTCCACCAACAAAACTCAACATTACCAAGTAAAAGAAACCACAGAAACCACCTCAAACCCTTCAAAAAAATTACCTCCTATAACAAACGGAATCCCTATTGAAGCTCCGATCCGAATAATCCGAACCCGTCTCGCAGTCAGGACAGCCTTGCTGCTGCTGTTGCTGCTGGGCCAGCTGCTGCAGCTGCTTCCTGGACGACGACTTCGTGGAGGCGCGAGGCGACAGCGAAGCTCGTCGCCTGGTACTCGTGTGCAGATCTGGCAGAGATTTGTGGCAAACTACGGGTGTCTGGCCGATGCTCTCGATGGCCGAGGAGGCGGAGCCGCCGTGGGCGCCGTGACCTGAGGAGGAGCGACCGGAGCGGCTGGTTCGGCCGACGGTGCCGGCGCCGTGCGAGTGCGAGTTGCTGCGGCCGAACTTGAAGCGCACCTCGCCGCCTCGCTCTGCTGCTGCCCACTGTGGATTTGGAATGAGAGATTTTGAATATTGATTTTTTTAGTTTTTTAAGTGTTGGTGGAAGTATGTTATTTATAGTTGGGGTTTCATTGAGTATACTCAAAACTTCGTTTTTTTTTTCGATCATTGTCAAGTACATCGAGAAATTGAAGTATCTCGATTATTTTCAAGTAGGTCATTTATTTTCAGGTATAATCCGTTGACTTTTATATAGCAATTTTAATTTAATAACGAAAACTATAATCTAATTTTCCAACTACCGAGCCATCCTTAGTAAGAATGTTAAGGGTTGTAGACTTTCTATGAGCAAAACTGTGTTGATAACTATGTTGATAGATTAGAGTGAATTGTCGCTGGAGTGATTAATCTTGCCAAAAGATTGGAGTAGTAAGTGTCGGATGTCAGTGAAACCGGGTCTACGTGATTAAATGATAAGTGGTAAACTCTAAGTTAAACATTATCTCCGGCGTGTCATCGTTATCTGGAGCTTAATCAATATTTGTGGCCTGAGAGAGTTACGATGTTTTATAACTGATTGCCGACTGAATAATAAATAATATTTTCGTGATTTACCGAGATTAAAAATGAAACTTAAATGCCAGAGGTCTTTTAAACTGATGAATCATAAGAGAACTTTATATTGTTATATTATTTTTATGCATGGGAGTAAATAGTGTACTATAAAGATCAAAGTTTAAAAAGCTTTATAAATAACTATAACGATTACAATCTGTCATAACGACTAAAATCGATCCAAAAACACTTGCACCTAGACAAGATAAACGATTTCAAACCACTGACGCAAGACAATCGATCCACCAAAGAAAAAACCCACAACAACAACTTAAATCCCTTTTAATCAACCCGAACCAGCAACCCAATCCTCTAAAAAATCATCCTTCTAAAAATACCCACCCCCGACCAGCACAAAACCATATCCTCACCGCTCCATCCCCCACATAACTCACAGCCTCCGCACACAAACACCTCGGCGCTCATCTCTCTCATCCGAGAGAGCAGCTATAATTAACCGGATAAATGAGCCTTATCAAAAAATCCATTACCGCGCAACCTCGCTCCCTCCCCTTGACGCTATTACGCGCGCGCCAGCTCAATGTCGCGCCTGCTTCTCTCGCTCGAGGCGATATATTATATCGGTCTAGGTTGCGCGCATCCAGCGCGTATATCGACAGCCGATACATCCACACGTGAACGCGCGAAAACGTATATCCCCTGGCCTTGGGATGCATCGGCCGGCGTGTAGGTATATATATAGAAAACTCGCATAGAGGAAGCGGCGCGGAGATAATGTGCAGCGAGCGCGTAACGGTGCGACAATGACGATGCCTCTGACGTACTTATGGATCTACTACACTTGCGCGAGCTAGAAAGGGAGTGAGAAAGGGCCCGAGGGTTTATCAGTCTGGAAAAGTTGTCCGATGTGTATAGGCGAGAGCGACGGCTTTGCGCGAGGCGCGCAACACACTCGGATGCTGTATAATGAAGGCGTTTCCCACGCGGGGAAGGTCGGGCCTGCTTTCAATGTCGCGGATCTGTCTCTCGAGGTGGAGCGAGAAAGACACTCGGCTTTTCGATATTCGATATTATAAGCGTGGTTGTGGGCTGGAGTGTGTGTGAAGTTTATGGGTAATGTGCGGGTGTTGCTGGTTTTTACGATATGCGGTGCGGGGTATGTATTGGTGAGCGGTGTCCGAATTTAGATGCATATATATAGAGGAGGGCTTTTATCGATCGGACTGTGTTCTCGGTTGGGCAGCTGTTGTGCGGACGGGGCAGGCGGCGCTGAAACGTTAATAACAGAGTTAAGGCGAGTGTGAATTTGAAAAAGGCGGCTGAGGGATTGGGACGGGAGGAGGAAGTGGAGCTTTTGTGAGGGCGATGCGAAAGTTCGATGGGTTTTATGAATGATTTCTTTTTTGCTTGCGTGGATATGCTTACGCGGTGCTTTGAGCGTGTTTAGCTGAGTGTGAACTGTTTCTTTATACTTGAGCGCGAGGTTGTTGGAAAATTGATGACGTTAATACTTGGGTCGTGTGGATTCTTTTTAATAATTCGGGGGATTTATTTTTAATTGGATCGGCTATTGATGCAGTATCCAATAAAATTATAAACTTGATTTGTTAATTGGATTTTATAATAACTAAAATTATAAACTTAAATAAATAAAAATATAAACTTGATTTGTTAATTGGATTTTATAATAACTATCATCGATGGTGATTAATTTTTAAAGTAAAATAAATTAATAATCTTCAGGCAGAAATCATTAAGAACTTAATAAATGATTGATTGAAGTTTTAATCAATAAGGTACATTTATATGAATATATTTAATGAATAATAATAGCTTTTGATTTTTGATAATCTTTAAAACGAGTATTAGTTAATGCACTTGAAAACATTACAAAGCAATATTAACAAATATTTAAAATGTTTGTAAACTTCTGTAGTTACATCTCAACAATAATAATTGTTTTGTGTCTAGAATACATAATAATATTCGCTAAAAATATTCTATTTAATAAATAGTTAAGATAAATGAGATTTAATAGACGGAGTAATTCACTATCTTAAACGAGGCACTAAATTAGAGGATGTTTAATTCAAACAAAGAAGAAGGAGAGTGTACGCATAACGCTGAAAATTGACGTGAGACAATAAGACCTATACAAAATAATGTGTACACTTGTTTGGACCTTCAATTAATTACGTACACAAAAAATGTTTTGTTATTTTTCACCTTACTTTTAAATTCTTCTTCCATTGTCAAGCTTCACCATAGCACAACAAAGATAAGTTTAATTTTCTTTCAAATTTTTCGTATACTAATGATTAAAAATAATTTTAATATATATAACTAGAGAAATTACTTTAAAAAACATCTGCTTCACGTATATTAAAAAAATCATTTTAATTCACGAATCATAATTTTAATTCTTTAGATTGAAAAAAATGTTTTAACGTTGGTGAATAATTGCAAAGGAAAGAAATGTAGACTTTTTTAGCGAAGTTTTGAAACGTTTAGTAAGCTCTTTTCAAGGCTACTGATAATTAAACAATGCATTTAATTTTATTACTACATAGTAAATTAAGGCCAAACTAGCACATTACTACATTACAATCTTGTAACACATGGAGCTTGTTATATATCACATTGTAATAGCGACACCTGCAGCCTACTTATTCATTCGCTATCACCCACCAACCCTAAATTAACATATGGATCTTCACGCACACACACCCACCACTCCCTCAGCCACACAGCAACCACACACTAAGTCAGCCATAAGCCACCCCTCTATCAAAAAAAAAAAAATATCAAGTCTCTCACCGTCCGCTCGTCGTCCCTGCAACCGGGCGACAGGCTACCACCAGGCGAGTATCTGAACTTGTCCTCCCTGCTCGGCTGCTGCTGCTGGCCTTGAGGACCAACCCTAACGTCGCCGCAGCAGCCTCCGTTGCTGAGTACCGCCGTCTGTCCAGGAGTCGCGTACTCCGCGGGCGGCGGCGGCGGCGGCACCTCCGGGAAGAAGACGTTCTCTTTGCTGTCGGTGTTGAGCAGCCTGCGCAGCTTGGCCTGCAGCTGTTCCGAGCTGCCGGGCCCGACGTTGCAGCCACCCCCGCTGCCGACGCTGTTCATGTGGTGGTTGGAGAGCGAGTTCGAGCTGGCGCGACGCTGGGGCACTGGTACCAGGCGTGGGCTCTTCGGTGGCAGCGCTGTGGGCAGAAAGAGAGTTATGGATTGGTTTTGCGGAGTTCGTAGGGTGGTTGAGGTTGATGAGGGTTGAGGGTATTGGATATGCTGATGTGAAATTGTTTATGAGGATAATGAATTTTGAGTAATTTTTGGCGATTGATTTTATTTTTTACAAAATGTTCATTTATAATTTTAATTTTTTTTTCTGTTTTAAAAAGACAATTGCAGAGAAAAATCTATCGTCGCTTTATTTTTTTAGGAAGAAAAGTAAATAATTTATCGAAATTCTATAATAGTTTTAGAGAATAGAGAATAGAGAATAAACTATAGAGTCTTTTGAGGGATTCTCTCATAAAATAAGTAACAAGAGCTGCAAAATAATCCTCTTAAGTTTTTAGCATTTCAAAGCATTAAAATCAATTTAATTACAAATATGCTGCATTAGTATTAAATGTTATTAAATATTATTTTCTCATTAAAAAAAATATATAAAGAAAATTTATTGTTAAATAAAAATTAAACCTGAAGGCTTTAATGTCAACAAAGCATTATAAATGGAAGTTTGAAATTAAAAGCATCTCCGACAAATCACATAAAATACCGAGCTCCGAAATTCAACGAAATTTAAAATCCAAATTTAATTGGATTATTCTCAGTAGGGGACGCCCTCAACATTTACGACGTGTACGTGACTTAGGAAAATTGTGAAAGCGCTACTTTACAGTCTGAGTTTTATTGCGTGAAAAATTAATTATTTCAATCTTCCGACATTTCTTGCCTTCGTTTACATCGCCGGTAGAAATTAAGCCTCCACATCAGTCATTTAAATATTACATCAAATATTCATTCAGTGTAATAAAACTAAAAAAATCCTAACAAACTTCATCAATATAAAAATTCAAAATTAAACATCTTTCAAAACCATCAACAAAATTCCCAACCGCTAAAGAATCAATCCCCCACTTCCTGAAAAGCCACAGCAAAGGCTATCCCCCTAAAGCCGATTCGCTTTCCGATCAACCAACCCCACACCGTTCGTCAAACAATCCGGTCCCTCAAAATCCAATAGCCTCTCCTCAATCTACACCCTTATAACAGATCCTTACGTCTGTCGGTCTCGTGGCAGGCGGCCCAGCAGCATGGCGGCGATTGCTGCTGGCTGGGCGGGTGTTGCTGCTGTTGCTGGGCTCCGCAGGTGGTCTGGCTGCTGCACTTCCTGAGCATCCGGGGCGGCGCGCTCGGAGCCGTCACCTGGGACACCTGGAGGTGGCCGCTGTTTTTAAGCTCCTGCTTGCGATCCAGCACCGTCTCGCTCTTCACGTAGAAGGCCTTCGACTCCTGCAGCAGCTCGACCGCGCTCTTCCGCTTGCCTGGAAAGAGAAATTTATTGTTTGATTTTTTTATTGTTGCAAGATTTTTTTTTTTAACGTTAGTGAGAATGTACTGTGCCTTTTTATAGCGCTAATAGCTATGATGAGGGGAGTTACGTATAATAATGTGCTTAGATAGCTGGAATATTACTTCAAATGAGTTTACTAAAGATTATTAATAAACATGATGTTATTCTTTCCAAGCCTTTAGTTTAGCTTTTAATTAGACAAGTCGCCCTAGATTTACTATTATTTTATTATCAAATTAATTGAAATGCAGATTCTTGGAAGCAAATAGAATTGCAAGGAATACAATTTAATTAAGAAATTCATAAGTTCAAGTAAGTAAGGTTCATATTATGTCAAATTTATTATTATTTTATATTAAGTGAAGAAGTGAAGAATAAATAGGTTATTTAATATTAGCGGATGAGGATGCATAGTCTGGCGCTTATGCCTTAACGGTACACCGATTATTAATTAAAAGATTTTGTTACTCATTACGAAGACGGTGGCCGCGAAATTTTAGAGCAATTATTTATCACAAAGCAGCTTTGTAACTTCATTAAAGCCGAGCCTACTCCCACACACCCACTTTCGTACCTCATCTCAGAAAAATCAGGAGCAAAAATCTCTCGCCTCCATCTCAATCCCCCACAACAATGCAACCTATACAGTAACAATCTCACAACTATCCCAACCCACTTTCCCCAATCCCTGAACCCAAACAAACCCTCTCACCATAATCCCAACCCTTCCACATCATCTCACCCATCAAAACCCATCATCACCACCTCGTTACCACACAAAAAGAAGCCGCTCCTAAACAGCATCAGCCATCAGCGGCAACGCCGAGATTCGCGCGCGCGCAATAATGCATGTAAAAGCCGGCGTATATACGAGGCCTGTACGGGACTTTTATCGCCGGGGCGGAAGCGCAACGCCGAGTTATCGCTCGCGCAGGCCGCGAACATCTGTTGTACGCGCGCGCGCGCGAGGCAGCAACAGCCGCGAGACGGCCCCGCAGTGCGATTAATTGCTCGTTTGCTGCTGGCAAGCGGGCTTTCAGCTTCTTTTCTCGCGTAAGAGAGAGAGAGTGCTTTTTTGGGATAAACGAGGGAGCTGAGATGAGAGAGACGCTTTTTCGAGGAAGTAAGGTGCGGGAGGAGCTGGATGTTTTTGGGTTGACGGATGGATAGCACGCGGGGGTAATGGGTTGGTGAGATATGATGATGGATTTTTGCGGATGGGTTTGCGGTGGGTTTTTTCTTTTTTTGGGTCGGATTTATTGCACGGTTTTTGTTTGATTTGTGGGAAGGATTTTTTGAGGGTTGTTGGAATTATTTTTTCTTAGTGGTTTGCTGGAGAAAACGTAATATCAATATAATTTTTCTGTAACATCGTTAATTTGATAAACAGCATTATTTCTGTGCAATCACAATAGCTCTATTTAAAGTAAAACTAAAAACGTTGGATCGATCGAAAAATGGCTTTGACATTCCCGAGCGCAAATCGCATTTAAATTCCTCTCTTCGACTCAAGCTCATGCTGCGCGCGTATAGGAACAAAAAAAAGCTCACTCGCGGCTCTCCGCTCGTGTTTTTGGCCTCGAGGAGATCGGCTCATGCGCCGCAGCGAGTGACATACACACTGCACGAGTGACGAGGAAGCAAAAAAGTCGAGCAGATCAGTAGTCAAAGCACGACTTTTTTCCCTTCCCCATTGCGGCTCTTCGGCCGCTTAAGCGTTTCTTTCGCGCGCTGTGAGAAACTCGCCGCGCGGATTCACACGTGTCTATCCGAACGTGTGTGTATGTGTGCGTCTGGTGTACGGAAAAAAGGAGCGAAATTTATGTTTCGACGAGAGAGGGCTTTTTCTCTCTCTCTTGGCTTTTGTTTTTTCTGCGCACGCCTTTGATGAATGGACCTTTGGAAATAAAACGTCCTCTCTGCACATACGTACACACACGCGCGCCTGAGCGAGCGCACGTGTTAGGAATGCTTTATTTGCTCTCGCGTCCGGCGATCGAGCTGTTTGTAAGATTTCGCCCGCGCGGAGCTTGAAAAAGGGCTTAGAGGACAGATGGGTGCTTAAAATTTTTTTTGAGGGGTTTTTAGATGATGTAATGCAAACATTGACGGTTTTGTGTGATGGGTTGAGTCAGAAATGGATATGATAGAATTTTTTGTTGTGTAGTTTTTTTTGGGTTAAAAATATCGTGGGTTCGGAAATGTTACAAACGCAGGTTTTAGCAAGGATTAAGCAATATACAGTAGAATTTCAATTTCCGTTTTATTATTTGAACTATAAAAGAATAATAAAAGTTAACACCGGCAATAGTATCAATTAATTTTTACGCTGCTTTAAAATTATCCAATATTTTTCACCGTATAAAAAATCATTGACGTCAGACCTTTATAATACCAAAACCGAAAATAAACTAAAAATATCGTATTCCTAAAAAAAGCCCTACTGTGTTTCAAATCAAAAATAAGACTTTATGCATTAACACCCTGCAGACACAAAAACTCTTCCACTTCGCTGACTCGGCAATAAAATATTTATTATTTGATCATCTGGCACAGTAAAGTGGACCCTCTCGACTAAAGCAACCAACTCTCGAGCTTTTACGTATATACGAGAGCAGATATCACCCGACGAAAAAAGCGCCTGCATCCGTTCGATCTTGAACTTTCGAGGAGAACGTGCCACACGCGTCTTTTTACGAGTAAACCTATATATACGTACGTCGAGTGTCGCATACGCATACTATATACTTCCGACGTGTGGGTATCAGGCTTTGGTGATTTCCCTCTTGAGCGAGGCGAAACCGAGCCTAACAACGGATAATTTGCGAGTTTTATATGGTGAGTTAGAGGATTGTGATGTTATGGTGTATTGTTTTTATTACACTTGTGTAATAATGGGTTGCGTAGTGTTTAATCTTCAGAGTTACGGCGTGTTGGTTCTACTAAAAATGCCATATGAACGCTAAAGCAAACTTGTTATTTGTTGTTACATATTCTAGTTAAACGATTTTTTTTTTTTTTTTTTTTTTTTGTTTTACCGTATACGATTTAATTTCTAGCACGGTATGAATATCATGTAATTAATGTTTCAATCAACAAATATTTCGAAACTAAAAAATTGGAAAAATTCTTCATAAAACAGTTTATCAGAACGCTAAATAAAATACGTAAAAAACAATCATTACAACAGGAAATCACTCCAATAAAAATACGGCGTACACGAGTTTTTTCTTTTTAACGACTAATGAAATAATGCGATTGTTTCGATAGTACAGGCGCGTGGCGCAAATAGACAAGCACGAAGATCTCGGAGCTACAACTGCACACAGGTGTGTGTATCTTGCACGGCTTCCAGGCAAGATCTGGAACGATTTTTATTTAGTAGAGCGATGTAAAAGTACACTTGGTTAAAACGAACTCTGATATTTGCAAAAGGAACGACAATAAAGCAGGGCAGGAGATGGATAAAATTGTTCGGCAAATATGACCTACATTTAATATGGAATTTAATATCAAAATCCTTTTAAAAACAAATAAATGTACTATATTTTTGCAAACAGAAATTTATGACGTCATAGGTGCAGGTTTTTATTGACAAAATTACAATTCAAATTAACAGTACACATGCCCTAAAATGCATACTAATAGAGTAGCACCCAATGTTTTTATTTTGAACTTATAATAATTATGCTTACTCGTCATGAACGAGCGAGTTTAACGGAAAATCTTTCGCATAAATTAAGCGGTCGGCCGTTATTATACAACATCTGTTCCCTCGCTCCATTATGCAGTTTTAACACTAAAACGTAATCGCCCGCGCTATGCCTCATTTTTAATAATACGTCAGTCATTATTTTTTTTAAAGTGGAGTGAAAAATTATCTTCCGTGACTAATAAAGACGAAAAAACGAAAATATTATCATAATATTCGTATTTGAAGTTTAAGGGCTTAAAGTTCGCGGTAACTTTAGTAATATTACCTCAAGAATCTCAAAAGGCAATATATTTTGAATAATCACTTTTCAAATTTATTCAAATTAACTTCATTTTATAGGAATATATCCCGAAAATAATTTTAATTACGTTTATGTAAATGAAAATTCGAATTCTAGAAAGAAAAATAAACCTTGATTAATCCATAGAAAGATCAGAATTTTCTTTTCAATTTAAACGTTTAAAGGTAATGAAATGTTTCAAATTTTTTAATAATTCAAATGTGAACCAGGTTTGAATTTATAACAATTTTTAAAAGCTTTTTTATACTTCTTTTTTTTAAAATGCATTCGATTAAAAGTAAGCAAAGATTACTTTCGTATTAAAATCCTAATACTTTTCAAATTCAAATTTATCCTTTCCTTAATACAAAGGTATACAGATCAACAAGCCCTAAAAAATAAAATTCATCAGCGCGCCAGCTAAAATTTTTTAATCAGTGCACCTACATCCTTTCCCAACTTCAAAACTCGCTCAACCTCAACGCAATATACCCCACACCCAACCCATAAATTAAAAAAAAAATCCAAAGTACAAAAACTTCCAACATCCAAACTTCCTCGATCGACGAGCTAACCGATAAAAACAAAAAAAAATTACCCCGCGCGCGTCCGTACATTTCCCATTTCCCAACACTCCGCTATACTAGCGCAACCGCAAACACAACGGCGGCCGCAAGTGCAAAAAGTCCTTGCTCTCTCGCGCCCAAAAATTCATGACTCGCCGCTGGCGGCGCTTAGCCTCTATATCGCTCCTCGTCTCCGCGACCCAGATTCCCCCAGCCTACTCGCGTCTTTCGCTAGCTCCGCTCTATCGGCTCCTGCTGCTTCTTCTCCTTCTGCTTACTTGCATCGTCGACTGCATGAATCTAAAATTTCGCTGGCCCTTAACGGCCGCAGTAAACATGTACGTATATATGTACTCTGTGCTAACTTTAAGGGGAAAATCCGCCATTCATCAATCATCGCTTCTGTATTTCTGTGAAAGGAGAGATCAGAGGAGGGGGTTTAGGCATAACGCGAGGAGAACTCGTGGGAAATGATAGATCGTCGGCGCGTGAAAGGCGAGACGGAGGAACACGAGCTTATAAAGGCGAGCCGCGGAAAAAATACAATTGAATCAATTATCATTCCCCTTTTCTCGTGTGACAAATCCATTTGCCTTCTTTTCTCTTGCCTTTCTGTTATTCCTGGCTATGATATCGAGAAAGTATCGATGGCCTTCTCAGTTTGATGAAATATCGATCTTTTTCGGCGCAGAAGAAAAACTGATTTGATACGCCCGCCGCCGAGCAGACGTTTTATTATTTCGAGGCGAGCGAAACGAGGTCGGATGCGCGCGCGCGAAGTCGCATAATATTGCGATAAAAGTTTAAGGTGATTGTTTGGGAATTCATAAATTCAAAAATATGAATCATGATGCGCGCGCGTCTCTGCATAAGCGCGCAATACAAGTTCTGATGTGCTGTATTGGGATTCGATTTTTCAAGCTTATAAATTGCGCGCTGTGTGTGAGTGATAGTGCTTACTGGGAATTTTGAATAATCTTGTGTTGTGACAGGTTTGATGCATGGCTGTATTAATCAATTTTCTATGACCTGCTAGGTAATAATATTATATATAGTAATAATTTTGCTTAAATTATAGCTATTGATTATGTTTTGATTCTATTGTATCAATGATTGATAAATTCTGTAGGTTATTTAATGATTAACTTCAATTAAGAACACATACAAAAATCCAGAAATACTTTCCAGCACAAATTATTCAAAACTTTTTCAATAATCGCATCACACAGACGATTT
The DNA here is from genome assembly GCA_900480035.1 of Eupelmus urozonus. Lineage (NCBI taxonomy): Eukaryota > Metazoa > Arthropoda > Insecta > Hymenoptera > Eupelmidae > Eupelmus > Eupelmus urozonus. The sequence continues at coordinate 47,152 of UELX01000048.1, forward strand.
TCCCCAGCCATTCATCAGAATCTAGGTCGAAATAAAATAGGCACGCATCAAGAATTCAAAACATCGAGCTCCAATCTCCAGCAGACCTACAAACATTCCTCGCTTTACATCATCCTCAAAAACAGCCCACTGAACTCCCGCCCTTTAAAGACCTACTTACAAACAAGACAACGACTCCCCGCGTCTTTACAGCCCCGCGCGCGCGCGCTCGTTACAAAGCGAAGAAAAGCTCCGGCTCGCACTTGAAAAACGCGAGATCGACTCTGCGCTCGTATATATATTTTTACGCGAGCGCGCGGGAGTGAGGAGGAAGAAAAAAAAGAAGCAGATCGCTGCATGAAAAAAAAAAAAAAGAAAGAAACGGTGCCGCATGCGCGCGACCGTAAAACGCGACTGGCTTCCACGAACTTATCATAAAACGCAAAGAGCCGTAGGAAGTATAAAGGGAGAGGCGCGCTCTATTTTAACAGCTGCTTTAATTATCGCCCTCTTCTCCCCTACTGAGCTTCTTTTCCTCTCTCGCGTTTTTCGGGAGCCTTTCTTTTTCGCTGGCTTCTGTATATACGTGGATTAGCGGCTGCTTGTCCGAAGCGTGGGTGAGATTCGTGACGGTGCGAATTGAGGAGAGCGATATTTTTGCTGGTTATTATTATTGTCGGTTTTCGTGAGAGAGCGCCGAGCGTTTGGTAAATAATTTAAGGAGCGAGTTTCTTTGATGAATTGTTTGCCGGGGTGTGAGGGCGCGGATATAAATAGGCGCGGGTCCGTTTGTTGTATGGCTTATTCAGAGGTTGTTATATATTGGGGAGGGGCGCGTGGTTGTTTGGTTCGATTCTCGCCTGAATTGTTCATGAGGCTTCTTTTTACAATGGCTGCGTGGGTGCGCGACGCTGAATGTATAGGATGGAGAGTAGATAAAAGTTAGCGCGTTTTATTGTTCTGTGTAGGAATGATCGATAAATTACGTTTTAAGTTATACGATTTGAAGCTTCGTGTGTAGAGGCTTTTTCATAAATATCGTTTGTTTAATGTTTGCTTTGAGTTTCGTCTTAAAAGGAAAATTTAAGTAACGCACAAAGAATGTAATGCGTTTTAGTCAAAAGAATTTTACACAATAGCTGAGAAAATTGAATATAAGTAGCGTGTTATTTAAAATTATGAAAAATTAAATTGCTTAAAAAAGTATAAAAAGACTTTCTATTGTGTATTAAAAATAAAAATGAAATAAAAAGTAGCAACAGTTACTTAATGATACTATCGATAAAAGAGCATTCAAAAGTGAGTTTCTCAGAATTGAGATTAAAACTAAATGAAAGCGTTATAAAAGTTTATGGCTCGATAAAATATAAATGAATTCAATAAAATTAAACTTTTAAGTATCCAACGCCTCTCTAGGTCACTCCGGCGTGAAAAATCTTAAAAGCTTCCATTCTGTTGCAAATATTAACGTCATATATACTTGATTCGTTCGCTATATCAATGAGCTTGACTTTGTAAAGTTTTTGGATAAAAAATTAATTACAAATAAGAGTTATAAGTTTTTCTAGTCTTTTAAAATAATAAAATAACAAGTTTTCAACAATTTAATAACCTACTATTATTATACACAAAAAAATAAAAAAAAGTTTTATTACTCATACAAAGTATGCTAAACATTTTTGCATTTAGAGCTGGAAAACGTTCTTGACGTTTTTACTGTGCAGAAGTAAAAAAAAGCTTCATAAACGAACTCTTTGTTTTGCACATTAGAGCCATGCTTTAAGTAAAATAAACTTGTTTTAAATACTGTTAGAAATGTAAAATATGAAAATTTAAAATCACTCCCTCATGAATCATGAAAATTTTTTCTCATTTTTATACTCCGGCTATTTCATCTTTTTACTAAACTTTCAATTTTCACAGACTTGTAGTAAAACATAACCCTAAATACTACCTCACAAAACCCTTTCCGCAAACCACCACCCCTATTAAAAAAACCAGCAACAAAACCATCATACATACCAACATGATCAGCGTGATGCCGATGATGGCTACGAACATACGGCGGTGCCGGATGCGCCAGCGGCTGCTGCATCTCCCAGTAGCCTCGGCTCTGAGCATAACTGGGACTCTGGCTCTGGGCCGGCGGAGGCTGGGGCGCGTACCTCGGCTGCTGGGACGGCGAGGTCTGCTTGCAGGGTAGCCGGGCCATGGCAGTCATCATTTTTCTCTGGACCGCAGACAGACGACAGACTGGCCCTGCCACCGCCAGAGCAGTCGACAAACTCGATATGCACCACGACGCTCTGCTAATGTATTCCCTCACTCTCTGGCTCTAGCGTAAGAGCAGAATTTGTTGCGTCGTCGCCTCATCCCCATCAACCTCTGGGCTGCCGGTCTGCGAAGAGAGAAAAAGAGAGAGAGGTTAGAATGATCCACGCTGCGTGCAGGAGGATTATATCGATCCGCGAAGAAGGGGAAAACTATGCGTCAGCCAAGCTCCCTCCTTGAATATATATCTGGGATTCGTTTATTTTTAGCGCCGAGGAGCTTGCGAGAGTTCGCTGAACGACGGGGCGGAGGGTGACTTGCTGCTGCGCCTGGCCGTTGAGATATACGCTCGAACTTGAAATCGTAATGAGGGCTGGGGGTTGGGGGGGCTGGATCTGACAATGGGAGCGGAAAGTTTGTTGGATATTGTAGTATTGTTGAAAGGGATTAATTAATATGCGCTAATGCCGGGGAAAGTTTGAGATGGCTGTGTGGGCAGGGCTGCGCTTGTCTGGGCGTTTTCGGGAATTGCGCTGTGGTCAAGGCTGTTTGTTACGTAAACGGGATTGTAGGGGAGTGGAAATTATTTGTTGCGTGTAGGATGATGTATTTAATTGAATGGTATTGAAGGGGTGATTAACATTTGTAGAGTCATTAAACTTTCATTAATAGAGGGTACTTTGTAAACAAAAATAAACGAAAAAGGAGTATGGGATACGTATGTTAAAAACAGAATTAACTGATTTTATTTCGTCGTATCTTTTTATAAATATATTTTCTCCAATCATGCTCTCGTGATTGGCTTTAAGATAATTAGGAAATAAAAAAAAAAAATTGGTAATTAGTTTTTGCATCGTAATTTATAATGATTCGAGCATTAACTAATTGCCTGATGTATACGTAGCAATTACATGTTTTTCAGTGACTTAATGACCTTAATTAAAGGCTGTTAAGTGAGACAATTTTAAATGATAATAAATGCGGGTAGAATTGAGACAATAACGGATTCATTAATCGTACCCTTAAGAATTTTTCCCCCGTGTGTGTCACGCGCTAATTGGATTTGATAAGCTTCATTTTCATTGGTCGAGACAATGAAAAATCGATGCTTTCTAATTTAAGAAGTGAAGCACTTTCGCTACTTAACTCTTTTATGGATGTGTTACATTATAAAATGAGAGTAGATAATGGATCTTTTATACAAATAGCACCTTGATCGGACGCTACTTTATCAGTTAAATTTCATTTGATTTATTAAACACAAACGTCTTAGTTTCAAAGAAATGTATAAAATAATAAAATTTGTTTGATAATACATCTATAACACATTACGATATAAGAAAAGTTCAATGATGTAAATTGCTAAATTCCCTAAAATATACCAAAGTCAAGCAATCATCAGCACTATATCTTACATCTAATCTTTTAAAACATTAAACACATCAACTTTCACCCCCAAAATGTTCCTTGCTTCCCAAACCTTCGATAATCCCAACACTCACAAAGCAATTTACGCAATCTCCCTCAAAAGCAGTCAAACCTTCGATCCCTCTCACCCATTCCAAAGATAGCGGCGTTCATCAATAAAGCATCAACCAAATTAAAGGCGCGTGCCGACCTTTCCACTCCCAAAGTTCCTAAATGAGCGCGCGAGGCGCTTTCCGCTCAAAACTGTCCAGGAAGCCCCGTAATCCCGGAATAATGACCGAAAACGAGCCGTAAACGCCTAACCGGCATTCCTCTTTTTCACTCTTTCTCCTTCCTATCTCGCAGCCTAGAGAAACGCGAAAGGCTCGTCCATTGAGTAATGAAGAGTGACTATATACGAGGAAGAGAAAGAATCGTTAGTCCCTGACGTGGCGGTTAAACGTTCACACAGACGTATATATACAGCAGCAGCGGCTAAGAGTTCGGTAAAGCGGTACATTTTCTCAGCCCGTTCACTTGATCTCGCTCTCTCGGCAAAAAAGGCGTTAGTCGCGCGAGCGCTCGATCTTTCTGCGTGATCATACGTATATATACGCTTCTCTGTATGTAGGCAACGAAAGTCTCAGCCTAGTGGGAGGAATAAAAGATTGGGAATCGATAATACGAGGCGAGATGGACGAAGGCTATATATGCTGCGGGACTTTCGGTCAATTGCGGCTGGAGAGGGAATTAGAGGATGTGTAAAGGATGGAGCCGCGGGCCGATGACAAAGGGGAGAAAGGATGGAATGGTGGGAGAGGTATGAGAGAAAGAGATAGTGCGCTGTGGTTGTGGATCGGCAGGATCGAAGAGGAAACTGATCTTTCTGTCACAATGTGTGTTGGTTAGAAATTTTGGGAAAGGTTTAGAGCTGGCTCGGGTTTCGATCGGGGGATCGCGTTGACGGGCTGATTGAGACGTGGTGGCTTTCACGTGCTGGCTTTTCGGCGCTGATTAATCTTGGGAATTGGATTATGGGAGATAAAGTGTCGGTTGCGATGAGAGTTTATTAATTTTGTACGTTTACTGGTTTTCATATTATTTTTGAGATTTAGATTTTAAATCTTTATGATTTTTACTGCAAATCTATGGAGTAGTGTAGCTCACTATTTGTATGTTACAATTATAGCAAAATTTTTTATATTATAACGGAGTTATAAAATCCTATTTAAAATACTGAATGTAAGTTTTCACTTTTCACAAGTTTATTGAGAACTAAAGCAAAATGTTATTTATGCACAATATAACTTATGAAAAATCTATATTTTATGTAAAAAAATATTTTGATTGTCCGAGCCGAAATTTATCGGATGTTGAGTATTAGCCGTTACAAATTCAACTTCTTCATGCCTACAGCCCTAATAAATGGCTTGTCATAGGTGCGTTGTACTCCCGGAGGCAATAACCGGAATGCAGAGAAGGTAAAGACGTTTTAGCCCTTTTATACCTGTCAGCGATAGATAGCTCTTTGGAGTTCGTTTTTATAGGATACTAAAAACACTTACGAGGCGACAGTGCACTGTACTATTGTGAAAAAGTGTTTGAGGCACTAAAAAATAGATTTTATGGAGAAATTAAGAGACAGAGCAGACATCACAAAGGCAGCGTTTTTTATGTACTTTTTATTTTTATTACCATATCACATGTGATTACATCAAAGAACTATTAGCTACCTATAGCTATATTAATAATTTAATATCCATACGAGCATTAACAAAAACATATGACAGCGTGAACTAATAACAGCACTTTCACGAAGTTAATTAAAATGAAAAATAAAAACCAGTTATTACATTAAAAAGTTTTGTAATGTATATAATAACAAACGGTGTAATGTCGAACCATAACATATGAGCAATTAAAATTCAATATAAAATTATGAAATACGTCACAGACGCCAGATATCCACTCGTACGTGATGCATCTTTCCGTACATCGCATACCTTCGAAGTGCGCTCCTCGCATATTTAATCTCGCGAAATGACGTCAGAGGAGTAATTTTTTGTTATGGAATATCGATCACAGCTACCATCATATAATTTATAAGTGCGCGAAGCCAACGCTTGAATTTCGTCCGAGCCGTACTTTATTGAGGCGGCGAAATTTTCCGTTACCACAGAGCCGCCGTTTATTAAGCCGATGGCACGGCCCAGAATTGGCAGACAATTAAATGACTCGGTGCTATTTATTTGGCTGGTCCGTTTCTTAGTAATGCCAATTATAGGAGGCGCCTTAGGTTAAATCTGTTCGTTACTAAATTTTGTAACGGACGACGAAGCGATAAGCGTTAGACTGATCGATCGTCTTTTTCAATAAAAGAGCTGGCCTATCAAAACTGTTTATCGCAAAATTTGCATAATGCCTATCGAGCACGTAATATTAGCGCAATATCCTGTTATTATAACAGTTCTACCTTACTGTCAAGCTCATCGTCGATTTTCCCTTTTCCGACCTTAAGATTAAAAGAATAAATGATATTACTAATCAAACTGGTCGGAGCAGGAAGATAGCGTCACCAGAGATTTGCGCAGATGCAATGTAGAAAACTTCAGCGATAACAAGAATATTGCATAATTCTAAAATACAAAAGGCAAGAAGCATCCGACGGCTTCCGAGAATCCTGTTACAACTATTCCTCAAGCTTATCTCCATAAAAAGCCATCCTTATCACCGTCCCCAGCTCCGAAGTTGAAAAGTTTCGCATAATAAAAAACTTGCCGCAGCGGCGAACCGAATCTCCGCGTCCCTCGCAAAAAAACTTGGAGCCCGACGAGGCCGTTTCGAAAAGCCCCGTCAAAAGTTGAGATTCGGCCAGGAAAAAAAGTAAAATCGCTTGATAAACGGCCCTTGGCGACATGATCGCCGGGTATATATATTCACTTCGATCCGCCCCCTCGAAGATCAACTGCGCAGAGAGACAGCAAAACAAGCAACAAAGCCGATCGCGAAAAGAAGAGCGCCGAAAAAAGAAAGAAGAAATCAGCGATACAGGACGCAGAGGGGGCATCAGCAGTGAAGTCTCGGGACAAATAAAAACAAAATAAACGAGAATTCGAGGAGGCGAGGAGGCAAGGAAATTGAGCGCGCTCGCCGAAACAAGAAGAAAATAATGAGCGAAGAGAGAAGCTGCGGAGGCTAAACGGTATATGCAGAGAAAAGAACTAAGAGACGACAAGAGAGAGAGAGAGAGAGAGCTGAAGATCGGGCAGCGAAGTACAGACGGTAAGATAAAGAAGGGAAGAAGTAACCATTAAAAAAGGAGATGAGGGAGAGGTCCGGCTCCGCAGCAAGAGAGAGACGACGGTATCAAGTGGCAAAGTCCCGATGTGTTCGATAAACGGGATCCAGACTGCCTCTGTATGTGTGTGTGAACATGTGACTTCTCCGCAGGAGGACGTGTATATATATATATATACGTATATGGGGTGTCCGTTTCGTCGGAGCGGCAGCTCGGCAGTATATAGAGGAGCAGCCATCAGGGGCCGTGTACGCGCCGATGTTTCGTATATGTATATAAGCGAATACTTTTGCGCGAAGAAAAGTTTCTCGCTGGATATCGGATGGCGGCTGTGCTGGTATCGTGTAGTACGGGGGCGAGCTTATATGAATTTAAAATAGAACGAGGATGCGTGGGCCTCGGCGCTTCTGTTCGGTTTTCATGATGAGTTATAGTTTGCGGATAGTTTCGGTTCGTTATTATGTTGCTCGTGTAGTTTTGTTGCGGTTGTTGTTTTTTATTGTTGAATTATGTTGAGAGGTAAAGCATATGGTTAGATAGAAACGTTACTCGGAACACTTTGGGACGAGATGAATTAAATATTACAATGACTGCTGCAAGTCTGGTCAGAGCGCTTAATAATATCTCGTCAGAAACAATTATCCCAAGTTTAACAGTCATAAATCAGGCATCTTCTCTCGGTTGAAAAATTCGCGCTTCCGGTATAACGCGGGCATTTCTTGTAAACACGCAACGCCGACTGAAAATTCGCAACTTTATATACGGAGCTTCAATTAGGCTCTTTGGTAACGTGTTTGGAGAAAAAATAACTTCCGTTGCACGCGAGTGAACAAAGAAATACGTGCTTTTTCGAATTATGCTGTATGTAGGGAAGGCGAGAGGCAATTGTTTTAATCAGTCGGAGGCGAGTGAGGATATGCCGTTTACGAGCGCAATCCGCAAGATAATTCTGTTTTATTAGGGCCGGAGCGAGCAAACATTGAGTCAGAGAGACATGCAGTTTTTGGTGAGCTAATATTTTTTCCGCGTAGATTGATACGCCTCAGGGACTTTCTTGTTTATCGAACTATTATGTCTGTGCCTATACTTTGATAGTGTAATAGAATCGGGCTTATAAAGTACAAAAAAATTTTGCAGAGCTTATAAGGAGCTGTAATAATGCTGAAATTATGAGGATAAAATTTTTGTTGTGATAAAAATGTTTGTGGTAATTATAACGCAAAAGTTTCTTAGCACGAGGAAAAAATTACTCTGCTAAAGCAGCGGGGAATTTAAGCGTATCAGCGAATTTCCTGAGTTATTTTTAGGCCAATGAAAAAGTTGAATTATTGCAAGTAACTTATATTCAGCGATACAAACTTGTACATTCAATTTAGCAGCCAAATATGCTTAAAAAGAAAACAATAACAGAATATTTCCAAATATTTTATCAAGATTATAAATATCAACAAGCACTGTAAGTAAACGTCTTTACTCAGCGTTATAAATTCTATCCTACCTCATAACTAAAAAACAAACACTACGTACACTAGATTCCCCGAACATAACAGTAACTTAAAGCTTGCGCGCACAGTGCACCGAAATTATAGTATCACCTCACGTGCCTCTTAATGCCATGCCTTGTGCCTTTCGCATTCTCGTGTCCCAGGACTCGAGGGAAGTAAAGTCAAGTTTTTTTGCACTTTAGCGTAGTTCGTGTTTCTAATAGAGACTTAAGAATCTGCTGCAAGGACTTCTTTCACGTGCTCGAAAAAGCAAAACTACTTTCTACAACGATAATGGATAAGAAAATATTGATTTATCATCTTGCTCACGTACAATAGCAGATGCTGCCGGTTTTTTTTCTTTTGCAACTCGCGCGCGCCTTGTAAAGCCGTGATTTTTATCTCTCGGTGTACACTTACGTAGCCGGAAACTTTTTTTCAGGAAAGTGGACGTGTGTTTCAGTGAGCTTCCTTTCGTGTTTGATTTTCGCGATAATTCATCAATTTATCTATCACTGAACGTTGGTATTTCCCGGCGCCAACGAACTCGAACAACAGTCCGTAACTTTCTCAAGCCAAAATACACCGCAGCTCTTATCCAAAGAAAAGCGTAAAAGTAGCGCGGCGTCTCGAAAAATCCAACCACGTAGCCGGCAACCTCAATGTCAAAATAGAGGAAGTCGCCTTTTTTCCAAACTCACGCGACGGCGGCGGCGGCTTTGAGAAAACCTCAAGGAACGGATTAAAAAAAAAAGAACGCGCGTGAAAGCAAAAGCGAGCAGGGGGGGAAGAGAGTTCGCACGTGCGTGAAAAGTGCAGGGTTTCAAAATCACGCGATAGCACGAGCGCACAGGAAGCTGGCTGCGCGCACGCCTATAATATCGAATTCTTGCTTAGCCGGCAGCGTCTGAAGTGGCGAGTCTCTCGCAGCCGGCGCGCGCTGACGTGACAGTGCCCCCAAGGCCGTTCGATTGGAAATCACTTGGCTTTTGCTTTTAATAGTGCGCTTTTTCTTGGATTTTTGCGGAATGCGATTTTTATGTTGATATCGGTGGATGATTGCGGGATGGAATGAATTTGTTGTATGAGGAGAGACAGTAGTGTATTTGAAACTGTGAAGTTATGTGTTGAATAGAAAACTTATTTTTAATCGAGAATTTATCTGAGTTAGCTATACTTCTATATTTATTACTTGTAATTGAAATGTAAAAAAATAACAGTGTGAAAAAATTGTTTGAATTTTTTTTTCGAACTTAATTATACTGTTTGGAACAAAAGGTAAGAATTTGCTGATAAATATTGCAGCTCAGTGTTATTAAGAGATCCGTAAAATTTGATAAAAAAATATTACTTCAGTCGCTCTTCTGAATCATGTACTATAAAATTGATTTAATGACTACTATTAATATCTTGTCACTGTGGCAACATCTTGATTTATACATCGATTACCTACATTCCTCGAAAAAAACAGCGCACTATATTATAAATCACTCATACATATATAATCAAAGGCACACAGCACCGAAGTAGATTAATATTTACAAATAAACTCGATATAGACCACACTATCGCGAAAGCATATCACCATGGTAACCCCCTACTTCCAACCACAAAAAACAGCGAAAACATCGTCCTCCTCTTCCTCCCCCCCACATGCATCCACCCTCCTCCCAAACCCTCCTCCCAATCCCCAAAAAAAGTAAACAATTAAAAATACCCCTACAATCTCCCTTGCAATTACAGCTTTCAGCACTGCACACTAGTATTTCGCCGCGGTCTCAGCACACTTGGCCCGGCACTCCGCGACTCTCACAGCAGCTCTCACGGGGTCAACTCGTTCAGCACGACGCGCGAAGTGAAAACGCGGAAAAGCAGCAGCTGCGCTGGAGGGCGTATATATATATAAGAGCACACGTCAAAGCTGCGATCACGCGACGTGGTGTATGTGTCGTTGCACTTGTCCCCTTTCGCAGCCGCGTGTAACAAGTGCAGCTGTCGCGGTATCGCGAGTTCGCACACGAGAGCGTGCAAATGAGTCGAGCTGTGCGCTTTTTTGGCGGCGCGAGCGAAAATTTTTTTTTTATTGTGGGAGTGCGCGAAATGGTGGCGCGATGCGTTTGCGCAAGGAATTGAAAAGCTTATTGGCTGGTGAGTGTGGGTTTTGCGGCGGGTAAGCAGTTTTTGAGGTATGGTCGAGGTGACGCTGTGGATGGAGATGGTCTTTTGTGGGAAATGTAAACGAAGGTGGTGTTGCGTGTACGAAGACGAGTGTGACTGGTTGGGTAGATATGTAGAACAGGTGTGGTGATGATTGATTGTGGAAATAGTTTTGAGTGTTATTAGAAGTTGATTTCCCTAGAGGAATGGAACACTGTTATTTTTAAAACACAATATTACTTGGGAAGAGTGATTAAAATAATAAGTTTCATAGTTAGTTTGTACTTTCTTACACTTGAATATAAAAATTTATAAACACGTTTAACAATAAAAATTATAAATAATTGTTTTACTTTTTCTTTGAAAATTATAATTTTTCCACTATTAGAACTTCAGAAAACAGTAAAAACAAAAATACAATTACTTCTAAAGCCTGGCGGTACAGCTGACAAAGCAACTCGAAAGCAAACCCAGCAAAGTATTCCCCATGACAGTATCTTCAAACTACAGTACTAACAAGCTCAAATTATATTTTCCTTGCCAACTGTTGTTAGTAAAGTTTTTTATTGGACTGGCCACTTTACCAGAAAACAACATTTTTGCCACTTTAGTACGAGAGACATGTAGACCGAGCGACTCTGATAGAAAACAAAATTTTTTCTGTCTACCTTTGTTAGAGTAAATTTATTATAGCTTTAAGCAACTAAAAATAACAATTTTATAAAGCAATTGTTTGACTACTGAACATTTTAAACAAAACAAAATCTAGTTAGTTGACTGAGTTCTAATTCTTCGTAAGTGTACATTTCTAAAATCTGCCAGTAACTTATAATAAAATTTAAAAATTAATTCTTAAGTTTATCCCTTATTAAAGGCAGACTTTAACTAATTGTTCCATTTTTTTCTAACACTGCCGACCAGTCTAATACACATATAATCTCCAGTATATATAGAGGCAAAAATGAAACTCCCAGATTCACGTGGCTTATCAGCAGCTCTAATGAATCGGAAAACCGATGACCCAGACAACGCGTAATGATAAAATTATCCACTTCTCTCCTCGATTTGACCCACTTCCCATTATTTTCCCCACTTTATCAAAAATTTCCCTCGAAGGTCGAGAGAGCGAGGATACATAATCCAGACAGAGAAAATATCCGCCGCCATCATCCCATCCACAATCATCCTCTTTTTCGCATTATCCGCCCTCCACCCACAGACGCACCTCTCCACCAACACGCAGCCCTGAAATAATAGAAGAAATTCGCGCTCGACCAGCCAATTAAAAGCGCCCCGGTGTCCGCCTTGTGTCAGGGACGCCGAGACCTTATACAGAGCCACACAGAGATACACTTCCCTTTCCACGCCCCAGAGCCGAATGAAGGTGTCCTCGCGGACCACCCGCGAGTTCTTTGCTTTTTGCCGACGGGGAGGCGCGTGATTAGTTTCGACCGGGGGGATAATAACGGCGCTCGGCGATAACGCCGCCGTCTGGGGAGTTATACGAGGACGCGGCGGCTATCGAGGATTTTAATCTCGTGGAGCGCGCGTGCGCCCATCGGGATGGGATTTCCCGCGAGCTATTTGCATGAACTTGCTGGGGTGGCTTCGAAGGACTCGGCGGGGGGTCGATTCCGATGGTTGGGTGAAAATTGACGGGGACGATTGCTAAGGGAGCCTCGGTGCTTCGTGAGAGTTGAGCAGGGGATGGACAGTGTGGTACTGATGATTTGTATGTTGGTGACCATTGATTAGTGTTTTTTTTTTTTAGGTTTCACTGATTGTTTATCGTGAATTTTAGTTTGAAGTTCTAGAAAAGCGTGATTCTAAGGAAGGTGCGAGTCATCGTAAAATGCAATGAGTAATGTTAAATAAAAACTTAAATTATCTCTTATACGTGGAAAAAAAGAATCAATTCAATGAAAGCTTTGATTGTTTTGTACTCTAAGATGTAGCAACATAAAGAAATTTATATTGCTGCTCACGTACAAGAAAACAAACTGTTCCTGCATTTATGAAGTTTAGTTTTAAGTACTTCAAAAGGTTGGATATACATTTCTGGGTTAAGCCTACTCTAAGTTCATGGTCTTGTCATTTTTGTTCCTGTTATGCAAGTTCCTTGTTACTTTTACGTAAGCTACTTATTTACAAATTGAGAAAACTGTTTTAGTTTCTGTCTTAACAACTTAAGACAGAAGCAAAAGTGAAAAAATGGCAATAATATAATTACAATAGATATAGAAACCGTTAGCTGAGTTGAATAACTTCATTATTTACACAAAGAAGATTTGTGCAAACGTAAAAACGTACTTCAGAGACAAATTAATCGATAATGTCATTGTAGAAGATCGCAATTACTTTTGTTATAATTTGATAATAGATATCATCGAAATAAAAAAATGTAACAAAATTATAAAAATGTATATGAAAATTTCTGCAATTCTTCGAAAAAACAAGTAACAGTCGTAAAACTTAATGCTAACCTCTCTATAGAATTCATCTATTAATAAAGATATTTTAACATGAAACTTCTATTATTCAAAGTGATACTCTTCGTTTAAATATACAGCTATAATCAAATTAATTTTAAATGCAAGATCTAATTAAAATTCTCAGTAACCAGCCGTATCGCCCCAACTGTATCTTCTTCAAATATTCAACTCTACCTTCACCTAATCAAACGACACCACCTCCCTCAGCAACAAATTCAAATCATTCGCAGCTCAAAGACCCATCAATCATCTCACTGGTCCAGCCTCCAACGCGTAGGCGTCAGCCTCTCTCTCCACTCTTGCATTCCTATACCCACAACTCGCAATCACGATGGACTTCACTTTCACGGCGACCTTGAGAGGCTGGAAAACCGGAAGCCGGAGAGCCATTTCCGCGGCGACGAGAAACTTTGCTCCGCTTGCGGAGGACGCTTTTGTTTGTAATAAATCGCCTCATAGCTTTGCCGCTCGCTCTCTCGCAGATGTATATAACCTTGACTTGTCTCTCGCTCTCTCGCGGTAGTCGATAGTTAGAGACAATGCGCGCCCGCAGCTCTCGGAGTGTGTACGCGTTTATGGAGAGAGATTTCACGCTTGGATTGCGCCAGCTATTTGCGGCTGCTGCCAGTGTGGAGCTTAGCATTGTCAGAGGCCGAGATACTTTTTAGCGGCCATTTTTATGGGTTATTGTTGCTTGATAATGGGGCTCGCTGCTGCGAGATCCCTGCTGGCTTGAGTAATTCAAGAAGTATTTTCTCGATTTTTTTTCAAAGAGAGATAAGGATTTTGAGCTGTGGGAAAGGATAGAGTCCGCTGAGAAAATTAGTGGGCGGTGTCATCGAACGATTTCGTAAATGCGAGCTTGTATATTCATTCATAATTTCCATAAAAGCATGTAAGTAGGATGTATTCATCAGCTGCTGTCGATGTGTTTCCGTAAAGAGTTTCATCAGGCGAGAACAATATTATATTTTACGTTCATTCATTTATCAAAGAATGGTAAACCTTGGACTGACGCTTGTGAAACCGGTCAAGCAGCGTACACTTGTTGAAGTTGTATTGGTTCAGAAGTTTTACGTAATTTTTCAGTCTTTGACGGTCTAATCGAAGGAACGGTACTCATATAGATTCGAAGAAGTATTACCTCACGCTTCGTATATTTTTGCTTAACTCATTGTCATTTACATAGAAACAGTTACGAATAATCCAAGGAAACGGCTATATCGATGGGTGTTATACAAGTGGATTACGTATCTTATTCCTACCGATAACAGCCCGTATCGGCTGGCTGAATGTTGTGTTAACCTATCGAGCCAGTCTTATCACTGCACTCGAATTCCAACTTGATCGTCTAATCAAACCAAATCCCTTGCGCTCTTCTTACCAGAAAAGGGGCCAATCATCCAAAAAAACAAGTTACAAAACTAGATCCCCAATTATATACCCACCCGACCCAAAGAAAAATCTGCAAAAAAGGCTAACCACATCTAAACCAACCGCGTCCTTCCAGCTCATTTCCCAACTCTACAGACCTCGTGCCCATATCGTCCGCGCAAAAACAAACGCGTCCACTTAAACGCTCGACTTGTTGCCTCTTCTATTCCTCTTCAAATCCACCACCGTTGAGCCAGCTCAACTATAAAGCAGTCGATCTTTTTCTCTGTCTCTCGGCCTGGCCTACACCTAAACGCTTTTCTCCGTGCGGCCTTGCGGCCGATTAGTCATCGATGAAAGTTGCCCGCCGCTCGCGTTTCCACCTAATGAGGCTCGTTTGAGACTTAGTGCACGGGTATTTTTAGAAGCGTTTGAGCGTGTGCATTTGGCTGTTGCAGGTTTGTCACGAGCGAAGCCAGCCGCCGCGGGGTGCGCCAGCCAAGCGGCAAGTGCGTGGGTTTGTTTTAGAGAGGTTATACGGTGACGGCGCGGCGAGGTTGATGAAAGTCGCTGGCGATTATGTGACAATTTTATAATAGTGGGCTTGGAGGCTTGGGAGTTGGTTAGGAGTTGATTAATGGTTTGTGAATTTTATTTTGTCTTTCGGATTGAGTTGCGACGAATCAATTGATAATGTTAATATTGTATATACAAAAGTAAATTTGAAATAATGATGTTCATATTTTGCTTAGTAAAAGAGTACTGTATTTTGTTAGTTTGTTTTTTTTTTTTTAATTTAAGTATAATAGAGTTTCCTTAATTTGTAAAATGATTAAGATTTCACAAACTTAATGATCCCAAAACCATTTGCAATGCAATCAGCATTCACGAAAATCATTACATTATCGTTGAATAACTCTAGTATTCCACTCGCAAGATTACCCCGAGAATTCATTTATCTAATCTTAAGTAACCCAATTAAAGAACGGTAACCGAACAAATTTAAACATCGCGTAGGTACACAAAACGAACGAGTCACAATGAATAAGCGCATTACAGCTCGACATCACGACGATTTTCCCCCCGAAAAAGGCCGGAATGCCAGAGAACGAAAATCCACCTAATTTACGCCATTCCCGCGTCATTCCGTCACTCCAACGGCCAATGGCGCGTAACGCAACGACATAATTGCACAGCCGGATAAAAGCGTCGCTTCCGCGCGCAACAGAAACCGCCTGTTTCCTCATTTGCGGCCTCGACGCTTCTCATTTTCAAACGCGGCCGTCAACCCCCATTTGCGAAACTCTAGCCTGCACTCTAAACTAAAGAACAAAAAGTCGTCCTCGTGACCGCAAACGCGAATCCGAACTACTAGTCCCTAAAATTTCGGTCAAGTAATGAAGCGGTACTACCTAATCGAAGCGGACGCGAGGAAAAAAGGTCGGCGCCGCTTTCATCAACAGGTATATATACGTGCACGTACAACTGCACGTAACGTACACGGATCGGAAAGTCCGAGAAGCCCTTCATCCGGGAACTTTCACGCGCGAGTCCGTTCTATTGTCTCTTCGACGCCGTTCTGGTCTAATAACCGATCGCACCGAAAGCTGGCCGATTTCTAAAGCAGGCAGCTATACGGCGAACTTTGGAGGAGGCTCTCTTCGATCGCCAGCGTCGCGTGCAGCTGTGCATTTTTGCGCGAACCTCGACGGGCCTGGGATAGTGAGCGCTGGGGTTTGATATCGATTGAAGTGGGTGGAAGTTGAGTCATGAAGAGGGAAAAGGAGCGAGTCGCTGGTGCTGAAATTCCGAGAATCGCGGAGGGTTGGTAGTGAGGGGAATTTTTTTTGGTAAGTTATGGCGGAAGAGGGGATCTCTTTTGGGTTTCCGCTGTCTGTGGGATACTGGTGGAAATTTTGTTTTTGTGGATAAAAATGGAAAGCGATTGCGGTAAACTTTTGCTTTTGTGGTGCTGAATTTTCACTTTGAAATTAGATTAAGTAGCACTCAAAATAATGATTCAATTTCTCTTGCCTATTTTGAGTGAAAATTCGAGAAAAGTTTCACTAAAATTGAATAAGAGCGGCCATTATAAGCTTTAATGCTCCTAAACGCTCAGGCTTAGAACTAATAAGAACTTAATTCTGTATCGTCCCATTTTTACCGCCTTCAAAATTAACTCTACTATAAACTATATTAAACCACTTTTTATTCTGCGTGTATTACTTTAAAAGAACAATCAAGTCAACCTTCCCAACTTTTTCTTCTCTCAAACTTCAAAATTCCTTCTCCAGCAACCCAAATCCACTTCTTCCGCCACTCTCAGCTCTATATACTCTCCGTAATAACTTTATGCACCCGACACTTATTATATACCCACGACTATATAACGTATGCACTTCGCGCGTCGATCGATACGCGCGCGTTCTCCTTTTTTCTTTATTCCTCCTCTCTCTTATCCAATCTCCTGTGGCACCTTGCGACTGCCACAGTGCAGCGTAAAAGAAAGAGCCGAGTCCGTAAAATTGCTAGGCTGAAACATTGTGATAAAGCGACCCATTTATTCGATGTACGTCGGTGGATTTACGGGCGAAAACGTGGGCGAAGGCGTGTTTAGATTTGCATTTTCCGATCTCTAAGTTTCACTTTTTGAAGACGGAGTTTCGCCGCGATTAATAAGTGATTTTTTTTAATCGCGTGTAATGCGCGAGGAAGGTTCTTGGCGAATGATTTTTGAAGGATAATTTATTGTACTTTCTAAAGCTTTTGAATGAGAAAATCTTCCGTTATTGTAATTCTTTGCATAAAATACCTGCAACCACGCAAACAGGTACTGAATTATTTTTAAATCCATAAGCTTTAATAACCACGGATAAAACGAAACTTCCCACTTTCCACCGCCTTTAAAAAAGCCTATCACCTACTAAATTAGAACAATTTTTCTTATTTCAATAAACCCGAGCTTTCCAAACAACTAATCGCCTCACAATCTCCCTCATCGCTTCAGCCGCGCAACACGTTCCAGCCGGCAGTCGTCGGAAAAAGATCGCAATACAAATTAAATTAGATCACTCGTAAATCCACAGCCAGGCAAGAAAGTCTCGAAAAGAAACGTCAACTCTTGCTTGCCCCGGCGCGCGCGCACACACATACTCCACCAACGCAAACTCCCCGATGAACTTTTTGCGCTCTCTTTTTTTTTCTCTCCTCTGCAGCGCGCGTAGGTAGGGTCTACAAGAGAGAGATCGAGTTTTCTCTCGCCACTCTATTTCCATCCTCGCTGGCTCGGCTGAATTGGTTCGCGCGCGAGCGCGAGCTCGTCGCAAAAGGAGAAAAAGGTGCAAGACGAGAGAGAGAGATACACACACGCGCTCGCCTGGCCTTTTACAGCTGCTGCTGCTGCTGCTGCAGAAGCGGAAGAGAGAAGTCGCCTCTCTAGCTCGTCCATTATTCCGCCTCATCGGCCTGCTTATAAGTTTATTTCCCCTTTGTCTATCTTATCGGGTGTCTGCAACGTGTATGGTTGTTTTTTGATTTTTTTTTTATTTGTGTGTTTTTTTTTTAAGGTAGACGCTTTTCTTTTGACTTTGCAGCGATGGCTTTTGGGATGAGTTTCGTGTTTGGCTCTTATTGCAGGGAGGATGTGAAATCGATGTCAGCGTTTCGTGCTGGTACTCCGGATTTTAACGATTATCGAGGAAGTCGGAGCTTTTTGTGAGAAGAGAGAATCGAAGCGGGCGCTGCAGTCAATGCTGTAATTATGGAGCATTTATATATACGTAAGAAGTGACCGTACTTGAACTCGAAATTGTTTTTATACGAGTTGCAGAGCTTGTGTTGTTGGCTCCAATTTGTTATTCGCGGAGATACATTTTTGAGATAAGCTTGATTACAGAGCGGAATTAATGAAATATTTTGTGAATAAGGTAGAAATTTGCTGAATATAAACTTAATGATTTCCACTTCAAAAGGAACCAAACTCGGGCGGTGATTCAATTTAAGATGCAACTTTCTAAGTAATCTATCCCCGTGATCAAATTAAACGAATCTGAATCTCATCAGAAAATATAATTAGTCCACTTTTTTCAGTAAATTGCCACTATATTATATCTAGCCTGCAAACACCAATTAAAAACTCTGTCCAATCCACCGCCCCGTTGCAGCTAATCGTGCTTACCTACATATCCTTAATCGGTGCATCGATAACCTTATCTCCCCGCGAAAATACATCCGTCACCGAGCCGTGCAATTAGCCTGATTTCTCCCAAGTCGCCAGAAATTCCACCCTAAACCTCCTCGTTTTATTCCCAACAACAGCCACATGTCCACCCAAAACCTACCGAGCTGTGAAAAAAATTCCACATTTTCAACGTATGCACACACAACAGACCGAGCTCCCCTGCGTGCCTGTGACTTTTGGTCTTGCCCTAAAAAATAAAACCACCAGACGCAAACGAGAAATTCCAGCGACAGATGTGCAAGTGTACATTTTAAAAAGTACCTCGCCGGTTAAGTGCGAGACGCAGGCAGGTGTGTGCGCGAGCGAGCGACACGGCGATTACGGTTTGAGGCTGCCGCTACGATTAAACGAGTCACTCCGCCGTTTCGTGAGCGCGTGCGGGTAACATGCATTAGCCGTTGGAATGGCTTGTAGTTGTTTTGCCGGCTGGTGAGGAGGGGGAGAGGCCTTGAATTAGGCGGCTATTTTTTTCGTGTTCGCTCAAGTGCTTTTTGGGGTAATTGGGTTTAAGTGATTTATGGGAAAATATTTGCCGGTTTAATCAATGTATATGTGCGATAGCGAGTGTTGTGGAATTACATGAGTTGATTTTGGGAAACTGTTAGGGTTTTTCTCCCGTTAATTTGTTGCCGGAAACGCCGATATGGGTTAGTTTGGAAATGTTGGTTTGTTTAATAATTACTGTAATGGGTAAATTAGTTTTAATTCTGTTTCGTTATTCACTTTCGTCGAAAAGTTTCTAGACTAGAAAGTAATTACTAAACGGTTTGATTTTCATCAGAAATGTAGGTATCTTCTGTGAATATCTTAAAGTTCGTATTCAATTTCAAAATTATTAAATTTACTCTTATTACTGTACTTTTTTCTGATACAACAAATAATATGGATCAGGGAAAAATACTTCATTTCCCATTTTCTCTGAATGCAGCTTCATTAGAAGAAGATGCAAAATTGTGTTTCTATCAATATTCATCATGCATTTGATATACAGAATCAAGGTCGATTTGAGATTTTACTTGAATTTTTAAAGCAAGGTTGATTTTAGTCGATTCCCAACTTTGTTTATAGCACTATCTGATTAAGATTATCCAAATGATGTCATTAAATGAAATATTTCACAAAAATCTTGTAGCAATCATTAA
Organism: Eupelmus urozonus; assembly: GCA_900480035.1. Classification (NCBI taxonomy): domain Eukaryota; kingdom Metazoa; phylum Arthropoda; class Insecta; order Hymenoptera; family Eupelmidae; genus Eupelmus; species Eupelmus urozonus. The sequence goes on from UELX01000048.1 coordinate 66,996, forward strand.
GAGAGTCTTCAAAGAAAGTATGGGGAAAATTAAGTAGATAAAAATACTTTTTATTAGCTATTAAAATATTATAATAATTATACAGAAGGGAAAATTAAAGTTATTTTGATTTTAAGTAGTTTTAAATTTGCACTTTCTGAACTTGATATTATTTTAATGTATTTAATTTTAATTTTTAAAAGTTACATTTTAAACACGATAAATGAAATACATACAAATTATCAATTATCGAAAAATAATTTTAAATTTTAAAAAATAGCTATTTAAAAATGATTCGGTAAAAGCCTCGAGCTGAAACAATAAAGTATACATGAACTAAATTTATGCATTTTCCGCAGTCTGGTTACCGTGATTGATAAAATTGACTTTGAAAGGCAAAAATGATTTCAGCCTTGACGATAAATAAAGACACTTTATTTTATCGAGATTACATTGAGAACAATGTTCTTTGTACATCAATGCTATTTTTATTTTGCTAGTAAACACTATATTAACATACAAAAATAGAATACTCGTAAAAAACTTTTTTTTCAAAACAAACTATTCATACATTTTGAGCTTTACCATCACCTAATACCTACTTACCAAAACCCCACTCCCATTCAATAAATCATGGATTTTCATTCAGCTACCCATTAATATGCCTCAGATTCACCCATACAATATAAGCCTCATACATTCCAAACCGCGAAATCCCACAATTTCCACAACGAATCCGCACCCACACAGCCGGCATCGCCGATACTAATAACCTTCCAATCGCACGGCATTACCACTCCGGCCTTTCAATTACGCGCGCGTATTATTTGCATGTGCATCGAACGCAGTTCGACGGCGGAAAAACCGTAAACTTCCGGCCGGCGCGTGTAGCGGAAGGTGCATAGAAATCGAGCCAAGAGCCGCGTGACGAGCAAAAAAAGCAGCTCGCGCTGTTCATTACGACAATCAATCATCATTCGTCTCTATGGCGCGAGCACGAATTTTCATTCGCGTGGGCGTAACCGATACGGGATGTGAGCGGAAGATTACGTGTGCGATGGCTATAGATGCGCTCTTTATGTGGATTGAGGCGGTGTGTATATAGTTTGGGATCTGTGGGATTGGATTTTCGGCGATTAACGTTTATGTTGTGCTATTATATATGGAAATAGTTATATACGAGTTGTTGAAATGCGTTTGAACGTAAAAACGTAATTGGGTTATATTATATTTATTTATTATTTATTAATTACCAGTAAATGGTTACATAGAAGTAATATTGAAGAATAAGGTTTAATGTTACGTACGCTGCAATGAAGACACAACGTAAATATTGAAATTTTAAAAAATTTCCTGCAGACTGTAGTAAATCCATTTATTGTTCCTTCTACACATTGCGTACAAGGCCTACTGCTATCTTTGTTTAACAAAGCCTGACTCGCAGCCGAGTAATAAATTAGAGCATCAAATTCAAAAAACGAAATTGCACTCCAGAGAAAGTATTTTATTACATGAGCAGCCATATTGGGCCTGTTTTCCCTTAATTAATTCTTCTTCGTACATCTTTTTATTACGATTTCGCGTACAGAAAAATAATCACTTTACTGCGCTTTACGCAACCGAAGTCTCCTTCAGCGATTTTCTTATCGCAAATTACAACGCCTAACGCATAAAAATAGCCTGTAAATCCATAATTTCAACGATTCGACTATCAGCACCGGCATACCACAAACCAACAATGAAACTGTTAATCCCTTCTCGGAATATATAATGTCGAAAGCGTAACGCTCGTCCCATAAAAAAAAACACACACACACACACACACACACAGCCAACGTTATTCTCGAGCAATTATCATATATATACCAAAGAGCGAGCGCGCGCACTGCACCTCCGCGCATGTAAACACTCGAACGCTCGCTGGAAAACCGGTAAAAGAAAACGTCACGATTCCACAGGCCTCTTATATGCAACTCACACAGCCCAAGCCTCTCTCTTAGCGACAACGACTCGAAAACTCGTATATACGCCTACCTGCGCGAGCGACGGATGAGATCACGGAGCTCCGCCGCTTTCGAAAGTATAACCAGTGTGTATATATATACGTGCGCTCGCGCGTCTGTATATAAGGCGCAAAATAAATGCCGCCATGCGTGTGGTGCGCATTTCCCTGGAAACGCGCGCGCGCCGGGTTTTAACATCACAAAAGGATCTTTTTTTCCCCGCTTCCGACGGATGCGCATTATGAAAGGGGAATAACGCGCGCTCTCGCTTTTCTTTTTTTTTTTTTGCCGATAAGGCACGCGTCTGGTTGGGCTATGAAATTTTTACGATGGGCTGGATTATCGGGATGATGGTTTGGTGAAGGGGGAATCGGGATTGGGATTTAATTAGGGTTAGGTCGTGGGTAATTTTTGTCTATGCGGAAGTGGAATTAGGGAGATGAAAGAGATTCTTTGTGATGTTAGTAATACGTAGTTTTGTCTGTCTATCTGGCTTCTCTTATCTTTTCGGAAGCGCAATTTTACTAACAAGCTGAGCGTTGTTCCTCTTGCAGGGGATTAGTTTTCTCACAGGCTTATTAAGACTGAAGTAGTTTCAGCATTTGATGCGACTTTGTTAAGTTGCACCTAAAGCTTCGAGATTCTATTACATGGAAAAAGGGAAAAAGTTAGATAAAAAATATTTTCCCATTATCTGTGTAAGTGTATAATAATTGCAAATTATTTTTACAATGCCTATCGCGAAAGCATCTGCGAACAAAGAAAAATCAACGTTTCAGTATAAAAAGAAGATTAAAAACCTACTAGTCGCCAGCTAAAAACTAATCTTATCTATTACACCTACTTCAAAACTGACCTCCTTCAACAGTGCCCACTTCGCCTTCAGCCATATAATTTATTAGAATCAATGAACCACCAGCCCCGACCCACACCTAAATATTTCAACACCCACTCGCTTAACGCGGCCCCCATCCGATCGTCCAAAGACAATCCTCCCAACCCGTCCACATATAATTCCGACCATTTTTCTCAATAAAAAGCACGCTGGCATCACGCCGTATAATTCACGGCAATCAGAGCCGTAACAATAACGCGCCCGGTCGTGACCCCTCGAATCAAAAAAAAGAAAACGCAATTACACGCGCATCCATCTCTCCCCGCGAAACATAACGGCGAAAAAAAAAAAAAGAAGAAAGGCCCCTGCCCACCCAATTTCGTCACCTACAGGCTCGTTAACGGACACATCCTCGCGGCGGCTGCTTTCATGCACCGCGGGTGATCGCTGCCCCCCTCATTACATATATACCTATCCTATGCGCGTTTATAATAACGCCGAGAGTATATATAGGCGCATTAACAAAGGCCGGGCCGAAATTATTATTATTCCCCCGGCTATGGGCAGGAAGTTTCTCAATAAGCGCGCAGGCGCATGTAGCACCTGTCAGGAAATCGAGGCGATATGCGCCACGCTACGTGGGCACGTTGACTCTCTGGGAGAGCTATATGGATGCGCTCGTGCGGCTGGTTTTCTGGGTATATATACGGGAGATTCCTGCGGTTCGAGCTAGTTTACGATTAGTAAACAGAGTCGATGGGCCTTGGGGAGGTGGGTGACTTGCGGAACTGATTAGAATCCGTGGATGTGGTGGGTAATGCGATGGGTGGTTTTTTCTTGTTCGGATTTAGTTTTTTGAGTGGACGGGGATTAATTAACGGGATGCCGGATGTGCCAAATGTAGTGGTTCCTGGATTCATTATGAAGAGTTGAGGGATTCGATGGAATAATTAGGAGGTGTTTTCATGAATTCGTAGTTTGCTTTAAATTATGCTTGATCATCTTCCTGTGTATTATAGAATGTTTTATTCATGCTTGGTCTGGATAATGATAGACTGATCTATTTTAATTGAAATCTTTTGTGTCGCCAGCCAAATTTTTTAAATTTTATGTCAGAAATTTAAAGTCAGGGTTATCCGGAAACAATGAGTACACCTTTTGTAGTATAATAACAACTAAGGTAATGATACTTTTACTTCTACTAGTCCATTCGATGTGATTATAATTAATTGAACTGGTTGAATTCTTCAACAAAATATTTTACTTAGAAAATGTTTGATGTCTGTTAGGTCAGCGATCAGGTGGAAGCAAGAAACTCGAAAGCAATTTAACTTAAACTAGTTACATACTTTAATTGCTTTATATATACTACAGGTGAAACTATTATAATAATTATTGACTAATCTGAGTTTTATTCGAAATTTCTAAATAACGTAACAAAGATAAAATTACATCTCTATTTAATAATAAACGTATTTAACCGTGAAAAACTAGAAACCAAATTATCAAAACCCTAAATAGAACACTTTTTCTGTTAATGCCTAATCGTTAATTAACCAGTGTAATAGCGGCTTTTTGCTCCTACAAATTCTTAGATAAAACCGGCTAGCTCGGGTTTAGTTTCAAGCTGACCTGGCTATAACTCCAATTCGATTGAAATGGTATGCAGGACGTTTGCTAATTGATTTCATTATCGCTTGGAATAAGATTCTCATTTGTTAACATTCATTATGGAACAAAAAGTATTTATTCGCTAATAGTCTTACCACGAAAAAAAAACATAATATGAATTATGAATAATTAAAGGACAATTTGATTCAGACTAATGTATCACTCACGTACTGTTTGTTTTAGTGCTTAAATCGCCATCGGAACTCACCTGAAACAGAAAAATAAATATTTATGAAATACAATTTAAAAATCTTAAAAGCGAATTCATATTTCCGAAAACATTTCCTAACTGTAATCAGACCCAACTACATCCTAAGCCTCGCGCAAAAAATAACTCCCAATTAATTAATTACAGTAACATACTCGTGCCCCATTATAAATCCCTGCCACACCAAATTTGGTATGCCCAAGCCGCTCAACTAGCCTCACTTCCCAAATTAAACACCGCCAGTCCACCTCCAAACCCAGCAACCCAAACGCTCCCGAAAATCATTCCATCCAACATCAAACACTCGACCTCCGACATTCCTCCTCAAGCCCAAAAGTACCTCTCGGACCCCAGACACTCGGCCCGTTATCACGGAAGCCCCGAGCCGCGATAAACCTCCGAAAAAAAAAGTAGAGAACGTAACCCCGAGAGCCGAGAGGCGCGAGATAAATGATGGCATATACAGCGCGTGCTCCGCGGGGGCAAACATAACACAGCCAGGCGCGCGTGAGTTCAGTGGCCAGAGAGGGAAAGGATGGCGCCGCGCCCATGTATATATACGTGAGGCCAGGCGCTCAAGGGAAAAAGGGGGCCGATAAGGGAATATATAGATCCCTCCTCTCTCCGCGCAGCCAGGCACGTATACACGCTTTCCACGGAGCCCTGTTTGCCCGTCGAGTTTCTCCGCGGCGGAGTCCTCTTCTTTCTTCGCGCGAGGCAAACAGAGAGAGAGAGAGAGCTGGTATTACGTAAACTTGGAATGGGACGGTGGCTGGATTTGGTGTGCGAGGCGTCTGTGATTTTTGCTTTATCTCGCGCCCTGCGGGCCATTGATTCGGCTTCCGTGGGCGGATCGAGAGTTGTTTGAGTTTTAATAGAAAGATTCAGGGGGAGAGTGATAAGGCGAGGTGGAGGAGTTGGGGAAAGAGAGACGATTGCTTGGGACAAATATGAAGAGCGCCTTCTGGCATTGATTTTGTAAAAGTTTGCGCGCAATGCGTGGGTGGGAGAATCTATATAATGTGAACGTCTAGATAAGCGATCTTGATATGTTTATGTTAAAAAAATAAGTTTTCAGTGGAAGATTTCTCTTTTTTTTTTTTAATTTGATTACAGTGAGTAAAGGCGGATTCTAAGAAACAATCGAGTCCTGATTTTCAAACAAAAGAAAAACGATATACACCCGCTTTCTAAACAAAAGTCGCTCAGTGTAAAAATTACACCATTATCGCTTATTCAGAACCTCTAATTTTAGCACACGCGCGCAATGTTCAGCGAGCATGTAGTTTAAAACAAATATTAAAAATAGAGTATCATTAGTAATAGAAACTCTGAATCATCTAGATCACGTAGACCGGAATAATGCAATAGCATTCGTGCGCTGCACAAGTGGATAAGCGCAAGTTTATCATCGATAGCGAGAGCAAACTATGTTCAGTGTAAAAAAAATACAACGGGCCTGCTTCTTATCAGTCGGTGGCACTTTATTGAGTTCAAGTAGCGCTAATGACATTATGGGCACTTCACGTGATGAGAGTAAAATTTTTTTTTTTTTTACTTAATTTATTTATTTTGAGTGTGAGCGTAATAGAATTTTTGTGAGTTTTATGATTAATTAACAATTTAATAATTAAATTTAAAAGAATCTATAAAAAACACACATAAAAAAGCATGAGTGCTTACACAAATTCTTATACTATTACAACAATGATCCACAGCCTAATATCACAATTAATACTAACTTCAAACCCTAAATGATTCCAAACTCCATAACAACAAACAAACCAACCATCTCTCTCCATCTCTAAAACTCATCCAAAAATCATTCCATTCCCCACCCACCACACCTCCTCCTTGCAAATCCAGAACGAAAAAAAAGCTCGCAGAACCCAGCGTAGCCGCCGCCAATAAATTCCCTCGCGACTCTCTCTCTTCCCTCTCACTCCTCTACATACGCTGCACCCTTTTGCGGCGAAGCCGCACCGAGTTCAGCGCCCGGCTGAATTTCCATCGTGTCTGGCTCGTCTCTCGCGTCTGCTGCAGCCCACGACGTTTCGGGGCGCGCTCGCGCGCGCAAGCCCACACGTATACATACGTACGCGCTCATATTCCGAAAACGTGTAAGCCGTCGTTGCGGCGCATCGATTTTATCAGTTTATATACACACAGACCTGCTACGCTTGTTCACGTACACGAGAATCGTTAGAGAAAGAGAGAGAGAAGAGAGATCGGCGCAGCGCCGCCGCTGCTGCTGCTGCTGCCCCGTCGTATTTTCATCCCACTTCCTGCTTCCAATAAATAAAGCACATAATGCGCGCACGAGCCGTGATGAAGGTAGCGGTGTGAAAAGACTTTAACTCCTCTCTCTCTCTCTCTCTCTCTTTCTCTTTTGTCCTTCCGTCCCTTTTATTTTGTTCAGCCTTTTGTTGAAGCTTTCCCTCTTCTTTTTTCGTGGGGAAAATGGGTGATTCGCGCGCTACTCGCTGAATAATATTAGCATTGTTTACCGTTGTGATGCAGGCGCTGCCGGTGCTACTTAATATGCCGGAGTGATTAATTGTTGCTTTTTAATGCCGAATATATCGAGCGGTCTTATTGATTGTTTATGCGGTGCTTGCCCTCGCTGCTTTTGTAATTAATAAAATGTAATGGAGCTGTGTGATATATGTGATTAAAATTAATTTAAATTTTATGATTTACACTGTTTTATAAGATTATTTTCTCTTTTTAATCTCTGGGTGTATGCGTAACTAAAATATAAAAATTTTTTTTATTTTTAATATGTACTATTATAAAATGGAACGCTTTAAATAATAGAATTATATTTGAACATAGCGAAAATAGCTACGGCTATAACAACGTGTACTACATAATGCCAAGAAATATATAAGAGCTTTGTTCGTAGACCACATACTTGTGTCCACGCGTATAAAGGCTTGTTTTATTGTAAGAGTAATTATATTCCTGGCGCTTAATTTTAGAACTTTATTTAATCTTATAAAAGACCATCCCCAAGTAACATTTTATTAATATTTTAAAACAATATTAATAATTTTTAACAACAATAACTCGACTTTGTATTTTTTATTATTAAGATATAATATTAAATAAAAAATATATATTTCCATAAATATGAATATTTTATAATTTATCCACACCTGCACTACTAAAAAAAAAGTAGCTAATTATTCGCAGATAAATTTTCGTCAAATTACAAAACAATCGAACATCATAAAACTCCATTTCGACGCTCCAAACTTTTTCTAATACCCTTGCCTTTTAACTTAAACAATTCATGAACTTGATCCCGACGCAGCAGCAGCACATTTACAGTGCTTTCTGACTGCTCCCAAGTAAGTTTAATTAAAAGTTTCGAATGTAATCAATGTTTTAGCCAGATAATGAAGCACTAACTACCGTAGCCACAAACGCATTTACCGCGCGCGGATCAGTTCAAATAGTTCAAAACTACTCCAGATCCCCCGCCCGTGTTTCATCCACAAAAGCCAATCCGGCGTTTTATTTCAGCAACTTTTGTACGGTATTTATCCCAATCTAGAATAGTTAAACAATGTGTTCGTCGGCGCTGGGCTGACGTCAGCCAAATCGAGCGCAAACTGATTGGTTATTGAGGCCAACCGCTCGGATTCCTATCACGGATGCGCTTTATGGAATCAGTTTACAGCGAGGCGTTATTAAATATTATTCGAATCTATCCCGACTCCTCTTACACATACAGATTTATGAACGCTTTTACGCGGCACTGTCGCACCAATAACCGTATTCTCCTGAAACAGCTCGAATCAAGCCTCTAATAAATAAAGAAAAACGCTTCCTTTTATTCATCAAGCCGCCCATAAATTTCAATATCAGCCCAAACGCGATCAATCATCCGTCCAGACCGGCTTACAAACCGCGCCAAATTAATCCTCAATTAAGCTCGTATAACCCTAACTCTCAGAGCCCTCCGGAACGAAATCGTCAAACAAAGCTCAACGCCCGCTCATTAAAACAAAAAGCGTCAACAGCCGCGCGATGCTACTGACCCCCATTTCCACAACGCGCCTCTCTCCCATTCAATATTCATCCCCTCGCATATACACACTCTATACCCGCTCCCTAGCTTCTTCCTCGCTTCTCGCCCCTTTCTTTTCTTGGTTACAGCGCGGCATATCGCGTTATAAGCGCCGCCAGGGGATTTGACCCGTCGAGCGGTGTATACACATGTAGCCTCAGTCAGTATACGTGTGGGGTGTATATAGGAAACGCGCGAGGCCGATCAATTAACTCGCGGCGCCGGAGACGGCGCGGAGAGTTTAACGACTCTTTGCGCGTCGCGCCTCGTGAATTTTCAAAGCGAGCCTCTGCGGATGTATGCGGGGTGAAGAGGAGTTGGAGATAAGTGTAAGAGCTGGGGGGACAGGTCGCGGAGCTCGTTAGTTATCGACTGGAGGATGTTCGCGGACAAGTTGAGAAAGTTCGTGACAAATAGGTGCTTGGCGCTTTTTTGCTTTTCTTTGAGGGCGTGGGCTGGAAAGTCGTTTGGTGGCGGGTTGGTAAATAGGCTTGATTTTTGGTTGGATTGTGAAGAATTACGTTAATGTTCGTTATCAACAAGTGTATGTGGAAAAAACGACGTGTATTTATGCCTTATACTGCTGTCAGCTGCTTATACATCAAGTAAAATTTATAGTTTCTTTGGTGTAACTTGCGGATTGTATTCAGAGGCAATTTCGCTCAATAGTTTGCGAACCGCAGTTATTACACTCTGTCACAACAAGGATGTGGCTCTAAATTCCCTCTACTCTCCACAAATGACAATAAGTATGCCGGGCTGTTGCGTAAACTATTTCAATGCACGCTTACGTTTTATTGATGTAAAGACACTTCAGCTTTTATTGCCTATGTTTTTCATACATTATACGTGCTGAACTAGAGTAAACTATTTACACCAAATCATTCCGGACACCACCAATATAGAAATCCACAAAATCGACAAGCAAACATTGTAGAAAGTCCGAAAATCGCTCGCGCACACAACACTCTAACAATAACCCAGAAAACTAGAAACTCAGACACCACCCACACATTAAAAGTTTCAATCTTCATCTCGACTGCCGACGTATTATTGAAAGATATTCGATTTCTCTCTTCCGCGCTTCGCTTGAGAACCGACCAGCTCCCTCCAGAATTGCCTTCGTTCCCAACTTTATATACGCGAGATTAAGTCGTTTTCCCCTTTTGTAGACTTGTGTGCGTGCCCGCACGCGCCTACATATATATACGCAGAGCCGGCCTTCGGCGTTAACGATTGCGCTCGCGCCGGCGTTTCCGGGGATTTGCATTTTTACGACGCCATTTTGAGCGGCCGAGAGAGATCCTAGGGATGATTCGGTACACGCGCAGCTATCATGCCAATTGGACCATTTCTTTTATTTACGGTCTTTTCTTCGTCGCCGTGCGCGATGGAGACGGACTTGTCGTGCGGCCAGAAGTCATGGTGTCTTCGAGTTTTCAATTGTGGGTTTGCATGGATGAAAGGAGGAAGGATGAGGGATATTATGAGGACGTTTATCGGATTTTTGAATTACGACAGATTTTCAATATGGTTGCGTGTCGCTTGGCAGTGGCTGTTTGTTGGTCACTGAGCGCAGCCATTTACGAAAGTTAGCCGGTGTAAGTTTATGAAATATTCAATGCTTATCTGGCTTTATCCGTATTGCCCTCCAAAGAGGAAAATAAAGAATATTGATGGCTCCATTTATTTCTATACTGGCTGAACAGTTCAAAAAGTAGATGCAGTGAGTTTTGAGAAAATCGATGTTTAATATTACAATAGAAAGGAGCGATTCAAGCACAAAGAATTCTTTTTTTTTTCTTTTAATCTTTGCGGAGCTGCAGTAAAGTGCAGGAATAAGGTCCATAAGTAATACGATTTACGGTTTTGCATGGCTGTACGAGAATGAAGTACACTTACGTATGGTAGTTGTGCGGAGCAGCGAGCTACATTTTATTGTAAGCGGATTATAATTTCCGCATTGTAAGAATCTTATTCCTCTCTAAATTACAAGTGTACCAAATGCCCAAAATCTTGCAACCTTAATTAAAACTATTCACATAAAATACTTTTAATCAAATAAATATTTGAACGACCTGCCAACGTCTCAGTGAAAAATAAACAAAACCAACCAAATACAAAAATGAATCTAAGTAGCTCAGCACATCTCACAACATCAATCAAACATTTATTTTAATTTCCACTTTCTCCATTCCCAAACAAAACCCTGCACTCACCAAATAACAACCTATACCCAGCACAAAAGCAACGCCCTCGCTCACCCACACACACACTCCTCTAATACGCGACTACTTCGCAATCTCATTTCAGGAAAAACTCTTAGTCCGGCGCTGCTCCTCCTCCTCTCAATTGACGACAATTGGATTCAAGCGTCGCGGCCGAGCCCAGAAGCGAAGACAAAGGCGAGAGGGAGAAGCGCACGGGCAAAACAACCAAGCTGGGAGGCCTTCGACGAAAGTCTCTCTCTCCCTCTCGATCGCGATTCTCCCTGCCGATAAAACCCAGAGTCGCAGGGGAACGAGGAGGACGAATGGCTTCGCGCTCGCTCGTCCACTTCGCGAAGCGGATTGGTTACGTGTATATGTAGAGGAGAGCCACAGATGCGCCTGAAGCTCGCTGTGGAGATTTTTCGAGAAAGTTTTTGCAGTGAGTAGGGATCGAGTGGAAGGAAGTTTGTAAAATTTTATGGCGCGATTAGTGAATGAAGGTAGTGGATGGAAATTGATTTAGTGACGTGTTCGTTTGGGGAGGGAAGACTTATTGGAAGTTGTATTTGATCACAGTTGATAGGTTTGAGCATCGGCTTTTATCATAATGGGAAGGCAAGATTATTATGATCAGTAGAAAGTAACTTAGAGGTTTCAAACTTATCTTTTTACATTTAATTAATGATTTAGATTAGATACTAAAAAGTTATTTTATGTTTCTTGAAAACATGTAATTATTGAATAGAAATTGTCTTAAACATAAGTGTCATAATAGTGAATTTCATTATTTACTGATAAAGTAGCTTCTAATTATGAAATATTAATATGGAAAAGAAAAGGTTAATATTGTCTTTGCACCATTATCATTAAGGATAAAAATCTGCATCCTGGGGGATACATATTTTAAAGTAGTTTAGAAGCAATTTTTAAAAAATCTAAAAAATCGATCTAATCTTTAAAAAAACTTTAATTAATATCTCTGAAAAAAAAAAACATTTACACAACGACATTTCTAATAATTATTTTTAGATATCTTCGATTTTTTATATTGTAATTCCGAAATACTTAATATTTTAACCAACTAAGGCTACTAGATTTACTCATCAGATATTAACCCAATAAAAGCGTCCTAGAAATTCCACAAGGTACGGATTCTCCTTATAAGTCAAGCTCTTAACATTAAAGCTGCTAAAGTGACTTCACCCATTATCTCACAAAATAGTTCAAATTTACAAATCTCCCTTACCTAAAATCCAACCCACCATACTCAAATCCACACGTGCACATCTTCCTCACCTTCTCCCATCCCAATCTACCCCACCTCCAACAGCAATCCCAAAATTTTTCCACTCTCCCTCGCTCCCTCGCCCCGCACAATAGAAAAACTTTCCCAACGCATATCTCTCGCTCAAGGTCCCCAACTTCCCGCCTCAACCCTTCATTCCAACCTCACCATCAGCCCGACCTTCCCTATACACTCCCTCCTCCCATCCCTCCCGAGCCCTCCCAAAGCGCTCGATATATACCAGAGCGCGCATCGCCGCTGATATTGCGGATGATGCGCGCGCGCGAGAAGAGAAAGAGAGAGAGAGAGAGAGAGCTTGACCGCCATGCGCGTACCGGTACAAATGTACGCGGCAAGGATATATACGCGCGCGATCCTCGTGGCAGGAGGGGGAGCAGAGCGCGCGTAGCCTTGACCCTTTTTCGCCCGGGTATCTCGCGCTTTTGGCGTGTATACCTCGAACGCGCGCGCAGGCAGGCGGGGGAGCTTTCTCTCTCTCGCTCTGTGTTACGGGAAAATATACGCACGAGTGAAGGAAAATTCAATGCCGAAGAGGGAGTCTCTTTGGGGAGGCTGCTTTGTGGCAAAGGTCACGGCAGGGGCGAAGGGGTGCTTTATTCCGGGGATGCCCGGAGTTGGCTGCTGGTTTGCATGGGAAAATACGTTCGGTTCTTTTTTTTCTGAGTCTGCGAGGATGAAGGCTGCTGTGGAGGAGATATGAAGCGGGGTATGATTTTTTTGCGCGTGGGATCAAGTAAGTTAATTCCTTGGCGTGCGGGATTACTGGGGTGGTGATTTTTTTGTTGATCTGGAGGATGGGATTTGGCACGGAGCTGTGATGTTAGTGGGGTGGGTGGGGTTGGAAGGAGAATGTCGCATTTTAAAGTTTAGATGCTGTTTTTAAAAAGTTGAATTGTTTTGTAGTGGGTTTTAAAGAATTGTCCGCGTTATGCGAGTAAGAAGTTATACTTTATGTTTGGAGTGAATAAGGAAACGGAACAAGATGCGGATAAAGTTGTTGGACTATTTTGTTCAGATATAGGTTGGGATAAGAAAGCTACTTAAATTTTTTATGGGCTACAAATCCGAAAAACGTGAAATTGTCAAGATGTATGACCTAGTAAAATTATATTTATAGCCGAAAATTTTCCTGTTTATATAGGTATATAAGACGAAGATAAATAAAATTACATAAAAGTAATGACTATTCATTACATTTTTCCTTTCTGGAAATATTTGCAATCTTCGATTTACTGTATCTAGCAACATTATATTACAGTGAGCCTTATGATTCAGAACCAATTTAATTGTACAAATTCTTCAAGCTGATGGTTAGATGCAAAATTGGCTTCGATTTGGATGAAATTAGATAGGTAATAGGTCCATCGTAAAAAATGACCCTATCATGAAGTTTCGTGCCACAGCTTCGGCATCACGCGAAGGTTAACTTACCTACGTGATTCTACGCCGTAGAAAACTCTTTGAGAAATGAAAATTTTTAAAAATAACTTCAAACTAATCACGCAAGTGTAATTCACTTCTTTTTTATCTTCTATCTTTTTTAATAGAAAAATTAAAAAAAAACTTTCTTCTGAAAAACATGACTTTCATTTTTCACTACTACAAAAGTTAAACTAACAATACATACAAAAACATGCTTGCTTGATTTCAAATTTCACGCTACCACTCTAACACGCCTGAAACCAAGCAAGCCCACGCGCGTATATATATTCATAAGGCGTGAATCAAGGATTTTCAAATTCAAATTGCTCTCCCCTCGCGCATTTCAGGAGCAATTGATGCGGAATTTTACGAGCCGACTCAAGAGAATTACATAGCACCACTTCTATTCAATTCTCCTTTTACTAATTCGTCACGAGCCGATCAAAACGAACATAACCTTAAAACCCGCGTATAATCCCTCATCGGAATTTTCGGCCTTTTTATTTAAGCGCACGCGCGTGCGTATAATAGGGCGAGGGACGAAAGTACATTGCGAGTGAAAAGTCGTAAAATTGTTTGTGCGAAGCAACGCAGCCACGTTCCTTTTTTTCTCTCTCCTGACGACTCGCGCTCGACCAAAAATTTTTACGAGCTACCACGCGCAGCTGGGGTCAAAAGCCGCGAAGAAGCTCGAGCGGACATCACCGGGGGAAGGGAGAGTATAGTAAAAAGGTTTACTGCTCTTTCTCTTTCTTTCTTTCTTCTTTTTTTAAACTTGGCTCGCGGCGCGACACGCAGTTGGAGTGTTGAATTTTACGTTGTTACGCCATTAGAAATTTAAATTATCCCGTGGAACATTTTCCGAATTCGAGTAATTCCGGGGGTACGTCGCGTATAATAAAATTATAAATTGCAGGGTGGAATTAATTGGATGCCGGTTTTAATAAATTTTTACGGGAAGGAAGTTATGAATACCGCTAAAGTTGATTTTTCCAATAACATTATTCGGTATGGATAAAGACTTGCTTTCTGAGTTTAATAAAAATTAATATTTAAATATGTCATATTTTTAATAAAAATATATTTCTTTTAGCCAGAAATAGAAAAACAGACTGAGTTTATTAATATTTTATTTATACACAATTTTTATTAAAGTATTCTACGACTATTATTAGTATACTATCATTATTAAACATTAAATTTATTTAATAATCTCAAAGACCTACAGGTGAAATAATTATTTTCATGTTAGCTCCATACAACAAATCCGTCCTGTCACACGACGGAATAAGTGAACGAGTATATAAGGGAATGTCAATAAACACCGATATCCAATTAGCCGAAAGCGCGTTACAAATACGCATACACAAACGTCAATGCAATAACGAGCACAATTAATAATTTTGCAAACTCTCGTTATATTCTGCGAGTTTCGACTCTCGATGAGTGAAAACATATTTTGGCAAGTTTTCGAATGTCAATCCTCAAAGTTGTTTCTGAAAATTTAATTCAATGATAAAAAAATATTTTTTATCAGGTACATACATACTATCTAAATCTGAATAATATTACGACTATATTAGAATCTCATTATTTTTTCTCCTTTAACAAAATATTTCCAGTACATCACAAAGAAACAGCATTTACCGTTCTCCCGGCAGACTTTATAAAATATTAAGGAAACCATCGCAATTTTTCACAACGCAAACACAATAAATTAGCCATCGCATTTTCTTACATTAATTACAGCCTCCGTCATCCCATATTTACGTTCCCTCGCAATCAGCGAAGCGCACAGAAACCGTTGCGAGCCTTGTATAAATAAATCCATAGAAAACGCAGCGCGCTTAAGCAGCCACTAAAGCGCGACAATTTCCACGTCAAATTAACAGACATTTCAGCGTCGCGCATTCATTCACACATATACACCTCGCCATAAATTTCCCGCTCGCACGTTCTCTAAAAAGAAAGACCAGGGCCGCAAAAAAAGCCATCAGGAGCTCGTTCGTATATTCCTAAAAGACTTTCCTTAAAGCAGCGCTCGCTAAAGGAGACGAGACTCTCACGAGCAGCGCGCATTTGTCTCTCCCAGGACGCGCAAAAAAAAGGATGCGCCTGCGCGCATTTTCATTATTTTAATTAAGCGGATTCCTCTCCCAGGCGGTCGCCGATCTATATGTATATAAATTAGCGCATTGTGCCGCAGCGAGCTGTTATCCGCAAATCGCGTGTATAGCTTTGCCTTTTCTTTCTCCCTCTGGGTTAGCGCCTCGCGCGCGCAAATGAGCTTTCACCCGTGAGGCTCGTTCGGATTCGCGAGTTTCGCGCTCGGGATTTCGGTTTTATTTTGCAGCCGTATAACCGCGCGGAGAGAAGGATTTTTATTTCCTGGGCTGGAGGCGATTTGGCTCTCTTTTGCGCCGTGTCTGGACGAGGGTTTACAAGAAGTTTATGGCTTTTGGCTTTTTCCCGGGGCTTTCCCGCTGGCTGCGCGCGGGTTTTCCGAGTTTTTTTCGAGGGCTGTAAAGTGGGTAAATGGTCTGTGTTTGAAATTTATTTGAGACGTTTTGTAATGGATTTTAATAAAGAAACCGGGATTGTTTGTTAGATGCGGTTTGGGTTGAAGGATGGTGAAAATACGAAAAACAATGTAGAGTATTAAATTGTGGTAAAAAGTTAATTGCTCTTTTAAATTTATTGTCTCATTTATTATCTTATTTAAGACTTTACGACTTTTAAATTAGTTTACGCTTCGAAAAATCAGCAATTAAAATATATTTTCTATAATTTTAAAGTATGGCTATATAGAAGAAAATTGATTTTGTAAGATTATGTTAATGTATTATTAAACTTCTTATTAAAAGTTGTTTTAAAGTGTTTACTTCCCATTTTCAAGGCTAAAATTACAAACAGTAATAACTTTAGCAATAAAAAATTATAACAAAACATTGAAAGTTTTTAAAAATTAGAGAATCATCTGATTAAAAAAGTTTTGAAAATAATTTTTATGGTAAGAAAAAATACGTCAAGTCTGCAGGTGTACTGATAATAAATAACAATAAGAACATTTGAAATTAAATGATTCACAAGAATAAACTTTCCTTCATATATATTAAAGTACCATTAATAATTCAGATATCACAACTAAATTAAATACAATTTCTCAACGATATAAAAAAACTAGTTCATAACAAACACACGAGCTACATTCGCTTACTTACAGAATCACTTCCGCCAAGTGCTAATCGAGTGCAAATCACGCCATCCACCTAACCCCCACTAGAAAGCTTAACCCAATCTCCTTAACCATTCCTTCCACATCCTCCCATCCAGCTCTCTCAGTAGTTACAGCCAAAACGAGCCAGCCACTTTCGCGAAATCCCAAATCCCACGACTCCCCTCCAACCGCCCAATTTTCTCAAAACTCAAGCCTCCAGCCTCCGTTGCATCGCCTCCTTATACACTTCCAAAGCTCACGACACCTCGCGCACACATAATTCGCTCTCGCACATAGCCGCGCTGCTAAACTGCTGTCCTCTTTATCGTCGTCGCTGCCGCTCGCGCGCCGGGGCTGGCTCTCTCGCAGCGTGTGCGTGATGATGATGCAGCGCGCGCGCGCCGACCGCAAACACGCGACTCGAGCCGAGAGGTCAGGCGTGAGAAAATCCCGGAGCTCTCGGCTTTTGCGGGCTTGGATGTTTCCTTTTTGAGGAGGCTCCAATTTAGGTTGGCAGGATGGAGGTGGAAGGGTAGGATGTAGGGTGGTTTGGGATTTTTTGTTATTTTTCGGTGCGGTGAGGTGATTCTTTTTGAGAGTTTAGGAGGAGGATGAAAGGTGTCGAAGGGAAAGTCCTGAGAACGGGGTAATTTGGAGATTTTTCGAGTGAGAAGTGAAAGGGTTTGGATGGTGAGCTCGTACAGTGCCGAGAGCTGTAATTTGCATACGTTTAACCGTGGCTACATCTTGGTTATTCGACGTGTTGGTACTGTTAAAATGAATTATATAACGAATGTATTTGAAACATATGATTAATGGTTAAGGCTTTATAAGAGATGTATTGTAAATAAAAAAATTATAGGTAATTCAATGTTGTCAAAGAGAATCTTTAAATTTCTATTTATGTTTGAGAAAAAACTCAAGAGCTAGGTTGCAATTTAAAAAGCGTTATGGCAAATGTTTATTAAGAAAGAGACTTTTTTGTGCTTATATAATATGGGATAATATACCACAGTAGAACCATCAAATAATGAATAACGGTGATGTATAGGTGTAGGTATGTGTATACTGTATTAAATTTCTTTATTAAAAGATATTTTGTTACCGGAAAAGTATTTTTTTATCATCCTTGTAAAGATACCTCGCGTATTGTATTACCATATTCTTTTCGGCTGTCGTGAGTTTTACAAAATATTTTTGTCTACTAAATAGCTATGTAATTCATACTTGCAACTGTTAAAAATAATTTTGCAAAATAATATTTTTGCACACTTTGTAATTATTTTATTTCATATAATTTGCTTTTATTAAAAAATATTTGCTCATATTTATCTATTTCTCTTAACCATAAGTAGCTAATTTTTTCTCTAATTATCAAAAATGAGCATCAATTACCCACGCGTCAACCTCTTCGCAATTAAAAAGATATATTACATAAAACCATCCAAATCAGCGAACGTAACAAGTCAACTCCTACCTTAGAAAATTACTCCACTTCACAACCTATCTCCTCCGAGCATCTCCACAAAAAGTAGGCGTCTAATCCCCCCGCGCATTCAAACTCGCACGACAACGCATTAAATTCATGAACACACCATGCGCGAACAATTCCCCAAGATCCTCAACGACGTTAAAACGATAATCGCGCTCTTTCGTCAAATCCACGGAAACGCATTACGTTTTTAGCGCGGCCTAAGACACATGTGGAGCCGGTTATGTTTTCCGACTCGCGTGCGGTCCGAATAAATTAAAATGTACCGCTGCGACGAGCGATGCATTATACGTGCGTTATGCCCGCGCGCTAAGAAAACTTTTCTCGCTGCTCTCTAGGTCAATGGTAATGAACGTCGGCAAGAATCCAACGGCATTTCCAGCCATTCAGCGAGTTTTTTCCTCGCGTTAAAGAGAGAGTCTAGGCTTCAAAGGGCTCTATGAAGTTTGCGCACAATGAACCGGTAAAAAATTGATCTTTATGCGTGCGAGAGCGCCCGCGTTATTTCATAAATGGGTGACGAGGAACAAAAAAGGCGGGGGAAATGATTTATGGCGAGTCATTGAGCGCTTGCGAGTAGTTTTGTGGGACGTTTGTGTGCCAGGTGTAAGGAATGATTATTTTTCGTCTGCGGTGGTTGCTTGGGCAATGGTGTAATGACCGTAAGTGGCGTTAATGGAGAGGAGAAGTGAGTTTTGCATAAAGTAGTTCGTTATTATAGTTGAAATGTACGAGTATGAATTGTGCAAAGAACTGGTTGTATTATAAAATTATAAACGAGTTTTTTGTTTTTTTGTTTTTGCGGATTCGCGTGAGTTTGTGTAATTTAAAGAACGATCTCTTTAAATTGTTTTGTGTTCTGTTGTATAATTAAGTGAGTTTCGAAGTTATATGAAAAAATTATCGATATATCAATTACTGATAATCAGCATTATCAGTAGCAAGAAAAGTCAATAATATCGATAACAATTTTAATTTTCATTAATTCCTTATTATGTAAACATTGCTTATAAAAACTTTATAAGAGCATATTAATGAATTTATTACTTTGACATTATAGTTTTTAAAACTTTTCAAAAGCCTCTAATTCGGTCACGTAGTACATGAGTTAATAGAAAAGCAAGGGCTCTTATTCTCGGTAAAAAAAAAGTTTGGAGTATCAAGTAGTTTTCTGAAACTCTCGTGCTAATTTGAATAACGAATTCGAAGTAAAGTAATAATGAAAGCAGGGTACATTGACCTCTCAGATTTTACTCCAAATACAAATCAGGATAGAAATTTTCAGAATAATGTACAGTTCATGAATATCATATTAGACACCCCCGCACAATTTATACATCTACAAAATCATTAGAATTAATTTAATAAAAGCTGATATTAATTAAACCAACATTTCCACTAATACATAAAACCACACCGATCCTCCCGTAACCTACTCCCTTATACAAATCACCAAACTCTAATCCAAAACTACCTCCCATCTCAACTAAAAACCGATCAATCCTCCCCCGCCCCTTATCTCCTCCCTAAACATCCGGCCTCCAGCTCCTCCGCCAACCCATCCCGCAAGGACATTAATTATTTCCACCTCAAATCCAGCCCGCATATAACCCTCGCAACGAAAAGCCATCAAACATCCTCCTCCCGATAAATCCCACTCTCTCTCTCTCTCCCAGAGCCCGGGAGAGGCAATTTCGTCTTCTCCCAGCATCAGCCAGGCCGCAAAACCACATCGCAAAAAAGGAGCTCGCTTCGCGAGCGCACGCACGTCGCGAAAATCCGCGAATGTCGCGGGCAAGTGCCTCCGCAGCGACGAGCTTGTGTATAGGTATATACAGGTACGTTGAGCGTCTGGAAACCGGATCCAGGCGAGCGTGTGTCGATGTGTTGTATGGGTATGTGTGTGCTGTGCGCGTGCGGACGCGTTTTAAAGACCTTTCATTTCGCGCGCATATACAGGCCTGAGAGCGGCCTTCGTTTCCACGAGCGACGTTTATCCGGACGCTTTTCCGGCGGGTGGGTTGGTGAGAGATGGTGGAGCTGATTGGTTGAGTTTGATGTGTTTCATTTGGGGTGATTTTTGAGAAAGTAATGAGGAAGGGTGTTTATTGGTTGAGATTGGTAATTGAGAACGGCATCTTCGGAGATGTTTTGAGTCATTGTTTTTTGGGGATACGGTGTGGATTCTTGTGGTGGGGGATGTGTAACGGGTCCGGTAGTGTGGCTACTCTTTTATTAATGTGGGTTTACAGATGTAATGAATGGAGACTTCTGTGGATGAATATTGATTAGGCGTTTTTTAGGCGTGATGTTTTGATTGGACTGTCGGTATGTGTTGTATAATTAATGCGAATTCAAATTGGCGAAAAAGAATATGATGAATTTTGTATCGGCAAAGAGCTCGATTTTTTAATAAAACAGTAATCTATTTGAAAAGAACGATTATGCCTTTATTAGCTTAAGGAATAAGAACGTTGAACTTTTGAGGAAGAAAAATGTATTATGTTATCGTTTCGGTTCATTGGATTTTTTGAATATTTCACATTTAAATTTCACTTCGAGATTCACCGGCACACCTATTCAAAGATGAAAATAAAATCGTTCCTAAGTTAGACAGTATAACTGTCGCTTTAAAAAAAAAAAAAAAGTTAAAACCCGAGACGTAAACTTAATCTGGCAGCCATTTGAGAAGACAAAACGAATTATTCAATCAAGCGTCCTACAGATTTCCAGCACTCTCCGCTCCCAAGAAAGTAATAAAGATCCGTTCAAATTGATTTATTCATCTGTCAGAAAGTTCGAATAATACGAAAATTCTTATAATTCATAATACAATAATGAAGCTCTTACTCGTACATTTTGAATAAAGACTAAGCGGAGCAGTAAAATCTCTTTAAACCTTATTATCTGTAATCTTAGAATCGTTTGATGTACTCGCGGATTAGAGAGATGCTGGAGTATTGTTTTACCGAAAGTTCAAGGCACCCTTGATGAACAAAAGCCATCTCGTTCCCACGCTCGCAGCTAAATCAGATCCTTTATCGACATCGTGTAGCGAATAAAAATGAGATAAAAAATTAATTAAAGATGACGACGTGAGATTAAAAAAAAAGTGTTGCTAGCTTGTGTACGTTAATGAGTAGTAATAGGCAGGTAGATTTTGGAACTTTTTAATCATCTGTATTAATTTTGACATAACAAGTACAAAAATGAATAATTTTACAAGAGTTTTGTTTGTAGGTAGTAACTAATTTTTATGATAGTACTGCCTTTATATTAATATCAATGTAATTCTGCCATTAAACGTATCAATAACAGATGCCAGGTTGAGCTAAGGGCAAAATATTGTGCTAAATACCGTAAGTTAGCCAGTAGGATACGGACGTCTGTTACTACTGATCCGTATCACTGTACCTAAATACTTTCAATTTTATTTCATAATCAATCTTCAACCGCATTTTATTCCCTTCGAATCTAGGCGCAAGGAAATTTTCATTTCATTACTTTTACTTTTACTTTTATAATATCATAAAGGTTACCTATAAAAATCTATTGTGAAAATATTTACCTTGCTCCAATTCGCGCCCGACAAAATTTCATAAAAACATAATTGAAAATAACCGATAGTGTTCAATTAACTTTTTCTACGATTCTTTCGTAACTTTTTTACTGCAAATGAGAATCCGAAGCCCCGTTCGTCAATCGACACCGAGCCGCTCCGCAGCCCAACATCAGTGCAGTCTAAGTAAACCAAATTACTATCATTTCGCTCTCGAAGCGAGAGTTCAAAAAGTCATCTCGACTGAAAAGTTTTTACGGGTCGCGCTCTATAAGTATATATTGTGTATAAACTCTATCGTCGGACACAAAAGTTTTCCTCCCGAAGCCGGCAGCTGCTGCTTTACTCCTTTTCCCCCGAAAACTCATTTTCCTCAATAAATCTCTATGAACTGGAGCAGCTTGATATAAGTCGAGCAAAACGAGGCAAGAAATTTCTGAAAAATTTTTCTCCGGGAGGAAAAAGACTTTAAGCCGCGTGTGGCGGTAAAAAATAAAGTTTTTAATTGATTGTAAAGGGAAAACGGGGCCTTTATAAAGATCTATGTTTACACGAGATGCGTTTTAGAAAATTTGAAACTGTATACTTCCTGGCGCGCGCTGTTGCCAGACCCTTTCAATAAGTAATTCTAACTCCGTTCTGCTTTTAATCTAAGTGCATTCTCAATTTTGCCCTCGACGTAAAAAAAAATGCTTTATCTCAATTACACGAGGCAATTTACTTATTTGAACTGAAAGTACTTGAGATTCGCAGACGATGCTTATATGGGACTTGCAAGGATGTTTGCGCGGAAGTTGCAGAGCCATAAATTTGAGTTTAAAAAATAAAATCTACTTGTTCGCTTGGGATTGAAAATTTTCCGTGGACGATAAAGTAGTTTTATTTATAAAAGAATGCAGCTACTTTGTTCAATAAATGGTGAGATTAATTTTCTTTTATGGATGTGCTTTTTAATATAAATACATAATATAAAGATTTACGAATAAGTCAATAAATAAAACCCTACTTAACATAAAAACTATTACAGAATTATGCGAGTGCACATCGATCCAAGTACATCAATGACTTTTAACCCTTTCTTCTTAATTAGTTCCTAAACGAATTTTATCATTCTTAAGATAATTCTAAAATAATCAACACATTAATTTCAATTCCTCAGTGTCATTTCACTCTCCATCCTCATTCCCACTCTCAAAACCCTCCAAAAACACTCGAGCCCAACAAAGGATCAATACACGGCCAATGAAGGAAAACCAAAGCTTTTTGTTTCGCCGCGCTCACAATAGCAGCCCTCGCGAGCCATCATCGACAAAGGCTTAATCTTGAAATGCATCGGGCCGAAAAAAGGCCGCGAAGACCAGCTCCTCGCGCGTCGATCGGCTAACGATTTGCCTTGAATCACTGCCAGCTGCGCGCATCTTCGAATCGAGTTTGAAAAGCGGGACCTTAATTCTCTCAAAGTGGAGCGGGAAAAGCACGATAGCCGGCTAAAAATGTATCACGGGGCCGGGTAACCTTGCGATTTCGCCTGGCGCGCCTTATTACCGCACGCCAACACAATTGTTCCGAGAAAGTCTCCTGACGAGCCCTCGTTAGCCTACTTTAGACGGCTGCACCCCTCGAAGGGTTGATTTTTCTTTTTTATTTTGAGGTGAGAAATTTTTTTGAAAAGATGAAAATAGATATCGCAGACGAGATGTTTTTCGTGTGAGTTGAGAGGAAGGGAGTGGGGGTTAGACAGACGCGGTTGCATCCTTTTATTCTATCGCGACGTGTTAAGCTAGTGTGCTGTATTTGTGTGGGTTAGATGCATGTGTGTACGGAGAAGTTGAGTCGCAATAAAGGAGCGAGGCTGGAAAAGTTTTAAAAAGCGGAGTTTTGGAAGTGTAAAGTTGTTTGAGGTCGCGCGAACTGGAAAGGACTGTTTTGATCATGTAATCTACATTTGGAGTCGTTTTTGCTTTTGGCTTAGTAATGAATTGTCGAGCAAGAAATATTTTATTAGAATTATAATGCCGGTTCTTTATTTAATAAATGAGTTTTACGTATTATCTGTTTATTCAAATTCTGAAGTAAAATATTAAAAGTCTACTTCGCTTCGTAATACACACTTTGTTTTGGACTTTACTGCCACAGCAACGTGCCAATTTTGGTAAAACAACTTTTTCCTCGCGACACGCTAAGTAGACAATTGCTAACTGTACACTTACTACAATAACACAGTCTCAGTCCCGGCACTGCTCCATTTTTTCCCTTCAAACCTCCGCTATCCACTTTTCAAGCACCCCAAAATCTATCCTTCCTCAACAACCCAAAAAAAAAAACTACAAACAACATTCAATAAACCCACGACAAGCCACACTCCGCTGTCGTCACTCTATGACTTCACATATTGCATTACTCGCAATTAAGCACCACCGTATTCAATCCCGGCGATTAAACCTCATCGCAAACTTTCTCGGCGCGCTCAAGGAACGATCTCCTCCGCACATTACATCCACTCAAACCCGTAATTTCAGCCAACCTAGCACCTATATCCCCCATATCACAGCGCTCACATGCAGCTCTGGTAGCCAACCGCAGCTCCTTACACACGCAAGCTCAGCATGCTCCGAAATAAAAGCGCCTCTCGGTACAGTTACATCAAACATCCGCAGCAGCTCGCATCCAGACACGCAGAAATGGATGCAGCAGCAGCAGCAGCAGCGGCTCGTCCTCGCGAAATTCCTGAACAAAGCAGCGGCGCTCGCGTTCTCGTCGCGCAGCCATACGTGCATCTACATATACCTATATCTATAGACACAAACCCAGCTACGTCGTATAGCCGGCAGCGATCCTTTTCCCCTCGACTCTCGCATCGGTCGCACTTACATATACTTACAAAAAGAAGCTCTCTTCAACGCGGTTATAACAGACACTGAAAGCGCTCTATACTCACCAGGTGATATATATATATCTACGCTGGCTTCAGCCTTGCGGGGATGCTGCTGGTCTGCGCGCACAGGTGGCTTTTAACTCGATTGGCAGTGCCGCAATGAGGGAGCTCAGTCTCCTGTGATATTACACATATATCGAGAAAAGACAGAGAGGCTGGCCGCAGAGAGTCAAGAGAGAAAGTGAGGAGGGCAGGATACGCGCGTGTATATCGCCGCCTGTTGTCGTCCTCTCTCTCGCTCCTGTTACCATCCGCGCGCGCGCAGGCAGCACTCCGGCTCCTCGCGGCGCCCGCCGCGCGGGGACAAACAAACAACAGCGCGCACTCGCGAACTTTCCGCCCGACTCTCACGCGAAAGCTGGGCTCTGGAATTATATTGAGCCTCGAAAGACGGTCCAGTCTTTTTTGCTTTTATCCAGGAGGAGAGCAAGGAGAAAGGAAGCTGCACTGGCTGTACACACACACAGGAGACACACGCGCGACGTTGTATACCACAGAGAGACAGGGTCTGCTGTTGAGTGTATGGATGTGGGGGAGCGCGCGGCTGCTCTGAGAGACACGTCCAGGCGGTCGGCCGACCGAGCGAGCACTGCTTGACATAATTTATATCGGCGACCCAGCGCGCGCGCGAGCGGCTGCGGCGACGGCGGCTATAGAGCGCCGGAGGGAGAGAGGAGGGAAGATAAGCTGCGCGCTCTGTGAGTGAGCTGGGTGGATGGTGGGATTGTGTGGATCGATGGTTTTTGTGACGGTCAGCTGATGGTTTGCTGCTGCGCGCCGTTGGGTTTGAGTGGAGCAGATGAGTGGGGCTGTGAGGGGTGTGAATAAGGGTTTTAAGGGGATGTTATACTAGAAGGTTTGCGGATGTATTTTGGGTGATGAGAAGATGTTTTGAAAGATGGAAAAATTCTTTGGTAGTGACAGATTTTTTAAATTTTATTTATGTCTTCTGTAAATTTATGTGGGTATGTTTATTATTGCTGAATTAGAGATTCTTTATAAGTAAATGAATTTTTCAATCTTTTATTTAATCCCATTCAGCTACACTCGTTTTTTATGATAAATTCAATTGTAATGATAAAATAAAATTCATTAGGGCTTCTTTTAAAATTTTTAGGACAGTTATAGTTTATCATTATAAAATCTTCTATAATTGTTACAATAGAAATAATTTGTTGAACGATATTATAAAATGTATAAAAAATTACTTTTATTCAGAAGTTTTAGAGCAGATATAGTTTTAGCTTATTTAAACTATACGAAGGTACTTATAATAAATAACGTGCGTTCTACAATTATAATAAAAAATGATAAGAAAATAATCATTTAATAAAAACAAAGAAATTGAATTGGTATCAAACGAAAAAAGGCTCAAGTAACTGACCGTTTTTTAGACGGTAAATGGATCTAACTTGAACTTGCACTTACTCAGGAAAGAACTTTGTCAAAGCGGGAATATGAATGACAATAATTTTTATCAGCATATTTTTATAAGAATAGAATTAAATAAAATTTAAAGAATTGAAATGAATACAGTATAGAAAATGAATCCGAAATAATTAATTTCTCTGGAAAAAAAAATGAATAGGTAAATATTGATTTCTTTTTCTACAAGTAAAAAGATTAATAAAATCAAAGATAAATTATTGATATTTTTGGATGGATACTAAAAGTTTTAATAATCAGAGAAGAGATTTATTTTAAGAAATATTTTAAATAATGCAACTAAAAATATGATATTACTCAAAAAGTAATGTAAATCAATAAAATTTTAGAAAAATAAATATAAATTTAAAGACAATAAAATTTATAATTAATAATTATAAATATTTATTACAGTACTCTATTACATTTACAATAATCTATTAATAAATTGTCTAAAATAAAATGTATTTTATTACGTTTTGTCAGACTTTTTTATATAAGTACTAAAAAATCTTAAATTACTTTACGACGTCTAACAGCGTCAATATTAGTATAATAAATTCTCCAAATTAATTTTTTGTATACAAAAGTAAAAGTATATGTTTATATTTATACTTCTAGAATTAAAAAAAGTTCTTCAATCAGCTAATGGAAGCATAATTCGATAAAAACGAGATTGAACTGGCGTGCACGCAGACACTCATTAATTTGATCTTCGCCCAGCAATCATGCACTTACAAAGGTTAAGTGAACGGGACACGTGGCGTCCTCTCTTTGCAATTTCAGATGTCAACATCATTGAGGCTGTGAACTGTGTCTGTGAAGCATCAACTAGTTTGACTGTTGTTGCAATGTTGATATTGTTTTGACAGATTATTAAGATTGTTCGATCCGTTCTTTTCATACTGAATGAAGAACCATGGAGAAGGATGCGCCGGTGATTTATGGCTTAGAATTTCAGGTATATTTTACTTTATATTTTTACTGGTATTTTAAATCCTATACAAATTGAAAAAAAATGTTAATAGTTTTGATAATTTTGTAGTTTTTGATAAAACTTTTTATTTACTTAAAAAATTATTAATAAATTTTTAAACTGATTTTTCAAATATTTTCCTTTACCTTGATAAAAAATTCATAAATAATATGATTTTTCAGGCTCGAGCACTTTCTGCACAAACAGCAGAATTAGATACTGTAAGATTTCTCGTTGGGACACAATCACTTAAATTTAGTAATAATCAAGTTCATCTTGTTGAACTAAATGAAGAAACAGGAAATTTAAAGACTCAGATATTTCAACATCCAGTTGGTGAGGTGTGGTCAATACAGGCATCACCAACAGAATCCGATAAATTTATAACATGTTACAATACATTAACAGGTATAATTTTAAAACCACATAATAAAATTGTAATTTCTATTTAAAATTACTAAAAGTTTGTATACATCAATAGATGAAGGTACGTGTCAAATGAAAGGTGCTCTTTGGAAAATTCCTGGATCTCAAGATATAAATGATATTGTTCCTCTTGAGAAATTAGCTGATATTGACACAACACCTTATGGAAACGATCTCAAAACTATTGCTTACCATCCAATTGATGGTAAAAAGGCTGTGTCAGTTGTTGACAATAATTTTGTTTTATGGGACTTGAGTTTTAAACCACAGGTCAATGTTCATAATTTTATTTAATTTTTTTTGTTTTTTTTTTTTTTATTTAAGCCATTTTAATCCTTAGTAAGGATTATTTAGCTGATTTTTTTGTTTTATACATGTCAATGAACCAAACCAAATAAGGTATTTTAATGTTAAATTATTTTTTGTATTTTAAAATTTTAGGTTGTAACTGTAGGAACATTAGCAAGTAAAGGACAGCCAAGGTTTACAAATGGTAAATGGAATCCACATAATTCATGCAATCAATTTGTGACATTGAATGATAGTAATGTTCGTGGTTGGGATTTTAGAGATCCTAAAGAATCTGCCTGGTCAATCATGTCTGCTCATTCACAAATTATAAGGTAAATTAAGATTAAAAGATAATTATAAATAAACAAATATTTGAAAAAATTTAAATTTATATATGTTTTAGAGACTTAGATTTTAATACAAATCGTCAATATTATTTAGCCACATGTGGTGATGATGGCTATATGAAATTTTGGGATATTCGAAATCCAACTGAACCAGTTATGTCAAAAATGGAACATTCACATTGGGTGTGGTCCATCAGAATAAATCGCTTTCATGATCAATTAGTATTAACATCAAGTAGTGATTCCAGAGTTATTTTATGCAGTGTTGCTTCCATTTCCTCTGAACCTTTTGGTCATATAGTTCCTTTAGAAGAAGGTGCCTCAATGGAAGAAACTTGTATAAAAGACAAGTAAATTAAATTCTTTTAAATGACATTCTCTACTAATGAATTTTATTTTAACTTATCTATTAATGATTTTAGATTAGAAGATGGAGTAATTGCTAAATATGAAGAACACGAAGATAGTGTTTATGCTGTTGAGTGGTCATCAGCTGATCCTTGGACATTTGCATCATTAAGTTATGATGGACGATTAGTTTTAAACAAAGTGCCGCGAAAGTATAAATACCAAATTTTATTGTAATTATATTTATAATTTTTTATCTCAAAGATAATATAAATGTTAAATTTATTATAATCAAGTTGTAATTCTTTAACAAAATCATTAGTATTTTTATCTTTGTATGTTTTATCTGTTCTAAATTTTTAATTATATTTATAATTTATATTTAAAAAATCTTATAAAATACTAGTTTTTACTAAAAAACGAGTTTATGGTTTAAAAAAAAGGAAATAATTTTAATAGTAAATCGAATATTTTATTTAAATCTTATGTTACATAATCCGCGACTTCTTTCTTAACTTATCTAACTTAACAATAAAAACTAAATTTAGAATCGTTCTGCCATTCGACCAGCCATATTTCGTAGTTGTCCGTATACTTTTGATGGTGGGCTACCGAGAATTAGATTACAAATAGACCTTCTGGCTAACTGTATATTTTGAAATGAGCCAAGAATGTGTATTTTTGAATCTGCTAAAACAATTCTGGTTTTTGTAACATTTTCTATCGTAAATTTTGTCCTTCCACCTTTTCCTGCTAATCTGCCAATAGCTCTTGACAAGTGATCACCCTTTAGAAGAGGCTTTACATCATGAATTTCAAAACTTTCAACAAATAAATCATCCAAACGTAACAGTGCCAAAGCATCTTCAACTTCAAATCCATAAAGAAATGCTTTTACAAAGTCTGCACCTTTTTGAAGATTTGCAATATCTGGAGTTTCTGGTGCTGTTCTTAGTTCAACATTTCTAGTCTTCAGATTGAAACGAATTTGTAATTGTAAATGTTCAACAACAGGTGTGAAAATTTTCATCCAATTTTCTTTTAATGGAGTATATCTATGTGCTGGTACCGGGACCTAAAGAAAATAATTAAAAGTCAATATTAAAAATAAAGGAAAAAAATAAAAGAAAGTGAACTAATATAATATTATATTATAAACATTAATGTATTGTTTAATATTTGCAAAACAAAAAGCAAACTTTAATGTTAAAATAATATTAATTTAGTTCTGAATGTGATATTTACCTTGCGAACTTCATTTCCTTCAACATTCTTTACTCTCTTTGATGATGGTTTGTTTTTCATTTTACCTTCAATGCCATTGATAGTCTCAACCTTAATAAATATAAAAAAATGTTAATACAAACACTTTTAAATGTCAGAATAAATTTATAAGAGCTATCAATTATCTATCAATATACAGTAAAAAAAATTTATTATTTTGCTTATGCTGAATAATAAATGAAATATACTGAGCAAAAAAACAAATAAACAAGTATTCCAAAATAAGATACCAGTATATAATATTAATTTTAAAAGATACCAAAATTTAAAATATATATGTTTCAAATAATCGTTGAAATATTATTAATATAAAACTTTTGAGTTGAAACTAGTTTTATAAAAATAAAAAATAAATAAATGTCATTAATACGCTACCAATAAACATAACCTTCGCCAAACATACCTCCATTTGAGTTTCACTTGTAAGCCTTCTTTTGGAGGCTTTATTCCCCGAGGACTGTTCACTAGATTCTCCATTTTTAGTTTCTTCATTAACCATTTTGTCAGTTAATTCTATTTTATTCACAATTACAACAGAATTATTATGTCAAACATAAGACTTAAATAAAACACGTGTTCACGGCACTATCGCCATGCGAAGGGAGAAAGACAGATGCAAACAAGTATGGCGGAGGTTTTAAGCGGTAAATTTTGAATTTTCTCCAAATTTATTATTCTTACGATTATCGACCAACTATTTTATTATTATTTAATACTACGCTATTATTGAAAAATTTATTATTTCTATACAATTATAAAAAGCGTTAATTTTTACATTAACAATAATTATACTAGATTTTCAATTACGACTTACTTAGAAAAATAAAAAAGTGCTTTAAGAAATCAAAAAGAAAAAAATAGATAGCAGACATAAGAACAATGCATATTTAATCATCATAACCCAACAACAAAAACTGCTTGTTTACAAAATTCAATCAGTCACGTATAAGTATATAGGATACAGGAAAACTGCTCCAAAATGTCAGCTGCTCGGGGCGCATGCGCAGTCCCCTCGTATAGTCGCACGTCAGCCCCAGATCCGCCAATTCCTGGAAGCCAACCATATTCCCAAACGATCTTGTAGAGCATCAGCCGTCATATATGTATTTTACCTTTACACAGACGCGATCGACGGTGTCGCGTGTATAGGTGCGCAGAAACGGAGCATAATACCTACGCCATTTGTATATATGCGCATTATACGCCGATTTTACGTTATATACAAGTTTCCATTCGAATGTCGGCTACTTTGACATTACTTTATTTATGTAACGAATAAAACGACGCTTTAACGATCATCATGGATTTTTAACATCGCTCAAAATCACCGCTTCGTTTGTCCTAATTATAAGAGCGTATTCACGCGCGAGTTGCCAGACTTGGTTCAGCAACGTCGGAAGGGAATATAAAGAATTTACATCGCAGTTGGAGCCAGGTAAAGTACTCATAAGTGAGATTTATACTACAAGTAGAAAATAATGATAATAAAGTTGCGAGTTTTGAATTGCTGTAAACATTCGAGGATAAGTGAGAGTTAGAAGATAAAAAAGATTGATGCAGGTACTTGTGGTTTGGTAAATAATGGTGATTTTTTTTTAGGTTCGGTTTTAAGGTGAGAAAATGGCGCCAACGAATAAGAAGAAAACAATAGAGAAAGGACCACCAGGCAGACCGAAGCATGAAGTTTGGGCACTTGGATTTCGCAGGGTCCAGAAGCACTGTGAAAAATCAAATAGAACTATCGATGCTGCATTTTGTATTGTATGTAGCAAAGTATTATGCAACACAGCCTCCAAGAGGCTGTGTGCGCACAGAAGAGTTTGTAGTCTCGAACAGAATGGAGAGGTCGAGCCTAAAGAAAAAGAGATCACGAAGATTATGACAGCTGATAATACAACTACTATTACTTTTGTGGATATGGAAGATGTTCAGTACATAAACGATCAGTCGACAGATAGTATTGCAAAAACTGAGTATACCTTTCTTGATAATCCATCAGAAACTTTTGAAGAATTTAAATTGCCAACTCCTGTTAATGTTGATCATAAATTAGATATGAGTTTTACAAAATTTTTTATTGGCTGCAATATTCCTTTCACAATTGCAGATTCTTCATATTTTAGAAAATTGTGTCTTGCATTAAGTTCTGCCTGCAAACCAGTAACAAGTGAGCAACTTTCTGGACCTTTACTGGATCTTCTGTATGCAAAGGTTCATACAGATATACAAGTTGGTTCATCAACTGTTCTTCTTATTGATGGTTGGAAAAATGAAAATACTAACACAAGAAATATTACAGTTATGATCAGAAGTGAAACTAATGAAACAGTGTTTCTTAATAATTATGAGTTAAGTAGTAGTAAAGACACTATTCAGGAACTATCAGAGATTACCAAAATGGCTATAATGGAAGCATATGAACAATTTAAAACTGAAATATATGCCATAATTACGGGCAACAATTGCAGTTTAATTAAAATGGACAATGTAACAGATGTTTGGCAATTCACTTGTAATTCATATATTATTAAACTTCTAATAAAAGAATATATATCTCAGGACTTTATGAATACAATATGCAAAATTTTAAAACAGTTGAATATTGTATTTAAAGATGATGATTTAGAATTCAAGATTGGTAGTGATATGAGATGGGCCAATACTAAATGTATTCTTCAATATTGTATTACAAACCTTGTATCAATTCAAGAAGTACTTTCTTCAGAAGATTTGATTAAGTTACCAAAAGAATATAAATGTCTCTTTTTTGATGAAGAATTTATCCATAAAATAGAAAGTTACATTATTTTCCTAAATTCCATTAATGATCTAATTATGGTGTGTCAGATGCCCAAGTCAAGTATAGCAGATACAACAGAACAGTGGTTAAGCCTTGAAATTCCAGTTGATAACTCAGGAACTGCTGAAAAGTTATTGGCACGACGTGAAAGTGTTATAAAGATTCAAAGTCTTGTAGCAAATTTTTTGCATCCATCATATAAAGGTCAAAAATTTTCAGAAAATCATAGGATCAAAGTTGAAGAGTTTTTATTAAATGAACTTGATGCTGATGGTCTCAATAGCTTACAGTTATATATGAATAGTGATGGTATTTTTAGAGTTTTAAATCAAAAAGAAGGTTTGACAGCACAAACATACTGGAACCTTGCTCGCAGGACTCATAATGATTTAGCTAGTTTGGCCTTAAAGCTTCTTACTATACCAGCATCTATTAATTCTAATTGTTCACAAATTTTTAGTACTGTAAAAAATACTTCTCTAAAGCCAGACAAGTTGAAAAAGTTATTTGCTGTATATTTTCACTTAAAATCACAAAATCAAACTTTAAGTTTAATAAATAGCACAAGCAATTCCACTTCAAAGAGATTGACTGATCACAGTAAAACTGGATGTCTTGATCAAACTGATGAATCTGAATTGCTTGAAAAATCTAACTCTGATTTCAAAGAAAAGGAAATGACAAAAGTAGTATCATCTGATGATGCTGCTACAATAACTTTTGTAGATATTGATGGTACTCAATATCTAAGTACACAATCAGCATCTGATCAAATTTCAAAGGCTGAATATACATTTATGGATGATTCAGAAGAAACTTTTGAAGATTTAAAAATATCAAATGTTTCTGGAACAAATACAGTCGATACTAAATTAGATGTAGCTATTGCAAAATTTTTTATTGGATGTAATATTCCTTTTTCTGTTGCAGACTCTCCATATTTTAAAAAACTTTGTAGAGCACTAAATCCTTCTTTCAAGTGTACAACAAGTGAGCAGCTTTCAGGTCCTTTACTTGATCTTATGTATATAAAATTACATAAATATATTCAAATTAGTCCAACATCTGTTCTACTAATTGATGGGTGCAAAAGTGAAAGTACCAATACAAAAACTGTAACAGTTATGATAAGAACTCAAAATAATGAGACAATATTTCTTGACAATTATGAGTTGACTAATAGCAAAGATATAGTTCAGGAATTAACAGAAATTACCAAATCATGTATAACAGAGGCATATGAACAGTTTAAAACCACAGTTTATGCTGCAATTATGGGCAATAGCTGTAGTCTTATCAAAATGGATAATTTAAGTGAATTATGGCAGTTTCCTTGCAATTTACATGTTATCAAACTTCTAATAAAAGAATATATAACACAAGATTTCATGAATATCATATGTAAAGTTTTAAAACAGTTAAATATGGTTTTTAAAGATGAAGATTTAGAAAACAAAATAAGCAGTGATATGAGATGGACCAATGTCAAATGTTTACTCCAATATTGTATTACCAATCTTGGATCAATTCAAGAAGTACTGTCATCGGAAAATTTAGTAAGATTACCAAAAGAATACAAATGTCTATTTTTTGACGAAGAATTTATTCATAAAATTGAAAATTATATCATATTTTTGAATTCCATCAATGATCTAATTATGGTATCTCAAATGCCTAAATCAAATATAGCAGACACTACAGAGCAGTGGTTAAGCATTGAAATTCCAGCTGATGATTCTGGAACTGCAGAAAAATTACTGGCACGTCGCGAAAGTGTTATGAAAATTCAGTGTCTTGTAGCAAATTATTTACATCCAATTTACAAAGGCAAAAAGTTTTCAGAACACCAAATGAATAAAGTTGAAGAGTTTCTTTTATCTGAGCTGAATGCTGATGGACTGAACAGTTTTCTTTCATATGTAAATAATGAAGGTATTTTTAAGCTGCTGAATCAAAAAGCAGGACTAACACCACAAACATACTGGAGTCTTGCTCGCAGAACTCATAATGATTTGTCAACCTTAGCCTTGAAGCTTCTTACAATTCCAGCATCTATTAATTCAAACTTTTCACAGATATTTAGTGCTGTTAAGAATACTTCATTGAAGCCTGACAAAATGAGGAAGCTGTTTGCTGTATATTATCATCTGAAGGAAAAGGAAGAAAAGCAAGAAGAAGAATGTTTGTAGCGTGATAAAGCTTGTGATAATGTATAAATGTATGAATGATCGCGCGAATAAGCTATTTATACAAAAGTATAAAAAACAATTTTCATTCATCAATTAATTTTACATAGATAAAATTACCTGTAATAAAGTTTTTCGATTGTACATTGAAGCTATCATTATATATTAAACAATATATATCATTGTATTAGTTACTATAGCTAAGATTGTAAATAAACCCAGAAGAGCGTATTTTATAAAATCAAGACTAAAAATAAAACTCTCTTTTTGTAAAAAATCGCACCATCATTTCATAAAAACCCACCACTACATCCATTCGCAAAAAAACGCCCCGCCGCCTTTTCATACACTCATTGCGCAATTTTCGTAATCCCGCGCTCGCGGTGGCGCGCCCTAGAGGCGCGAAATTCCACTCGCTCGCGAACATACCTCTATAGTTCTATATACGTAGTAAAAAAAAAACCGAGACCTATACACACTCGCACAGCCAATATATACACATCTACCCCTAACACACTCTTATCCTCTGTTCAGTGATTCATGGAGTCGGATCGAGTCGTTGTATACACCAACGACCCGTCCAGCCCGCGCGTAACGTCAACTCTTCTCCCAGCGATTATGCCCACATCCTG
This sequence comes from Eupelmus urozonus, assembly GCA_900480035.1. Classification (NCBI taxonomy): domain Eukaryota; kingdom Metazoa; phylum Arthropoda; class Insecta; order Hymenoptera; family Eupelmidae; genus Eupelmus; species Eupelmus urozonus. Next base: position 102,623 of record UELX01000048.1, read on the forward strand.
ACTCTAGCCTCTCCCGAACCTCAACCTACTCTAAAAACATCAAAAGCTACACCCATCTAATTCTCCAGAGATCCCGTCTTAGAATACATCGACTCCGAGCGTGGCGCGCCGTATACGTATATCCACACACAGAAGCCAGCATCGTGTGTGTCTGCGCGCGAGTGAAAGAGAGGGACATAAGCAGCGGCTGGTGTACATATCGCGGAGCGGGGCCCCAGTAGTGCAGCAAAATGGCAGCGAGCGACTCGACCGCCGACGACAGCCTCTACCCCATCGCCGTGCTAATCGACGAGCTCAAGAACGAGGATGTCCAGGTGAGAAGCTAAGCGGCAGAGTTTGGCTCTTTAATTTTCGCGCTGATGGTTTAGGTGGCCGTGTTTGGCTGTATACGCAGACCGGCCGCTCTCGGCGAGTTCCTTTGCCGCGTAGCCTACTGTTCCTTATAGCTCTCTTTCTCTTCTGTAGGTGTGTAGATATAGATATACGCGTAAGCCGCGTGTACATGCGAGAGGAAGGAGCTGCGTGCTTGGCCGATTGTGGCTGATAGCGAGGCGTCGGGTGTACGTCAATTGGCCGCGAGAGAAGATTGCGTTGTTTTCTGAGGTTTTTTGGGAGATGGGTGGGTAGATAGGTTTTTCTGGCTTTGGAGAGGGAGAGAGGGGTAGAGTTTTGGTTGGGTTCGTTGGGTTTTGGAGCAATGAACTGTGGGTGGGATTGGGCCTCGGTGTGGGATGTTTGGCTTTCGGTGTCTTGGTGGGCTGGATTTTTGGGTTGGAAGGGTTTTGGTTGGATTTGGTAATGATTTAGGGAGTTTGGTAGAGGTTGATCGTGTAAATGTGATTGTAGGATTGATCTGATTTTGTAGTTTCAAATTGTTGTATAGATGGATAGGAAGCACAATAAATAATTTAGTTCGGCGAGATCATTGATTATTCCAGCTGTGATACTGCAATATTTATTGTTTTGTATATACTGTATATTTGATACTATGTGTTGCAAAAATAGAACTGTGATTTAAAATGAACTGAATCAATACTTAATGAAAATTAAGTTATAAATAAATCAAGTTTGTAGAGACATTAAAGTAAATGCAATTATATGAATGAAAAATATATGATTAATGTCAGTTACAAATGTAACATATTTATATTTTTGTATAAAAACAATTAAAATTGTTATAATTTATTTATTAAATTTTATTTTTCATAATAAAATATTTAAAATAAAGTTATTAAAAGTTTTTCATTTTATATATTAGATTTTTTCTACCATATATAATGTATAAAAAATCTTAATAAATCAACAAATGACCTTTTAAAATTGTTTGCAGTTGCGATTAAACTCTATTAAGAAGCTATCAACTATAGCTCTTGCGCTTGGAGTTGAGAGAACACGCACAGAACTTATACCATTTCTAACAGAGACAATATATGATGAAGATGAGGTTCTCTTGGCACTTGCTGAGCAACTGGGAACTTTCACACCACTTGTTGGTGGACCAGACTTTGTTCACTGTTTATTAGTAAGTAGTTTTCATAATAAGTAGTTTTTATTAATTATACAAATTCATTCACATTTTTATTTTTTTTTTATTTCTTTGAATTGATCAATACAAATTACATGAATAAAATAAATACCTGAGCTTGTTACAAAAAATTTATAAAATGAAATTTTTATTTCAGCCCCCCTTAGAGTCTTTGGCAACTGTTGAAGAAACTGTTGTTCGAGATAAGGCTGTAGAATCACTGCGTAATATTGCTGGACAACATAGCCCAGCTGATTTAGAAGAACATTTTGTACCATTAGTACAGCGCCTGGCATCAGGTGATTGGTTTACGTCTAGAACTTCTGCTTGTGGGTTATTCAGTGTCTGTTATCCTCGAGTTAGTCAGCCCATAAAAGGTATTTATTCTATATTATTTACTTTAGGTATAGTGCTAAAATTCTATTAATATTTCATTTTTGTAATTAATTTTGTAAAATTTCTGTATAGCTGAACTGAGGAATCATTTCCGTAACTTGTGTCAAGATGATACTCCTATGGTACGCCGCTCAGCAGCAGCAAAATTGGGAGAATTTGCTAAAGTAGTTGAAAATGAATACTTAAAATCTGATTTGATTGCTATGTTTGTCATTCTTGCTCAAGATGAACAAGTAAGTTATTACGCAATATTTTTCTTCTATAAAATTTTTAAACCTTATAAGTTATTAGAGTATTTAAAGAACTTTAATCTAATAAAAGTCAAGATAGTTTACAAAAAAATTTTCTCCTATGCAAATATTTCTATTACAATAATTGTATGCTCTTTGTTTTATCCAAAAAGGATTCGGTGCGCCTGCTGGCAGTAGAAGCCTGCGTCAGTATCGCGACGCTCCTGCAACAAGAGGATGTGGAGCAGCTGGTGATGCCCACCCTGCGACAGTGCGCTACCGATCAATCGTGGCGTGTTCGCTACATGGTTGCCGACAAATTCACCGATCTGCAGAAGGCCGTTGGCCAAGAAATCACTCGCACGGATCTCGTGCCTGCGTTCCAGGTACTGCTAAAGGACACTGAGGCCGAGGTGAGAGCCGCGGCAGCCGACAAGGTCCGCGACTTCTGTCAGAATCTCGATCCCTTTTACCAAGAGTCCATCATTATGTCGAACATACTGCCCTTCGTTAAAGAGCTGGTCGCCGATCCTAATCAGCACGTCAAATCGGCCCTCGCCAGTGTCATCATGGGTCTTAGTCCCATACTCGGCAAAGTCAAGTTAGTATTTTATTGGTGATTTGTACAGTAATTAAAATGGTCGTTTTTTTACCACCTAAATTAGAATTCTTTGTATTTTTTTTTTTACTGAATTTTATTAGTATTTCTACAGAATTCAATTTGTTGTTGGTTGGCATGAAATAAAATAGAATCTAAATGAATTATTATAATGAATTATTACGTCAACATTCATCAAATGCTTTTAAAAATTTAAAGTTACATTTTAATTACTTTTTCAAGGTAAACGTGCTTTAAAAAGATAATTTAAAATCATTGCAGGAGTCTAGTGTTTTTTTATGGTAATTGCAACATTTTAAGAGTTAAGAATTTTAAAAGTCAAACAAAAAATTGTTGACAATTAGCATCTGAATATTTAGCAGTGCCAATTTATTGTTCTAATAATGTTGCAGATACTAATTATGAAAGAATTTTATTTGGATCTATATCTGAATAAATATAAACTATGTAATTTATTATAAACATTAACTTGAAGAACTAACTATATTATACTTTTACATAATTACACTTTAGAGTAAACAATTCATAAGAAAAATTACACAAATTATTCGAGAACATCGTCTCGCTCAAGCATCGATATCCTGAATCAAAATTCTCGCCATTCGTGCAAATTCCGCAAGACATTCTTGATACATACCAAACTAATTATCTTCTCTGGCGCGTTAAAAGACAAAAACGCATCCGTAATTAGAACTCTTACTATCGCTTTGTATTTTTATATTTACTTCTCGGCCATCAGGTATATAACATTTAATAGCGAAAAAAGTTTTGTAACGCGGAAGACTGCCGTCTTCTTAGCACGCTCCTCTCACCTAAGCTCAGTGCGCTCTGAACAGCTTACCGAATAAACAGCGCGAGCCAAAGATAAAAAAGAAAAGTTTGACCAGCCCGGGGAAGAGCGGCACGGGAAAAATAATCTTTTTCCCTCGACGATCAATTTTACGTGAAATCTCGTACATTTCGCGGGTCGACAAATGACCTTTGTCCGTGCCTCTAGGTATTATAAATCTCGAAATAGACGGTGATGTATATTTCGCTTCGTTGTTATGCAGGAGCGAGGCGCACGTTATGCATCTCGATGATTGATGCACACACAAGTGGCAAAGTGAGCGACTTTATAGTGAAATCGTCGGAGCCGAAGAGAACGAAGCTTGCCGGTTGGGAAGTCCAAATTAAAACCGCTTTCGCTTGTGTAAACTTTTAATAATTCAGATTTTTTTTTGTATAAATTAAATTTTTTTCATTAAGTAAAAAATAATAAAAAGAAAAAGTAAACATGAAAAGATCCGACGAAACGAAATACAATGTCATTTTTTTTTGTTTGTACATAGTTTTAGATAAAATTATAGATAGCAAAACATCTGTAATCTTTATGATCTCTAGTGGTTGCAGATTGGATATTTTTAAAAGAAACTTCTTATCATTTTATTTACAAGTGAACGCGATTCCATTCAATTAACTTTAATGCTAACAAAATCATATTCACAGACAAAATCATTGGAGAAGAAATAAAAAATATTTTTATTCAATGCAGCATCGAAGAATAAAATTTTAACATTTAGAACTTATGATAGAATCTTTTAATAAAATTTGAAAACGAGACCATTTTAATTATTCTTTTTTTTTAAACACGGATATTTTCGTACGATTGATAACATTCATAAATTTTTATTTATTTTCAGCACAATTGAACATCTGCTGCCCTTGTTTTTATCACAACTTAAAGACGAATGTCCTGAAGTACGTCTTAACATTATTAGTAACTTAGATTGTGTAAATGAAGTTATTGGAATCCAGCAACTTTCGCAATCGCTTCTGCCGGCTATTGTCGAACTGGCTGAGGACTCGAAATGGAGAGTGCGATTGGCAATTATTGAGTAAGTTTACCTTTTTTTTTTTAACGATTGTCAATAAATAATTTTTTATTTGCTTTTCTATTTTATTGAATTTACTTTTAGGTATATGCCTTTATTGGCAGGTCAGCTAGGCGTAGAATTTTTCGATGAAAAATTAAATTCCTTATGCATGACTTGGTTGGTCGATCACGTCTATGCTATTAGAGAAGCAGCCACTCTTAATCTTAAGAAGCTCGTCGAAAAATTCGGTCCAGAATGGGCACAGAACACAGTTATTCCAAAAGTTCTTGCTATGTCCAGGGATCAAAATTATCTTCACAGAATGACCTGTTTATTTTGCATTAACGTAAGTTTTAAATAATGTTGCACTAAAATATTGTTCATAAATTGAGTACATTGTTGATTCAATATTATTGTAACTATATATTTTAGGTACTAGCAGAGGTTTGTGGCCCAGAAATCACGACAGAAGTCATGCTTCCAACAGTATTGGCTATGGCTAACGATAACGTAGCAAATGTAAGATTTAACGTTGCCAAGACACTTCAGCGAATCGGGCCTCATCTAAAACCTAATGCAGTACAGACACAAGTAAAACCTGTTCTCGATAAATTGAACACGGATACTGATGTCGATGTCAAATACTTTGCATCAGAAGCAATTGCCGGCATTGCAGGTAAAATAATAAAAAATAATTTATCAATTATTTTGTGATCAATATTTCTAAATAATAATAATTTTAAACGACTGTCTTATATTACGTTTTGTAAAATTTTAAAGTAAATCTATTTTAACTAATGTATACTTTAAAAGTAAGCAACTCCAAAGCAGCAAGATAGATAAAATTCATCTTGATTTAAAAATAATAGATTTATTATTTATCTTGTAAGATTTGAGTTTTTAAATTCATAAAAAAATTTAGCTAAAATCTATTTATTATACCAAATTGATAAACAATAAGTTTTACTGAATTATATACATATTAAAATTGTGGCGCCACTAATTGCAGTTGCAACATTATCGCGTGACAATGAGTAACAATGTATTGTCGAGTCTAATATATAAACTTTTATTTATGATTTTAATATAATCATATTTAAATATAGCTACGTCTAAAACGTAAAAAACAATACAACAATTTAAGTTTTGCTTAAAGTTATTTAATCTTTTATTAATTTTTCAGCATAGGTTAAAGATGCAAATCACCGAGTGCATTTACCACGTACCCTAATGTAAGCGACGACAGTTTACAAAAAACGTACCACCATATTGTTTCTATAGGAAATGAACACTTGGCCGACTCGTCACAAGGGAAACCTGCGTCGCGAGAGAGGGACGAGAACCAATGACCGAAATAAAAACATAAAAAAGATTCAAATTTTAGAGAATAAACGTTACACAACATTTTTAGTTCTGTTGTATTTGTATATCTATAATATTACACTAAGTATTGAATATTCGATTTAATTGGTAACATGTATCTCTCGTAAATACTTAAGTAATTGTCTTAATAAGTAATTAATAAACAAAATCACTCCAAATTTCAAATTCATTGATTTATAATCAAACCACTAGGCTCTGAGAATCACATACATAGAATGTATATGTACTAGAAGTAAATATGTAGAATGGTAGAAAAATTCTTGAAATGTTTCTTAGTTTTTGCGTTCATATTAATATTTATTATTAGAAGCATTGAGATTAAAATATTTCTTTCTTATTTTCTAATATATGTTTTTTAATTAAACATTTTTATATCAAATTTAGTCTTATATGTAAAATTGTTATGGTACATTATAAATTAAGATAAATGGAATTTTTACATGTTTTTAAAATACACACTGAATAACTAATCTTTTTGAAACGAACAATAGAGATTAGAATCAGATAAAATTATTAATTTGTAAACTTGATCACACAAATAACATAAATTAATTTATTTTTAATGTAATACTTTTGTTTTTAACTATAATTATATGTATATTCTACATTCAGTTTAAATATTGTTTATCTACAAAAAATATATTAATATCAACAAACCTAACATACTTCATTATTTTGCCCTCATTTTTTATCAAAAGTATCACTTAAATAAAATTAAAAACCAAATTGGTATAAAGGTGTATGTTGAAATAGGAATAAAAAGAAACTAATAGTTATGTCTTCAATTACCATCAATTTTATTTAAGGTTGATTTCGCTAATTTATACATATTGTATTATCACAGCTTATCACTATGTTTTCTTGGCTTTTTTAATGTGTACAAATATCTTGTTGCATTATATGCATTTCTGGGATTATGGAAAAATGAAATCATCAAAATTCTTAAACTATTTCATACTTCAGTAGAAAAGATATGATAAACTCAAGCATCGCACAGGATGAAGATACTTAAAACAGTCGAACTCTACATTATATTATGCAGGACAATAACTTTGTCATTTTGCATTTTTTACGATAATAACTTCTACTCTTTCTTTTATCCAAGTGCAGATTTTTTACTGTTACTGATTTACGTCATTTGATTTATTCAGTTTTTTGCTTAATTTGAATGTTGATCATAATAAAAACAGTCACACAGTAAATTTTCTGCGCTTTTATAATTGGCTGAAAATTAGCAATATATTCAGAGGAAAAACAAGTATCAAATATATCCATAACATCTAACAAAATCAGTTCGTTTACAAATTGGTCACGAAAATTTGTTTTAATTTGTTTTATAGATTTATAGAATTCAAATCTTTAATAAAAACGGTATATCTACAAAATAAATGAAAGAATTTCTATCTTCAACCAACAAAGCTGGATCACCTTTATTGTCAAGTATTTTTCATATTATAATGTCTTGTAAATTAACATTTATGTTTCAGGATGATAATTACCTTAACTCTTCGGGACTATTTATTTTCAAAGAGGGGACCTAATAAACTTTCTGATACATAGACATTAATATAGAAGCAATAAAAAACTGATTGACAAGTAAGATTATCTAGCTTAGTTCATTAAAGCTCAAAATCATCTCATTTACTGAATTAATTGTGAACGATAGAACCAAACATTTTAAATCTACAAAAATAATTATAAAATTAATTTAAGCTATGTTCACTCTAAAATACAGTATTATTTGAATTGTATAAATCTTTAAAACGACAAAAAGAAAAATGCTGTATTTTTGATTACAAATATCTTAAGCGCAAAAATACCTCTTCTTGCTTAACCCTTACCATTTTTACGTAGAAAACACAGAGTCTTTAACTACCGATAATTATTGATAGCATAATATTTACATCGTATAAATAAAGTTTTTACTTAAAGAGAGTATTAAGAAAGTTAGAAAAACATACTACGAAATTAACGTAGTATTTTTTACTTCTGACTTGTACAATCTAAATTTTTTAGAGTGTATCAGAGTTAATTAACTTAACTACTTAAGAATGATCCAACGATTATTCATTCTTTTGTAAGAAAATAAAATCATCTTTTTTTTTTCAAATTTTGTTGAAAAAATATTTTTCCGATAGTATAAAAAGATCTCTTAAATACATTTAATTAAATGTACATAATTTTTTCATATCCGAGAAATTTGCATATTACAATATTTAATAAATTTGACATTCAAGAAATTCGCGCATTATATTAATAAATGTTGCTCCAATTTAAAAAAAATATCATTTATAATTGTACACAATTGTCTCTCTAGGAAAAAAGATTTTATTTCTATAGTTACCTCTCTGCACTGTAAAGAATTTAGAGTGTATTTGTATACTTATAATTAGTCGTTTCAAGAATATAAAAAAGAAATGGCGAGAAACAAATTGGAACAATCCTCTTACTTTTTTCTCACACAGTACACAGATTTTTGTTAGAGTGATTTCGTCAAGGGGTGAATCTTGGTAAATAAAAAAAATCACTCATCATTCTTGATACGTACATCGTATCACAATAAATATATATAGTCAAGTTTAAGAAGACTTTGTTAAGTAGTATTTTGTTTTACCAATTCTACGTTTGGTAATAATAACGCTACTTAATACCTCCGTCGATATTGACCATGTAAGACTTGCGGTACAATCGCAAACTACAAACCATGGAGACCTATTCATTTCGATTATTAAGTCGCAAACAGATCTGAGTAACTGATTTTTGCACCATTTCCTACGATAGATACTTTTATTATCTTAGCCTACACGATTAAATGGGTACGTCGCTAACTTAAAAATTTCGAAAAACTAAATTTCCTGTTTTTAACAAGTTGATATTAAAAGTAAAACATGAAATACTTGAAAATGTAATTTCAACTTTACATTTTATGGTTAATGTGTTTAACATTGGAATTCATCTCATTTTCAGATCGAAAAAATATTAACTTTATCTCACCACTTTTTAATACAAAATACAAAATGATTTTTTTTTTCGTTTAATCAAAAACAATGCAAAAATTGTATACGTAGTATTTTTAGGCATACAAATCAGCTTAACTTGTTCAACAATTCAGCAATGCTTGACAAAAAAATAACAAATTTACGCATTTGAATTCATGTTCTACTACATTAACAGTAATCTTTAATAATTTAATAATTTCATTTTTTTCTTTTTCCTTTTCTTTTTTAAAAGTAAATATAACAAATAATTACAGGTTTAATCTAAGTTGGAATTGAAGTAAAAAATCAGTACTTCACATTATATTGCTTTGGAAAGAAGTCGATCGAGACAAAAAATTATAGGTATGATACATGAATGCATATATCTAGTATAATAATAATAATTTAGCTAAAAGTAAGATTTTGCTTTTCCAAAAAAACTATGGGTTGATAATGATATACAACCCACAACCACTCACATCTTACTGTTTCACCAATATTACAAAAATTTTAATAAACAATAAATAATTTTTTCTCATTTTCAAAAGTTAATTCGTACACAACTTTCTTATTTTTGTACCTTTTACGATCCATTTAAAAGCGCTGTGTGAAATAAAAACTTTGTCAAATTTGTCTATTCTTATTTCGCCAGTTGAATAAAATTGTCTTTCAACACAAACGCCTTGAAAATAGATATGGTTTATAATTACACTTTTGATATTCTCTTTTTCTTTCTCTTCACTTTGCCAAATCGACAGAGACAGTACGACTGATCGTCGAGACTTGAGCCCCCGGAGTATTTTCTGCACTGACGATATTCAAGGACGAAATTTTGGCTCGTTGATAAGCCACGACTGTATTAAGACTCAGAAATCTGTAATATTCGAATATTTGTTTTATAAGGGTTTAAAAAATGCTATATCTAAACTAAAGTACTTTCTACGTTCGATGTAAGTTAACCAAAGTGTATACATGAACGCGTCAATTTGGAAAAAGATTCAAATTAAACTTGAAATGAACTTGAAGTATCTCGAAAAAATAATTTGCAATTATAACAACTTATGAATGACACATACCTTATGCAGACGTACATAATGAGAAGTGCCGCACCAGCTGCCAACATTCTTATGATAGGATCTTCGACTAGTTGAATGAGTATCCATGCTGCTGCGGATGATCCACACATTGTCACGACAATACCAATTGTTTGCAACCAATGACGAGGTGTTAGACTATTTTGCCAATCCAACCTGCTCGCATGTTCGACGTTGTATCGTGTTCCGCAGACTTTGCACGTTAAACTATCTACGTTTGTAGAACTCTGGAATAAATTTAAAAATATAAAATTTGTAACATAATTGCTATTTTTCAAATTTTATTTTTATTTAAAGTAGGTTTAAGCTATTTTTTTTTAAATCACAAAGGCTGTAGATTATTATAGTAAAAATAGAAAAAATACCACGATTTTTAAATATTTTTCTTAAAAAAATAAAAATTTGTCTAAGTTTATAAAAGTATAATGAGTTTTAATAACTATTTCATTATTACAAAACATATGGTTAGAAAGCAATGGTTTATATACGAATATCGCGAAAATATGAAAGTGTACCTCAACGAGCCATCGACGCAAACAGTCATGATGCACCGCGCTAACATCACCTCTACACCGACATGGTTGAATCAGAGGTCCGGCGTCTTGTCTGTCGCTGTCATAGCATATCCAACAGTCTTTACTACTAATAGATGCTGTGTCCAAAAGTTCGGATTCTGGTTTGGACTTATCTTGTAGCTCGATTTCCTTTGGATGTTTTACTTGGTCGAGGTCTAATCGTTTCAAAATTCTTTTAGGATTTAAGATCCATAATTCCTCAGGGCTTTGAAAAATAGTTATAATTTAATATAACAATTATTATTTTTTATACGTTACAGTTTAAGAAGCAATAACATACCTCATGCAATTCCATAGCACACAAGGGAACCACAATGCAACTCCAACTTCAATGACACGAAATACTACATCATGCCAGTTTCTACTATACAACGGAACTCTGAAATATAAATTTAACTTATTAATATGTTATTTTTCTATATATATTTTTTTTAAGTTAGATTATTTTTTGTATAATAAATTTGTTGAAATAAAATATTTAATATATCACCAGCAACCTTTGAACAACCAATACTTTATAATAATTTTAACACCATGACGTAATCTTACTTTGTCTTCCAGAGTTCACTTAAAGTTTCGCTGAATAAGAATCCAACGATGATGAAAAGCATGAAGGCCTGAGATAACAAGCCGAATCTCGATTGATGAAGCTGTGATGTATTCACTTGGTGCTGTAATGAACCTGCTGAAGTGCTCGGAATTGGATCAAACAATTTCGCCGTCACTGGATCTTCCTCGCGCGCGCTCGGGTCATAAGGTGTTCTTTTATTTGTTGCAATTGACGCTACTTGATGTTCGCTTAGAAAACCACCACGAACCTGTTTAAAAACGAATTTTTAATTTTTTTGTAACAGATTTTTGCTTTAAATTAGTTTATATACCAATTATTGTAATGATTAAATTAAAAATCTGAAGGAATCTTTAGAAACTAATAAGATATTGGTAATTCGTATTTATACCAGATTTTAATTGACTAACAATAAATCAGACATTTTAATTACTAAAATAATAAAATAATAATTTAAAAGAAAATAATTCAACATTTCAATTTACCTTGAAAAATACTTCCACTCCATAGATAAGAAAAAGTATAACAACGATGAATAATAACACGGCATAGCAACCATTGAAAATGTGTGTGTAATAACTCTGCTAAAAGATAGTAAAAAGGTTAGAAATTTAATTGTTTATCTTATATAATTGAATTTTTAGAAAATATGAAAGATTTTAATCTGAATTTACCTGATCATCTTGGCCATATATTTGTGCTGTAATGAATTCCGCCAGTAAAAGAGAGTAAGTAATGAAATTGAAGACCACGAAAGCTAAGAATGATTTGGACAGAAATTGCGGCTTGTCGGTGCGTATGTCTCGCAAGTGAAAAACTTCAGCCCAAAAGCAGACTATTAGGGAAGCACCACTGAGTACTAATGGGTAGTACGCGGATACTAAGCTCCTGGACCAGGGTGCTTTAAAAGCATTCTGAAATTAAAAGATTTATATGTTTGAAATAATAAGTGTATTTCTAGTCGAACTACACTTACTTCTAGTCTCTAGTATAACGTAATACAAACTCGTAAAGTTTGTATTGCTTAAATACTATAGAAATATAATATCAAATCAAAATTTCGACTTAAAAGAGTAATTCTATAATTAACTGACTGTTAAATAAGTACTTCAAAAAAATACAAAGCTGAACTGCTAAAATAAGAAATACTGAAAATTTCTTCTAGACTTTTGAATTTTACCCTTTTTGAACAATCATAAACATAAAAATATTAATTCAATCTTAACATTTAAATTGAGCAAACGTTTTACTGAAAAAAAAAATCACTAACCGGAGACGTGAAGTACGCGCCACGGATAAGAGAAGCCAAGAAGACAACGAAGTAAAGAAGCTTCTGGGTCGTAACTCTGCAGGCGCGCAGAAACGACGGTGCCTTCATCCTCTGCCATTCGGCCACTATGCACATGACCAGCTGCGTCAGGCAGACGAACGCAAGGACGAAGAATATAGTCGCAAACGCGATGTAGTAGCTCAGGTTCGGCACGTGACATTCCGAGCCGTCGAATTGAATCTGAAAAAAACAGTATCATTAATATTGGTATTAACGAATTGTTAAATTATTTTCAGTTAAGTATTAAATCGATGAAGTTTTTTCGTTAATTTAATATTTTTTATATGTACACTGAAGTTTTGTTCGTTTATTTTTGTTCTTTGACTTTGCAAACATTAAACAGATACACGAGCGAAGCGGTGTGCGTATATTTAGCGCACTTATTATCATTATTATCGGAGTTTCTCACGAGCAAAGTAAATAGTTTAAACGATATTTATTAAAAATTAGTTTATCGTAAATTAAAAAACACAAGGTATATTTACTGTATACATAACGAAGAGCAACGAAGGCTAAACACGAAGACAAACAAAGGCTAACTACCGTTACTAATACAAGGTCATTTTTTCTCAAAAAGAAAAACGTTCTTACTTTCTCATTATCTTAATAAGCCTTTCTCTAAAATTTCCAAGGTCGCGCCGAGCCGCGCTCGCAGTCACGTGAATCTAATTTTCATACCCGCCTTGTCTCTTCCATCCCAAAAAACGAATTTCATCAAGCTTAAAACCTTCTTCCACTTACATACTCCAAACCGCACCCGCTTCGTTATATCCTAGATCTCACCACAGCCGATCGGAAAACTGTCCCTGCCAACGCTAAAAACAAACAGCCAGACGCGAGCTGCGATATTCATGAGGGCTAAGCTCTCGTCTACGCGATTTGAAAGCGAAATTTCGCCTCTTAACGGGCGCGTTTATCGAGCGCCCAGGCACGTCTCAATTGTACAAAGCCAATTTCCGGAGTGGAGCCTGTATATAGTTACCTCGCAGAGGCAGGTCCCGTTGTGGCACTCGCCGTGGCCGGAGCAGTTCTCGATGCCGCAGGTGTTGTTCCATGCCATCATGCCGAATTTAACCAGCAGCGACAATGGATTCTGCGTGCTCAGGGCGATCATTTGTTCCATGATAGCCGTAGATCCGACGGACTGCACTGATGCAGTCCCCTGTAATCAAACGAAAAGTTTTTGGTGAATTTGACGGTTTTGTTAATTAGCGCATCGTCGTTTCTCTTTTGAGCCGCTGGTGAAGCAGGTCTGACTCATAGGTTGAATTCATTATGAGAGCCGGCGACGCGTTTTTATCGAGGCGGTTGATTTGAAAACTCGTTTTGTTGTTTTTTAAGCGATGGCAAAAGTCGTTAAAGTTACAGCCGCTGTAGGCGCTGGCTCTTATCACGCGAATTTGTGACTTTGCGGATGGAGTTGGATGGTTTGTTCAGAAATGGCTTTTTCAAGGCCCACACGTGTTTTAAATATGAATTAATTGTATATCGTTATAATTTTAATAAGCGTTTAAGCATAGTTTAGCTACGACAATTCACTCTAGAAAGTACCTTAATTACAATTTTTAAAACTCAAATTAGCAAGAACGAAATAAGTTAATTCCAAAGCAGCACTTTCTGCTCCACTTAGCTTGAAAATTCTGCCAAGTTTTCAGCACACGCTTTTTCTTTCCCGTAACTCAAGAAAGTCGCCGCGAAAAAGTCGCTCTAAATCGAAACCCCGTTAAATTTAGCTCCCCATCTCTACATAAACCGACCATAAATCTCTCAAGCCGCCCAACCTAAAAAAGAAACTCGGCGAGTGGCACTCCGAACTTTTCGATTCCAAAACACCCATTTTTCCTTGGCCATCGACAAAACTGATTTTTCCTTCGCCATCAACAAAACACATTTCCGTCCAACAGCTCTTGAACGCTCTTAAAACAGCCTAACAGTCCGGTCGGCCTCGGCTCTCCCTCAGAACAATGAAACAAGCGCGGCGCGACGCCACATCATTGTAATGCCGAGCGAGCCGCTCAATAATTCCAGATCGCATAATTTTTCCAGCGCTCGCGGCGCGCGTTTTGTGCGTCTGTGTGTATGCGCCGTCAGCGATAAAAGCTAGGCGATGACGAGCGCTTGTATATTAGAGACCAGCCGCGGCTATTTTCGTGCCGGTTTTCCTTTTCTGAAAGGGTGAACAGCTCGCGCACGTGGCCAAACAAAAAGAGCCTCCCCGCCGACGTGCCGACGAATTATCGTTATTATCCATTCAACGATAGGAAATTCGCGCTGTGTAGGCTATTATGTATTATCTCGAGTGAGATGACAGTTTGAATAACGAGCGGGGATAAGGTATATACGCAAGTGAATCGAAATCAATTTCTAGTTCGGTAAAAGCAAATTATTTATCTTTTTCTTCAGATTACAGGCGTGATTTCTCTCTAAACAACAATGGAAAGTTCAAGTTAAATTCAGCAAAGATCGGTTATTTAAGCGTCGAAGCAGAGCAGGGTCAGAGCGCCGATCTATAGCGACCGCATCGCGTCATCGAACCCGCCGAACGAAACCGCAGCAGCCAGCGCGAGTTTGTATCCCGCAGTAATAACGTGAAAAACAAAAAGCTTACGCAACGCCGCAACGATGCCGGCGCGCTTTATTATTCATGAATGTTAACGAATCGAGCGTGAAAAATAAATAATTCAGCCGCTCTCTGCCGCGTAGTTCAACTACCTCGCGCTACGAGCAAAATTTTTAACGACTTTATAAAGCCCTTAACGACATCTTTTATGCGTAGTCTCCTCTTGTAGCTTTGTAGCATGACGACGGATGGCAGCTCGTTTCATCACAGTAGAGACGAGAGCGATGCAGGATGTGAGCCCCGCGGCCGGTTTAATCTAGTTGATCGCGCGCGGAAAAAAAAACGGGAAGTTTGATACGTTGATGCGGTGTATGGATATATTAAGCATGGTAACTCTAGGAGGGTCTTATGTCAGCCGGCGCGTAAACAACGACGGGTGTGAATTTTCGCGTGTGTGGGTATAGACGCTGAGAGGAAGAGCGCTGTAATTGAGGATATTATGTACGAATAGGGGCAATTACGCGGTATATAGCTGTGGGTGATTTTGTAATTATGGCAAATAAAATTCAATGGATCCGGCCGAGATTTTTAAGACGCGGTTTGTTCTGATGAATTGCGATTTTGAGAGAAATATATAAATATGTTTGTCGTCGTTTGAGTTTGAAGAAGCAACGAGGAAAAAATTGCCTTTGGGCTATAAGCTGCTTAGAACTTAATGCAATCGTGATGAAGAATTTGCCCTGCAGGTCTAGTACGTTTTGAAATTTACCGAGTTCGACTTTCTTGCTATAGTTGAGTTAGTGTTTCGATATTTCAATTACAAATCTGATCCCTTAGATATGAATTTATAATTGCTATCCACTTTGTGAAGTTTGAAGCGTAATTGCATAAGAAATGTGTATTGATTTTCTTTTCGCATTCGAAGTAGAAGATGAAATGAGATAGAAACGAACAAGGAGAATGTTTTCATGTATCTTTCATAAACAAAACCATCATATTAAGATAAAACCTTCTGTTGATTTAAGTCGCGTTTAATCATTTAACAACGAGTTGCCGCTTCAAAGTAAATGACGTAAAAGGCATTTAAAGCATGAAATAAAAGCAGTTATAGACAATTTTTGTAAAATTAATAATAGTTAATAAATATTCGTGTGATGTAGTTTCTCAAAATTAATTTGCGATTTATATAAACCAGTTTTATTTTTAGATTATTTTACGAGAAATTGTATCTTAACAATAACTATATTTGTTAATACTTTGGGAACATATAGTTTTAAATAAATTAAATGCGCATGCAAAAAATACAGCTACATATTTTGAAATATTTGCAAATATAATTTTTGGATAAAAAATTATGTTCCAAAAACGTTACTGAATACAATAACTTCTATTTCTCTCACTGTATTTACTATATATCAGGCATCACGTGAACGGTCTCTTGGCACGTTAAAAGCTCAAGCTAGCATAAATCATACTTTTTTCAGCTTTTTTGAAAATAAACCTAAAAGCTATAGGGTACCAAGTTAATATTACATGCGTGTATATTATATTCATTTTTAAAAGAACTGATATCTAAATGTATAATTTATTCCATATTGGTCCTGAAATTAAAGTGATACTAATCCTCTATAGTTTATTCTTCAAATGATGGTCCAACAAAATTTTAGACAAAAATAATCTTGCAAAATTTCAGACTGAATTTTGAGATCCCTAAAATATTGTTTGATTATTTTGAAATTTTATAAATTACCAACTATGAAGTAGACTAATATATGTCCTTAAGCTAATATAGATAATTTTAAAAGCTTTTAATATTAAAATTTTGTCTAATTTTCTATTATTATATATTTTAACAAGATTGATAAATTTCAAATTATGAACGTGCAATTTCAGTTACGAATACACACTCTACCTAAAATCTTATCAACATCTTATCTACATATTTTAACGATTAAACAATAAATTTTTTGACAGCCTTAACTATATATCGAAAATTCCAACTGTCGACCTCCTGCAAACCGAGCAGTTCTCGTACACTTTTATTTTTAACTAGAGCCACCTTCAATATTAATGCGAAAGCACTTTTAAGTACGCCTGTACGCAAACTTAAAAAGCGCTGAATGCATATTACATAAGCCACGCATGCACTGTAACAAAAAGGATATTCTTGAATACTATCGTTATATTATCGCACTGCACAATGAATACCTATTTAAATAAACAAGCGAAAAACGTGACTCCGAACACCCGCACTCGATTTCCAAAATATTACAAGCAACTGCGCGCCAGAATCTTCAAGAATAGGCTTGGACCGGCGCGCGTTTCTCGAACAAACGGTTTATTGCATCACGTGGCGCGTTGATCGTTCTCACTTTTTTTTCTCGTATTCGTCAGTCTGTATTATGTGTATACAAGAATGAAATTAGCTTGCGCAGAAGCGAGAGCGCAAAGCGACGCAGCCGGAGAAGGGAGAGACGCTGATTGTTTGAAAGAGAAATAAGAAATTCTCCGATTGTTTGGAAGAGAAATAAGGAAGCGCTCGGCAAAATCGCGATCAGTACGGTCTTGAGATGTGCTTCTGAGTATTTATAAAAATATCGAATGAATCATTTTAATTGGAAAGATGTTTGTACAATAAATATCGATGGTTTTGCAAAATCATGGCGACTAGGAAAACAATAAATTCAGCGATTTTATGCTGTTTAGTCATGCGGATCTCTATTCAGTAAAGAAAATAAAAGGTTAAATATTGCTCGTTTGGAAAATTCTCGGGATTGTTTCTCTACAAACATAAATTTGCGCTTCTCGTTTTGTATATAATTGAAAAGTTGAAACGTTTGCAATTTCCTCAATCGATTTTCTTTCATAATGAGACGAGCGCACAATTTGTTTCTGATCACGACAAACAATAAATGAAATGAGTTTTTCTTATCGTTGCGTTATGCTACTTTAGCGATTGTATTTGCAAACGCGCTCTCCTCGCACCATAATTTTTATCAACTTCATTTAGTCTCATTATCCACTAAAAAATTAATTTCTTCCAATCAACACACACTTTTATTATCGTTCACGCTTTCATTAAGTTCAGCCGTATACATCAGCACTGTTTTGTAACCCTGCGAAATCGACTTTGATGCGTCATCGGACAGAAGCTCATCCAATTTTTGACATACGCGCTTGCGGAAATCAATGCGGAAAATCCAGACAAAGTTAAAACTGCCGCAGAGCTTCTTCGCCTTTTATTACATAGGATTAGAAATTTATATACCTTAAAGATAAGTTTAAACAAGTGTCTTTTAATTGCATTACCGCGTATTCCATATAAATAAACATTACCTCACATCTGGTTCTGATCTATTAATATTTCCATAACAACGAAATGTTTCACATATTCTTGCTATCATAATGTTACACTAATAGTTTACAATAATAGCATTAGATACGATCGCGGTGACGATAAGCCTTTTAAATACGTAAGCGAAAATCACGTATATACAGTTCATCGTGCCGCCTGAGTGTTATGTACGTTTCAGCGAAAAAAAAATCGTTTCGTCTTCGGTGCATGTGCACTCGAAGCTGCACGCTATTTAGAGTGAACGACATCAAATTGTAATTGATGGCTAATAATTAACCGGTTTGCACTGCTCGTAACACAATGCACTTGTTATTTTTTAAGAGCAATGACGAAGTAACTCATAAACTCAATTAAATCGTTGCACAAGTCGATCATTAGAAACATCTGCTTCGATTGACGGTTCTGAGTAAAGAATTTATTGTTTATAATAATTTTTAATCGATTTGTTTTGTTTTTAACCGCTTTATGTACGAAATAATGTTAATTAATGAGTTTTCTGACGATTTCAGAATTGAAGTTCTCTGGTGTGTTGAAAAGTCTTTAGACGCTACGAGTTTCGTTATATTCTAATGAGGTAATCAGTAGCAAGATTCTTAAAATAAATTTGCATTGGTATCAGTATTAAATATTACTCTCCAAAGAATTAAGATTATTAATGTTCAAAAAACGATTTTATTAAGGCATTATTAAACCTATATAGATATGTAGTGACGTATTTGGGCTAAAACGATGCCAATATACTAATTATTTAAAAATTTGAAAAATACTGGGTTAATCATTTCTAAAAATAAAACTAAGTATATTTTGTTTAAATTTTTAGAATTTTTTGCGTAAATTCGTTACGTAAAGTTTAGCATATTTTGGCAAAATAACCAAAGCATGTGGCAATACTGAAATGACGTCTATGTTCTATTATCTCTATATGTATGTAACTTAAGAAGTTCTAATGCCAAATCATTACTTGTTGCAAAAGTATATGCTATCACAATAAGCAAGGATGTGGAGCAAATTAATGCAATCCTCCTATTAATAGTTAAATTTAAAAAAAAGTATTTGTTTCTATAAATTGGGTTAAAAAAGATTTTATTTTTAATTTTTGTAATTACTGGGAAAAAATTAAAAAATATTGCAAATATTTTCATGTTTTATAATATAAAGCTCTAATTTTATTTTTTTACATCACCAAAACTGTAAGTTTGATTTAAGCTAACGTTCAACAAACTATTTTAACTGTTTTAAAATTAAATTAAATAATTTGAATTAAAACATTCTTACTAAAAAGTCAAAATTTAATTAATTTAAAAAATTTCTTTATGACATTTCCAGAAACTTGCATTTTTCTCATACTATGTAAGAAAAATGTCCTAGTTTTATACCTACGTGATTGACATCATGACACTAAAGACAAGCTCTCAACCTACTTTGATCAATCATCACATCATCCATACCTAAACAAAATGAAAATGTTATTGAAATTCAGTCTGATCAATGTTATGTGTGACAATACTTAATCATGAAATTATTTTTACTGATTTAATCAGTTTTATTAATACTTAAAATAATCTTTTATCTTTCTACACCAAAAAATTTGTCCCAATAATATCTTAAAAAATAAGTTATTCCAAAAGAAATAAATAGTTTCTCCAGTTTGCTTTTGTAAAACAAGAATATACTTAACTGTATAGATATACATTAACATTTATTTATGATTAAAAATGTAATGGCAGTAACAGTTTCCAAACGTATGAAAATATTAAAAATTGCAATAACTCCGAAAAATTATTTAATAAAATCTTGAATAATAAAAATTAAGAAAAAGAAATATTTTAACAATTAATAATCGATTCATCAACCTTTTAACCTTTACGTCTTTTACCTAGACATTCATAAGGAAAACAACTTTATTAAGGTTTGAATTTAAAAATAAACAAATATTCAATTTACTGATTAAAGAAATATTTACTGGCAAACATAAAACTACAGGAACAACCATAATTGATAAAAGATATAATATTGTCGTAAATGTATAATTAAAATTAATTTATTTAGTTTTTGAAAGTCATTGCATACTATATACAAACAACTTGAATTTCTTTGCTAGATATTATTATCATCCATCCATTATAATTCTTTCACAGAAGGTATTTTCTCTTTTCTCTGCAATCTATAACGGAAACCATATATGATAAAAAAAATCATGAAATTTTCAACTTTCACTTTCTCAATTTCTACTTACAAGCTGAATTAAATGAATGCATCTTGGGTAGATTCTTTTTCTTAAATTTACTAAATAGATAATAAAAAAGTAAAAATATAATATTTACAATTAAAATAACTACTTTTGTCATCTAATTTTTTATTTATTACACAGAAATGTTTTTCTTTCCTACTTTCTGAAAAACATAAAACTGTTACCAAGTATACATTCTGGTTTCTTCTAAAGCATAAAAACTACTACTGGTGAGTACATTTTTAATCACACTGATATATTTTATAGTACAGAAAATATACCTAAATATATTTTCTATGAAGGGTAAATTTGAAAAATATGTTTATGAGGCAGCTCTAGCTCATACTGATACTGACAAAAGATAAAGTTAATATTTGCATGTAAATGTACAATTAAGGCTGTCATTTTACTGATAATAATTTTCCTTCAGTAAGTGAATGATTTGCGAGAACTAAAATTTATTATTAGCCCAACCAAGCAGCAAAAAAGCATAAATAAATTTAAAAATTGCAATATCGTGAATTACGATGTAAGCTGAAATATCAGCAAGCCAGAAACTTGACTCAAACGAGCATTTAGTGCTTCAGTGAAAAAAGACAAGGTACTGTAATCATATCAATGTTTCAAATGTCAAACCGCCAATATCCATACGATAGCCTACTTGTAACAAAGTCATTAAACTTGCAAGTCCCTTACAATTATCAAAGCACTCTCGAATTCCCCATCTTATCTCAGCTTCAGCCACAGTATAGCTTGGAAATTCCAGAGTTTGCTCTTCAAGCCCTAGTCAGAATCAAAGCTGGGAGAGACTAGGCCAGAGCAAAAAGAAAACAAACACCCACATCCAGCTGTCCACATTCACACAAGCATCCACACTCACACACACACATACACACACTCTAGCGAGCAAAATTCAAAGGCTAGGTATGTCGTGCGCCGACCTATATTACGCTCCATCCGCAGCGCCCCAGGAAATTCCCGCGTTAAGAGAGCCGAAGAGCCCATTTTCCGGAGAACGCTGCAAAGACTCATCGAGCCTTACGTAACCGTGCACACACTCGGATCTCTCCCCCGAGGCGCACTTTTTTTTTCACGCATCATCACAAAGAGCACAGACTCTATCTCGCTCGCGCGCGCCGAGAGACAGTCACGAAAACGGAAGTGCGTAGGTACCTTGCACACCAGCGTCACTTCAATGCATTCGCGCACTCCGGAGCCAACTACTTTGCTAAAAAAAAAAGACAAGCTATACGCATTATCACAATCTAACTTACGCGTTACCTGAATTGTGGCCTTCCAATTCAAGTGCGTTAGTCGTAGATCCGTGCGAGTCAAAGATGCCCTCCTTCCTCTCTCTCCTCCCGTGTATGCTCTCTCACGCGCGGCAACGGCTCTTGCCGCGAGCGCGCAGCTGCGCCGCTGTATATATAAACACTATATATACAGTAAGTACAGGCAGGCGTCGAAGGGCAGGCGCACTGGTCTCCTCTGGCTATCTGTCAGGGGGTGCAGCTTTAGTACAGCCGCACTCGTCCAGGTACAAGCGATATTCGCGAACTATAGGTGTTTACACATAGGTATACTACACATCGAGCTCTTTATTATCCCTTCCACTGCTCTCTTCCTCCCGTTCGTCGTCCTTATATACAGCCAGAGCGCTCGACTGCCTGGCTCTCTTTGTGTGCATCTACACACTCACACAGCTCTCTCTCTCACCGCGTGCTATAGATATATCTCGCAGCACGCGGATGCTCTCAGCTCTCTCGCACGGCTCTTGCTCACATTGAGATAGCTCGTTCTGGACCACGAGAGGCTGTATTTTCTGCACTCGCGAAAGGGAGAAAAAAAGAGAGAGACGCGGAAGAGAGCGGCGCAGGCGCGTTAACTCCTATATTTTACTGCGTGTTTTGCGTCCCTCTCTCTCAGATACTGATGCTGCTCACGCACTATGTGTATATATACCCGTCAACTCGCGACGATCCTATTTCCAGTCTATCTGTCCTCTCGGTATTCCAGTCTTAAGCTACCTTTTCCGTACTCTTCCTGCTCCTCTTC
This sequence comes from Eupelmus urozonus, assembly GCA_900480035.1. NCBI lineage: Eukaryota > Metazoa > Arthropoda > Insecta > Hymenoptera > Eupelmidae > Eupelmus > Eupelmus urozonus. The sequence goes on from UELX01000048.1 coordinate 125,377, forward strand.
GCACTGCACAGCACCCGCACTTTTGACGTTTCTCTTCTCTCTCGCTCTCTCCAAAAATCCAACTCTCTCTCTCTCGACTCTCTGAGAGCACACACGCGAGCGGGCGAGCGCCTCGTCGTGGACTAAGCCGAGATATCCGCGCGAGCGAGCGCACCGCGGGAGCTCGATCGTGCGCGCAGCGTAGATATATATACATGTAGATATAGAGGCGTGCGTAGGCTCGGGCGCTGATGTGTCATTGAGCGCGCAAGTGTGTGTGTGTACGAGTGAGTTGGAGTGCGCGCCTGCGCGCTATATGGTTGTGGACTGGCTGATTGAGAAAACTGGCTCTCGATGGTAAATATAGCGCGGCAGGCTGGCAACGTTGAGGAGTTGCTGATGCCAACTGAAACAAATGGTTCTAGGTTAGGAACTGTTTGTTTTTGGGCTTTTGGTTGAGGAAAGGATGCGTTTTGTATTAAACAGACCAAAGGGCTTGAACTTGAAGGTGCCTGGGTTTATATGTGGAGTCAGCCGCTGTTATCACTGTGATATGTTACACTGAAAAAAGGGAAAATCTGATGAGTCTACAATAATGCTTGCAGCTAGTCCAACTCCGCGCTTCGGTAAAACGTTTAAAAGCCGTTAAAATTACACTATAATTTAGATCCATGGAAAAATACATTAATCGCGGAAATTTAGCAGATTACAAGGTCATTCTCGCCAAAGTGTAGTCACAGCCTTCGACATCGGACGCAGCAAATGTAGAATCGGCTTATAGGACATGGCTATATACGGCTCGGCAGAACTGGTCTGTCTGTTACTACTTAGGCGAGGGCCTGGTATAAGGGGCGGAACCTGCAATTTGCGAACGTGCGGGGCGAAGCCTGCAATTATTTTGTGTATTAAGTATATCGGGAAGCGAGCTTGCAAGACTGGTGGCTGGAACTTTCTTTTGGTTTTACTTTGAACGGGATATGATTTTTACCGGTTTAAATGAGTTTTTGATGTAGTTATGTTTTTTTCAATCTTTATCGAATGTTCTCGGGTAAAAGTGTACTATCAGTGGATGACGGACAGATTGATAATACAAGACATGAAATAATAGATTATGTAGTGTAAACTATTTATTATCTGTTTGAATTACAAGATGATTAAAAAATTGACTTATAAATGTAGACTGGTTGTTTCTATCAATATTATTATTTTAGGCAATTATTTTAAATGATTTGATATAATGCTCAATATAAACTTTTTTTAATTTACTTTGAAATTGTTATTTCCCACTTTCATTAGTATCACTAATTGTCGATTATTTTTTAGATATGTATTAAAAGAAATAAGCTCTCTTTTAAGCTAAAATACTAAATCTTTTAAAGAATACATATTCATTAATTACAGCACCCTCAGTCACGCCTTCGACCCCTTCTATAAAAGGCACAAAGCTTACAATTTAGGCAAGTTTATTATTAATATGGATGCATGAATAAATATTTTTGAGATTATAATTATTATAACGAATAATATTACAAATATATTTCATTATATAGAATATACGAGGCATAGTTTTACACTTTTAGTTAACATTTTTTAGTGCTTAAATGGACAAATTAAAAACTATTATGAATAGTATTTCATATTAATCGTATTCACTTAGCTACATTTTTTTAAATTCTTTAATAAAAATGTTTTGCTACAATTTTTATCTGATTACATTGAACGATCTTTAGGGTAAAATTGAGTGTACGTTCAAAACTTATAAAATTGATAACTTATAATGTTGATTATACATTCATTTTTAAGTTGAAATTACAACTTTTCGGCAAAATACAAAACTTATTTTTAACTAGTATAGAACACAGACGAAAAATTAAATATATTATAGGTCTACGGTATCAATCATTTTGTGTATTCATGAATCCTCGAAAAATAAAACGTTCGTTATTAACCTATCGTTAGGTAACAATACTTATCAAATCCAATACCCCATGAATTTCAATCGTCAGTGTGTATCAAATACAATCACGAGATAAAACGAACTTGTACTGCGTGCACTAGCTCAAGTGGTGATGATAGATCGATAGCTTTATCAGCGATAAATTTTCTGGTTGCCGTATGAAAATAGCATAATAAAGACGCTCAAAACTTGCGTATTTGGTTGGAATTATGATGATTTATCTGCGTTAATGCAGGAAACGATAATCGAAACTGCACTAAACTGACGATAAATAAAAAAATCGGTATACCTGCAGTACCAGAATGATTTCTAAACGAGTTATTCGTCTCTTTTTTGTAATGCATTTTTAAGAAACCAATATAAATTTTTTTGGAGTAATTTGATTTAGATTAACTTTCGGACAACTAAACATTATTTAATGTAGATAATACATGTGTTCTTTAAATGTAGTAAAAAAAATAATTTGTCACACACGATTAGATACACGAAGGCGTGCGCATACATGGATCATATCGAGAACTATATTTTCTTTATCAGAAGACTGAAAGCATTAGAATCTATCGTAAACTTGACTACGTAATTTCCGCCATAAAGCTTTCTCTTTGAGAAAGTGATAATAAATAAGTATCAGATTATTTAAATTGCGTCTATAGATTTTTAGCTTAAAAAAAAATAATAATAAATATGTAAAAAATAAATATATAAAATGATATTTATTGCTAAAAATAAATATATCTTACACTGAGAAATCATGTGTTAAAAATTATTATATTTTGAAGTAAATTAAAGTCATTGCTATTCATCGGAAAATGATATGTTGTAGACGCAATTATACAGAACTATAAGCCACGTTTTTTATTTATCGTTTTTATTAACATGCCGTGTTAAGCACATAAATCTAAAATCTTCAATTTAATTATCTGGTTATTTAACTTTGAAGTCGAACGTCGTATGATGTAACATAAAAGTTCTTATAAGACTATCCAAAGATGCAATTTTATTTTTTTAATAAAAAAATCTTTGATGGAGTCTTAAAAAAATGAACAAAGTATGTATTTTTTATTTTTATAATGTTTTTGGTGTTAGTAAGGTGAAATAAACATAAGATCCTTTCTTTTGTATATAATTTGAAAGATGACTTGCAGAAAAGGATTATAGAACTCTGTCAATATCCTCAGAAGTCAATAAAAGAAAAAGAAGAAAACAAATACTTTAAAGCAACAATTTTTAAGGCTTCAAAAAACAACAAAATTTTATCTACTAAAACCGTTAATTCCCAACATGCGTTCGGTGTATGTTTTCAATTAGACAGGCAAATATGACTAATTGAATTAAATATTCACGAAAAACAAAAAGTTACAGATGCTCAAAATATTATTACAAGTCGAGACAAAAATGAACATCACGGTACATACCAAAATATATTTATAATTATAAACGTAAAATTAAAAAAAAAAGAATACCTATCTTATCTGCTTTTCCAGACATAAAAGTACTGAAGGATTACAACTTACGTACATGAAGTATTAAAAAAAATGATTTTTTTTCTATAATTTTTGAAATGTTACTATATATAAATTCTTTAAAAATTACTTTTTAAAACAATTACTATTTTAGAAAAGCATATAATACTTAAATTATGTTATGTAATAGTTTCAGTAGTAATGGCTGAATATGATCAGACTCGAATTATTTATTTTATTAATCATCTTTGTTGAATATTTTCTATACATAATTGTAACTGCATGTATTGAATGTAAATAAATACGTGCATACCTGCATGGAAATTCAGTTTCTCATAATTTGTTATATCGATTATAATCAAGTATTTTATATTATTATTATCTTTTTTCAGTACTTACTTAAGGCAAGTAAGCATATATAGGCAGCTTCTAAAGCTTTATCTGCGACCTGCGTATACCGCGTGCGGATTCTCTAAAAACACGTCATTCAAATTTCGACGTCCCACCGTCAGGAGGCTCTGAAAGCTGGAAAGCCGCGCAAAAATAACCTTCCTGACGCCTACAATATCCAGAGCAGGCAGCGTGGTCGGCCAGGAATGATTCTTTTTGAGGTTACACTGTTTACCGAAGTTTGTTTTGTCTACTCCTGAAACCTTTCCTCATCTCAACGCAAGTACACGAAAAAACGCAGCCATGGGTAAACTCGACGTGAAAATGATGCGCTACCTCACCAAGGAGGACTACCGCGTGTTGACAGCAATCGAGATGGGTATGAAGAATCACGAACTTGTGCCAGAGGCTCTGTGCGCCCAGATTGCTAATTTACATCACGGAGGTCTGCACAAGATTCTAAAGGAGCTGTGTAAGCACCGGCTGATTAGCTATGAAAATACTAAGCGTTACATTGGTTACCGGTTGACTAATACAGGCTATGACTACCTTGCTCTTAAGACACTTGCAGCACGTGAGGTCATCAACTGCTTCGGCAATCAGATTGGAGTTGGTAAGGAGTCGAATATTTATGTAGTTTCGAAGGATAACGAGGAGCACTATTGTCTGAAGCTGCACAGACTTGGAAGGACCTGTTTCCGGAATGTAAAGAACAAGAGGGACTATCATAAACACAGGAAGTACATGTCGTGGCTTTATTTGTCAAGGATATCTGCAACTAAGGAGTTTGCTTATTTGACAGCCCTTCACGACAGAGGTTTTCCTGTTCCTAAGCCTATAGATTTTAACAGGCATTGTATTGTAATGGAGCTCATAGATGGTGTACCTCTGTGCAATATTCGTGAAGTGGAAAACAAGGAGAGGCTGTATGATAGTCTGATGAATATCATTTGCAAATTAGCTATTCATGGTGTTGTTCATGGAGATTTTAATGAGTTTAACATCATGCTTACATCCGATGAAAAGCCTATTATTATTGATTTTCCACAAATGACACCAATTGATCATAAAGAAGCTGAATTCTTCTTTGACCGAGATGTTAATTGCATACGTGAATTCTTTAGAAGGCGCTTTGATTATGAAAGTACAGACTACCCAATATTTGAAGAAGTTGTAAAACATGCTCTTGCAGATACCAAAACTTCAAAAGTACTTTTGCAGTCACCTGAGGTAAGTGATTTTGAAGATGATTATGATGATGAAAATGATAAAGATAGCAATGATGAAGGTAGTAATGATGAAGATAGCGATGGTGAAAATAGCAATGATGAAATCAATAATCTAGAAGAAAAAGTATCTGAATTAAAAGTTGGAATAGAACCTAAAGGTGAGAACTCAGAATTGACAGATAGTCACAGCAGTCAACAAAAGGAAAAATCTGTTAAAATTATAATACCTGAGGAAAATGATAGTTCAGAATTTAGTGATGCACGAGATACCTTTGATGAGATACCAAAGGAAACTGATGCTTCATCAGTAAATGCAAATGATGCAGATTCTGATTGTAATGAGAGTGTATGTACCTTTGATGCGAGGAGTACAGCATCTACAATCATTCCAGATGAACTAATTAAAAAGAAAGTAAAACAAGAATTAGTGAGACGAGAAAAGAAGAGTAACAAGAAGAATCTTAAAAAGTCTACTATAGTAACTAAGACCAGAAGAGAAAATCGTAGCATTGCAAAAGAAAACTGTGGATTCTGGGATGCTTAATAGTAATATAATATCAATAAAATGTACAGATTGTCAGTATCTTCTGAGAGAATTTTAGACAAACTTCAGAAGCTATTATTATAAAGTTATAGATTTTTATACCCAATGTGTATAAAGTTATGTGTGTAATGAGACATGTAATTCTAATTTAAACATTTAAACTTATTACATTTTTATGTACTAGTTTATAAGTCAAACTTCATTATTTCATTTTTAGAAATAAAAAAATTATTGTTGATTGAAATATATTTTTCTTAAGTAAATATAAAATTATTTTTATAATTTATAATTTTATAAACGATTTAATATTTTTTCTTTTATTAGAATAAATTCAATCTACACCTAATTTACCTAGTTTAATAAGTCGCCTTATTTACAGTGTTTTAAAAACTCAAACTATCCCACCAAACGAAATGTGACGTCACAAAGACGTCATTAAACATGGCCGTAAACATATAGAAACATCCCTAAAAAATGTATACCCTACAATCATCAGTATTTCGTTGATTAAACCTACTTTTTGTAATTTCCTTCGATGAAAACTTAAAATTTTCTCCTTCCGAAGTTCCCAAACGAAAGCCGGATGCCCAAATAAAGTAATGCTGGCCATCTGGAAGCTTCTGCGCAGTTAAGTTTGCATCGATTTCTTCGCACAATCGTAACAGCCTCGATTCTCGAACAAACCGTGCATTCGATATTCGATTCGAATTCCTCGTTCTCGAACGTTTTGCGCATGTGTGTATGTGTGTGTGTATGCGTAATTGTCCACTGCTTTTCATCTGCTAGTGCACAGTAGATTTTTCTTCGAACGAATATTTTCAGGGCGCAGCTCTTTTTTCAAGCAAAAAGTAAGTCCCTCGCGGGGTATTGTCTTCTTATATATCAAGACAGTTGCGGAAAGTGCGCCGGGGACGAATAACAGGAGTTATTATTACGTAACTTTAGAAAATTTTTTGAGGTTTTGTCAGACGGTGTCGGGAGGTTCGAGGTATAATGGCTTTATCAGACGTTCTCGAACGCTGCTTTATTTTGCTTCTAAAGACGTAAAGATTTGACCTGTAAACAATCTTAAGGTTCTTTTAATTTGAGCTGATTTTGGGTAGAATTAAGTTTTGAAATTGCCAATTCTTGTCATTATGCGCAATAATTGTTGATTGTCTTGTTGATAGGACTTATCAATGTATTGGTCTATCTAGATTAGAGGATTTAATAAAAAAATTTTTAATATTAAGTAATGATTTGTCAAAAGTTTTTAATTTTATTTTAAAATGCTATTTATATTTTTATTTTCTGCATAGATGGCTGCAGGTGCTGCAGGTGCTATTGCAAAGCCTCAGTTGAGACGACTTCTTGAGACCAAGCTCAAGAGTGTTGTACTCGGAGCTTGTATCGCTTCAGTCTTAACTGGAATTGTTTGGAAATACACAGTTATGGAGCCAAGAAAGAAGCAATATGCTGATTTCTACAAGTAATATAATTTGCTTATCTTTACATAATATTAATTAAGTATAGTCCTTTATTCTAAATAATTAATTATTTGTTTAGGACTTACAATCCAGAGAAGAGGTTGAAGATCATGTGTGATTCTGGTTACATGCAATCTTGCGGCCCAAAATAAATTTTGTCATGTAAAATGTAAATAGTGATTATTGTATGCTTATTCTAAAATTATGATTAGAAGTTTCCAAAATACGATTTAAGGAGTTTCCAATCACAATTTTTAAATAATAAAAATACAAATTCTCATAAGTTAATTGATATTTAATAAACATATATGAGCCCAATTCTTGTTTGTGATTAATTATTTCCAAAATATTTCAAACTAAAACTGTAGTTTCATGAAAGTGATAGTGTAATCAGTTATAAAATTTATTAAAATAAATAGAAATATGATATAAATTTGTGTACTAAAAATTTTTTTCATGTTAAATTTTTAAAAGTAATTTGACATTTAAGTTATTTAATTAAAATTAAGTTTTTTATTTATTCTAAATTTGATTTAAAAAAAAATTTGAAAAATAGTTGCCAAACTTTCATACTTTTTATACAAACAAATAAAGGAAATCTAAATAAACACATAGACAGCCCCTCAAGAATTTTGTAATTCTCCTTTTATAAAAACTCTTCCCAAAATTAAAAAACCTAAAAGCATTTAGATCCTTCTCATCCCCTCAATTCAATCGCAACAAAACTATATTAAAAATTTTCATTTCAAAACAAACATAATCTAAACCCAAACAAAAACCCATCCCATCCGGCAAATAACCGATCTCCGCCGATATTCGACTGGAAAAATCATCAGCCGCTCCACATTAGCGGTGGCAAAAAAGAAACGCAGGGAAAAACAAGGACAAAAAAAAAGACAAAAAGTACGAGGCAGTGCAACAAACTCGTTCGGGAAGTTGATCAAGTTCGAGCGCTCTTCGAAAACAGAAAATCTGGTTAAGACTTGGATCAAGTGTATTGCTTGGGTTATAAAATGAAACAGATCGGGACCTCCGGATCTGGAAGCTCGAAGGTTTTTGGAGCATTTTGAATGTGACGAAAATTGGTCATATGACAATGTCAGATAGAGCACAGTAGTTGCTTGAGGATGAGACTGGTTAATTGAATGACTGTTTAGTCGTGCTCCGAAATAAATTTATGTGTTTGGTAGGTTTGAATGATTTGGTTTATTTATTTATTTAGATCGATTAATTATTGTTTGATTTTTAAATACTAACTTAATATGTAAAAATTAAAAAAGTTTAAAAACAGATCGTGAATAATTATTAAACATGTATTGTATTTATAAAACTTAAATAAATCAATATATTGTGGTATATTTATAAGATTTATGCTTAAACTTAACTATATTTAATTTTCTTATATACTTCTTTTGAAATAAAAATCATTTATATGAATTACAGCTTTGAAATTATCGTACAAATTGACCCCAGGATATAAAAAATTAAATTTTGATTCCAGTACTAAAAATTAACTTTCAAATTAGCAGAATAAAGCAAAATGTAGTCACACATATTAAAGATCATTCCATAAATAGATGGCACGATTCAAATGTTTTATACTGAGGTAAAAGTTACAGAAATGCATCTAAAAAATGACGCCTGTCTATTATGTAACGGAAGAATTTGCATTTAGTCGTGAATTCATGTGCAAACGATAACATTTAAGTTATTCACTTTAAACAAATTGACCTTTGTTCAATGTAACCCCGGATTCCTTTTGACATTCATGCGACAATTAGATAATAATATAAAATTTGTATTAATATTTATTAATTTTTAATTTAAATGTAACATGAAAATAATGTTTGCGGACGACACTAGCGATCTGTTACTACTTATTTGTCATTTATACGGCAGAAAAATATGAAATCCCGTAAGGGTGACATTCGTTCCATTTTTAGTAGCGGATCATTAGAATAAAATTAATAAAAATTGTTTTATCATTTGTCTATAGTTTTCAATCGCTTTTTTTTCACTTGTGTGATCTATTCATAAATTTTATAATTTAAAAAAAATCTAAATGATTTTTCTACTTCCGATTATTCTGAAGAATAATAATTGCTCACATTCCAGAGTATGAATTGAAAACTTCAATTCCTCATACCGTTAGACACAAAACGAACAATTCTTCTAAATCAACCTGTAAAATTTCAAAAACTTCTGAACCTAAACCAATCTTACGAATCGAACGCGAAAACCCAACCAACTCCACCAAAATCAGCTCAAAAAACCTGTTGAACTCGCGCCCAAACCGCTGACGATCAGCCCGACCGTCACTCTTCGCTCTCCAACCCGCATCAGAACAGCCTCGCACAGCCACGCTCACGTCCCCCAAATCTGAAAAGATCGCCGTCAGGCGTCGCCATCGTCCAGAAGCTCCTCTCGATCCGGCTCTCTCCGTCTCTCTCCTACTCACTCCCAAGCCATCTACAACGTTGGAGACTAGAAGCTCCACTCGGCGTATAATACGTCTCTCTCTCTGAGGCTTACGGGCGGGTGCGCAGCGATCGCTTATATGCCTATATCCCTATAGACATCGTCGGCGCGCGCAGCCGTACGGTTTCTCGTGTGTCTCTATATACCATACTAACATCTCCTCTCTCGACTCGCTCTCTGGACTCGTTGCTTCTGTGATGGTGGGGGGTTAGGAGGCGAATTGCTCGCTGGTATCCCAGTGTGCCCCGCGCGATTGATTTGCGCATGTCAGTTGGCCGCATTGCAAATGGCGGCACCTTGTTATTGTCCATGGCGTTTTATGACCTGTCCGCTCTTACTTCGCCGATGATAATGTCGCGCAGCACCAGCAGCAGGAGTAGCAGCAGCAGCAGCAGCTTGTTCGGCCTGCAGCAGCATCAGGGTGAGAGCAGCAGCAGCAGCAGCAGCGCAGTGATCGAGCCTCGCCGCCGTGCCGCCGCCGCCACCGCCGTACTCGGCTACTCCACGTCCTCCTCGGCGCGCTGCTGCTGAGAGCGAGAGAGAGAGCTCCTCTCTCGTCTCGAGAGCGCGTTTCTATACACGACCCGACGGACAGACAGGAGTGCAAGACCAACGCGCCCAGGTTGGCACCATAGACAGAGAGAGAGAGAAGCCGCCAGCGCTCGGGAAAACAGAGAGAGAGCCGAGAGTGTCCGTGAGTGCTGAAAAGCTTGTGCGGGATTTAGAGATAGTGGAGTGTGTGTAAGAGAGAGAGAGCAGCAGAGTAACCCACGTTCGGGAAGTGCGCGAGAGAGAGAGAGAGAGAGAAACGTGTGTGTTCGTCTGTGCAGCAGCAGCTATCTCTCTCTCAAGGAGAGCTCTCTCACAGTGCCTGCGTGTGTGTTATTCCAACCCCCCCTCCCGGCGCTTATACCGGAGCATCGGGGACCAGAGAGGGCCTCTCTATATAACCAGAAGAAGATAGAGAGAGAGAGAGAGAGCGAGTGATCATTTCGTAATTGCGCTGTGTATGTGTGTGCACGGGGGCCAGAGCCCCCTCTCCTCTCCACCCCCGTGAGTGCGCGGGCGCGAGTGTGTGTGTTGTGTCGCCGCGCGCTCTCCTCTCTATCTCTCTCTCTCAACTTTCGGCCCTCTCTCTCTCTAGAAGAAAATACGGGAAAAGCGCGCTGCAGCGCGCGCGCGCGCGCGGGGAGAGAGAGAGAAAGCGCGCCAGCGCGCGAGTATATATCTGTGTCTCTCTGCTGTGCGCCCCCCTCCCCCGCCCCGTGTCCGTGTGTCCGTGTATATCGACTGTCTCTCTCTCGCTTGTAGAAGCGCGCGGCCGCCGTTTTCCTGTGTGCGTGCGCGCTCCGAAACAAGAGAGAGAGAGCACGATGGGCCCGAAGACGTAGCCGAGGACGAGAGGATAAGACTCTAGAGAGCGCACGAGGAGTCCGAGGTTTTTTGGCTACAAGGCGCAACGTTGGAAGAGTGTAGAAAAGTGCAGGGAGAACGAGGAGAAGAGAGACGAACGTCTCCTACGTACACACACGCGAGCGCGTATATACATAGAGGGGACGACGGGCAGCCAGCAGCAGCAGCAGCAGCAATAATCAGCAGCGGGAAGGCGAATATCATGGGGTAATTATCGCAAGGAGCTCTAGCTCACCATCCTCTTTCCCGACTTTCCTCGCTTATTTACGAATCGAGATCCGTGCGTGTGCGCGCTTCCGCGAGGGAGAGCACGTTCGCTTGCTCTCTCTCACTCTAGCGCGCGCGCGCGCACTCCTCGCATGTATATATATATATATATATATATATGTACGTATACACACACGTTCACGTACACCTCCCCCGACGGGGACAAAATGGTGGCCCCACTCCGTGTGTACAGTACGTAAAGAGTGTGCGCTTACGTATATATACATGCGCGCACTTACACACGTGCGGGCTTGGCTCTCCTCTCTTTCTACATAAACCTCATCTGTTGTGCCCTATGCGTGTGCGTGTCTCTCTCTCTCTCTTGTATATGCATGTATGTATATACGCTGCTGGTTGCGCGCGCGCGCGCGCTCAGCCGCGCTGTTAATCTACCGTATTTTCGCGGCGAATCCGTCCTTATCGCGCGGAAAACTGACCGAATCCAGCAGCCGGGACGCATGACAGTTCCCGGAGCCGCGCGCTCTGCAGGCTTCGACAACCTATATAACCTAATTCGCCGATTGGGTCCGACAAGCGCGCCTGCTGCTGCTACTCTCTTGACTTATGTGTATATATACCGTACGTACACATACACACACACACACACACACGCACGCACACGGAACGGAGCATATATAGCTATATAGTAGAGAGTTGAAAAAGTAAAGAGAGAGAGAGAGAGAGAGGAGAGCGTGTGTTCCTTGTGTGTGGGTACACCCTGAAAGCGCGCGTGTACGTAACGAAAATGTTGATATGTCGCCGTTGTTTTCCCGGAGCCACAGCCGTGGCTTAGACACCCTGGCGCTGTACCAGCCGTAGACGTGAAAGTGCAGCTCACCTCGGGAAGCTCGAGCGGGGGAGCGACAGCCGCGAGGACCGAGACGGATGCCTGTGCTCTGTGTGAGTGTTATTTTTTTTTTCGCCTCTCTCTCTCTCTCATTTTCGGAGCGCGGCTCTCGGGGAAGGGCTACGATCGCTGCCGCTTTTTTTTCACCGTCGGAGCGCGGCCGTGAGCTTCGTCGCTTTTTTTCTCGGCTCGCTCGCGGCGAGTCGCGTTCGCCACACGCGCCTTTTTCACCTGTCGGAGCTTTATATAGAGGCGGTGTGCGTGCGTGCGCGCCTCTCTGTGATGTTGTTCCCGTCGGAGCGGCGTTGTGAGTGTGCAACTGTGTTCAAGGATTGTGGAGATGGCTGCTGTGGGTTCCGGGAGATGAGTGGAGAGTGATGGAGGTGGAGTGAGGATTGTCGATGTGGAGGTTGGCTTGTGATGGCACTCGGGTGTTGCTGGTGGGTTGGTGTTCGAGACGATGCTCAGGGTGGTAACAGGTGCAGTGCTGAGGATGCGATGCCTGCGAGAGGGTTTGCTTTGTGATATGAGATGTGGATTTAGAGAACGTTGAATGTGAGATTTTAAGGTTGGGTGATTGCTTTAGATCATGGGAGTGTTTATTGTTGTATGGATGTTGTGGAATAGTTTCTTTTTCGGCTGATCTTGACTTTATTACCAATGATTTTATAAACTAAAGGGATAAATTTCAGACTATATAGATTATTATGGTTTTTTTGTATGTTAGTCCATTGTTTTTTACAGTTAAAAGTTCTGTTTGTTTGCTATTTATTGATTCGATAAAAGTTGTACTATTAAGAAATATATATGCACAGTGTTTTTCTTTTTTTTTATTACTAAATGTTGGTCTTATATTTATCTCTCCAGTTTATTAAAAAATCTATTTTCAATAATCAAATATAAACTTATATTGTGATGTGAAAAATAAATAATAATTATAGTAATATAAACAAAGATTGAACAAATTGTTTTGGTTAAACTTGAAACTCTTTCGAAATGTATTTCATGATGCACTATACCTATGTATCTGTTCTTTGTTCAAACATTTTTTATATATTTTTGATGTATAATTTTATTTTTTAAATAAATTTCTATTAATACTGTTTCTTGAAAATCATGTAATATCTAAATACTATTGTAATTTTATAAAATTATTTTGATTCTCATCATAAGAAATTTTCCATATTGCTTTGTGTATCTTTTATATTTTACTAAAACCATACTTTTATTTGAAAATATAATGATTCTTTTAAAAGATCTATTATAAAATTATATTCAATATGATTATTTTTTTAATATTTTTTCTCTTAGCTTTGTTTTATAAAATGTACTTTTTATATCATACAGTTACGTGTATAACCTTAAACCCATCAAATTATTGGTAGTGCAGTTAACACTTTGTATACTGGTTGAAATTTTTGAAATTCATGAATGCAAAACTTATATATCCTTCTTTTAATTTTTCATACTATTTGATTATTTAAATGATGATAAATTTATTTATGCAACAATCTGGTTTTTTTAAGCTTTTTATTTTTTTCTGACTTTTTATCTACACATAATTTATGAATATATTAAAATTAATAATTTAATTGTTCAATTTTGTTTATAAAAAACTATATTTAACAAATGATTTTAACTAAATATGAATTGATTTATTATTATAATTATTATTTATTATTATAATTATTATTATAATAATAAATTGCTACAAAAAAATTTATTTTACAATTATTATTACATATAACAATGTAAAATATGCTTTTGTTTCAGAAATCAAGATTGCTAGACACGTAGCACTGGAGGGGTTTGGGGCACTCAACTGCAAACCGTAAAACGGACATCTCGCTGTGCAGAGATAACACATAACCCTGAGACGTCCCCAGGCTACCCGGGTAGTTATGTGATTAATTGTTGGTGAGTTTTTAATTTAATTAGCTTTTTTTAAATCAACTTTTTAAAATTTTGAATAGAATATAATGCCAAATTAATACTTTTTTATTTATATAAAAAATTACTATATTTTAAAATTTATTTATAAAATTTTCAAATTGTTCTAGAAATGGCGGCTGATAGTGATGGTGATCTTATTGAAACAGTGGTTACGTGTGAGGGTGATATCGGGGACCCTGAATTTCCAACTAAATTCAAAGTCATCGTAGATCGCCTCAAGTCCCTTGTCTGTAAAGGTAAATAAGAAGTTTAACAAGTAGAATAATTAATTATTATACTAGATAATAATATAAATTTTTCAAATAATGCTTTCATTTTAGATAAGGGACAAGATCTGAGAGTTGATAAAGTAGAACCATGGAATTCAGTGAGGGTAACATTTTCAATACCCAAAGAAGCTGCTCTAAGGCTACGAGAGCTAGCAGCTCAGGGTTCTACAACTCTCACGCAACTTGGTATACTTTCAGTCCAAGTAGAAGGAGATCAAGTAAGCATTAATTTTGCATACTTTCTTTATTTTTTTGTAAATTATGGCTTCTACATTATTTGAACTACTTAAAATTAATACCGATTTGAGGTTATTAGTATACATTTGATTTTAAAAGTTGCATATTTATTAAATGCAGTAATATGTTAAATAAATAAAATTTTAATATTTTTTAACTTTTAAAACTACTTTTTTATTTATAAATCTTTTTATTCCACATTATTACAATTATTTATCTGTATAATTGTTAAATATATATTACTTAAAAATGTAAATAAATATTATTTTTTTCAACAGGTTATATCGTTAAGGATAGCTGGGAGGTTTGGAGGGGAAGCACAAGAAATTGTTTTACATTCAGGACCATCACAGGAGAGTGGAACTAAGTCACAGAATGATCCCACTAGTAATACATCTAGTATAGACAGTAATACTACTGCTGTGCCTGGTCCTAGTAATGTTTCAGCCATTTCTTCAACATTGCGAAATGTTGCGAATATTATTGCAGCTGGTAAATTTACGAAACAATTATTTTCAGAAATCAAAATTTTTAACATAGACAAACTTTGTAATACTAAAAATAATAATTTTTTTTTCATTTATAGGTCCGTCTTCGGAAAAATCGCCGCAGTTTCGGTCGCCAAACGTTGTTGCGCCGACGGATGGCGATCCGATACCTCCGTTCCTTACAAAAGCCGTACAACCAAGTACGACTGGAGTCAGCGGCGTCATTGCACCCGGCGCACAGCAGGGAGCAAGCGCATCCGGCGCTTCGCCAAGAACTACCTATAACGGGCCCTTTCCCTTCGCGAGTATGACCCACGCAGCCCAGGCCATACACAGCCGCGAGGCTTCGCAGGCCCAAGTGGCGGCTGGCATCAAGGGCGCAGTGCAATTTAAACATCACACCCAACCACCGCCGCCCTATCCGGCACAGGAAGGCATGGCCACGGTAACGTCACCACAGACTGTTCATGGCCCTTCGCAGCAGGTATTTGTTTTATTCATTAATATACATATACTATAGATACATGTTAAGACTTTATTTTATTCATATTTATTTACATTTATTTAAAATATTTATTTATTTCTTAATTTGTTTTAGTAAAGAAATGTGAATTATTGATTAAAATATTGAAAATATTGACAAATGTCTAATTAAAAAACTATTTTATGTACCTTTGATTTAATTTTTTCTTCAAAAAATTTTATTCTTTCATTAAAAAAAATTATTTAAATCGAAACAAAAGTTTAAATAAATGCTATATTCAACATTACAGGCGTCGGTGGTGGGACCGAGTCAGTACAAATCGCCGAGCGTCATGGTGTCTAGTCCATCACCGAACAGTAGCAACGTTGGCGCTGGCTTGCCCGCGAACCCGGTGATCGGTGGCGTTGCCACGAACGTTGGCAATCAAGTCGCCCTCTCGAGTCCCCTTTTAGTGAATCTGCTCCAAAACGACGGCGCGAGTGCAAGCGGCGTTCAACAGCAGCAACAGCAGCCAAAGATGCTGCCGCCCGCGGTGGTCGACGGCGCGAACAGCATGACCAACCGCATGCGGCCGCAGAAAAAGCCGACCGTCAGAAGAAAAGAACTGACGGTATCACCGAGCGAGTCACCGCCGAGTCTTGACTCGCTCAGAACGGAGGATCTCTTAGTATCGACGGCGGTGATCGCGGATATTGGCCACGGGCCCTCGGCCTTCGCCGCGGTTAACGCCGGCCAAGTGTCAACAGTGCCTCAGCCACCGCCGCCTCAACTGCAGCCACAGCAGCAGCAACAGCAGACGGTGGTTCCTGCGACGGTGCACACACAAGTACAAATTCAACAAAAGTTCCCTGTAAGGCAGGAGTTGGCTTATAGGCCTGCAGTCGCCGCCGTCCCAGGGACCGCTCAGCAACAAGTTCAGATGCAAAATCAGCTTGCCGCGAGGTTTCCTGTCAACGGTCAACAGGTAAAAAATTTTCTACTATCATTTTTATTGAAATAACTAATAGGAAATTAATTAAAATAACATTCAGTTATGAAAATTAGATAGCTATGTTATGTAATAGAAATTTTTATGTAGTACAGTGGAACTAAAAATGTATTTATAGTGGCTGCTAAATGCGAGATTTTATACGATAAATCATTCACTAAATATTAAAGCTAAAAGCATCAATCAATTAGCAAATATCTTGATAAAGCTGTTAATTATAAGCTTAAATAGTGATATAATAAATCGTTCTGTAAACTGATAATAAAAATGTTGCTTTGATTTTTACAATAAATAAAAGCGCATCAAAACAATCAACGAGACAATCAACAAAAAAGATTGAATTAAAAATTTATAGTTTATGAAAGAAATCATTCCAAATTACAGTTAATTATTGGCTTTATGAAATAGTACCTTAAAGTAGAATTTGTTATAGCATCAACTATGTACTTTTTTATATTAATTTTTAATTCAATTTAATTAGTAGATATAAGAATAGTTAGTTCTTGATTTAAATAACTTATACAAATTAAAAACGTAATTTTTGTTCCAAAACCGTAAAATTCTATTATTCTTACTGCTGTTTTAAAATATGATTTTTTTAAATATGCGTCTGTAAAAATAAAAAATCTTAAAATACAAATTTATATTAGATCTTTATTATTAAAATTTAATGTTTTAAATGTTTATTTAGACGAGAACACCTTTGCAACAAAGGCAGCAGTTACTTCTTCAACAGCAACAATCGCAGCTTAATCAACAAAGCTTAGTTACTCAACAGCAATTGTTGTCTCAACAAACACAACAAACTACTGCTCCACAGGTTATACAAGCAAATCCAGTAAATACTGGACAACTTTTACAGCAACAGCAGCAACAACAACAAATGCTTCAGCATTCTTCTGTAGGAGTTAATGTGAATCAGCAGAGGCTGGGCTACATGGGAGCTCAACCAAGCCGAGTACGTATATTTTATATTATTCAAGGTTTAATATTTCATAGTGAATATATTTTAATAAATGCTAATAATACTTATTATGTAAGAACTAACGCAGTATAACATGTTAAAATAATAAGTGTTGAACTCTCTTAAAATTCCATGATGATAAAATATAATAATTTCTCTTTAGCCTATGCAAGCTGCAAGCACTTCGCCAAGTCAGCAGACGCCTCCACCGTATCCTCGACAGGCTCAACTTCAGCAGACACAAGCGACAGTTCAGCAAACGCATCTAGGCCAACAACAGCAGTTGAATCAGGGCATAAATGTGCAGCAACAGTTGCATCATAATCAACTGAAGAACATGAACGTGAACACGGGTGCAACGAGCGACTTCCGCTATGGTCAAAGTCAAAACATCTTGAGTCGAAATTTCCAAGGGACTAACGTTACCAGTGGCGATGCGAACGGAACCACTGTGACAGGAGCAACTTGGGCCGCGCAGAACATTCCTATTCCTCAAGGCGCGCAGGTGAATACAGCTCAGCGGACGCCAGCGACGGCAGCTCCTACGAGTCAATCGGCTCCCGGTGCCTTTTCCCAAAGCAGCAGTGTTATGTCATTGGTAAATACGTTTTTCTACTTGTAACTCTTGGCTTTTTAAGTTAATTTTTTACAGTTATTAAAATAGTTTTATAAATCAGCGTACATTTTAGTTTGTTAGATCAAATATTAAAAAAAAAAAAATTATTAAAAAATAAATTTATTTGAAACTTTACAGGGTCACGTGACAAATCATGTGAGTGCGTCGCCGGCAACGTCAACGACGACAACGAAATCGACAGAACCAAGTAATCCTCCTAATGCACCAAAAGAGGAAGAGGAACCAGTCGAGCCTGAGTACACGTCGTCAGGGAAACCAAGGCAATATCTGATAAATCCGCTGACGGGTTTGCTTGAACCAATGCCTAGCGATACCTCGGAGTCAGAACCAGAAAGCGCGTTAGAGGCACAAGACGATTTCTTCTCTTTTCCGTCGCCATCCAATGATCGGTCCAATTCGATATTCTCGGATGACGACGCAGACAGTAACTTTTCGCGAAGAAATGATACGACGACCAACACGGACCAGTCAGATTCGGAAACAACTGCTAAATCGACTGCCAGCGAAGGTAGCCTCAAGCATAATCGGCTGAAGTCGAGAGATTCGCACAGTCCTATGCCCACGGAGAAGATCAAACTTAGGTAAATATTTAAAATAAAATAGATAGATTGTGTGTGATGAAATGAAGATTTTATTAATATTAATTTTGTATGTTGTATTTATATTTATGCTGTAATTATTTTTTTTGCAGGCTTAAATTGGAAAAGTCCGAACCGGTAACGCCGGCGTACAAGGTTGACGTGTCGTTTGTGAATACACCACCCGTGAGAAAGGCTGACAAGTCTGCAAACAAATCGGTTTTCTCGTCTAGTGGCAGCCTTTCCAACGCAAGCGTTACATCCAGCGGTACGAGCAGTAATGTCTCTAGTGCGAGCACAACCGCGACGGCCATGGCCACAGCAACGGCATCGACACCGGGAGGTGTAGGTGCCGGAGCTGGAGTAACCGGTGGTGTAGCATCGAGCGAAGAGCCAAGAGTGCCGCCGCTGCATATATCGCTGCGTGGTAGGAACGCATCGGTCGTGCAGATCGGTAAAAAAGAGAAGAAACTACTCAAAGAAGCAGAACTTGAGTCGGCAACTATCAAGCGTCGAGGCAAGCTCAAGAAGATGAAAGAAGGTACCGACGGTAACAAGCTATTACAGAAGAAGTCTCTAAATATGATTTTAGGTAAGATATGTTCTTTATGGCAAAAAACAGTTTCATTTTATAACATGGAGACAATGCAAATATAAAAATAAATTTAACATAAATTTTTATTTTGTTATTAGGTACTTCGTCCGCCTCAAAATTGCCTTTGTCAAACTCTGCCATAGTGAATAGCGCTAACACTGTGGCAAAGATGAACAATACGCTTCAAACCGTTGTGACCAAGACCAATGCCTTAAAAGAGAGCAGTAGCAGCATGAGTGGCAGCAGTAGCGGCGGTAGTGGAAATGCGTCGCCAATGGAAGTGGAGTCTCGGTTGCAGCAGCAACAGCAACAGCAGAGTTCGACGATGAAACAACCGAGCTCAACGTCGAGCAAAATTGGCGGTGGCGACGTTGACGACATACCTCTCAACAGTAGAATACCCTCGCCACTCAAGCATAAATCTTCCATTTCGAATCAAGCGGCTCAGAATGCCCAGCAACAGGCCCTCGGTGAGACTGAAGTGCCTAATCACACAAACGAGCATAAAATCGGCGGAGGCAAAACAAAAAGAAGAGACTCAAAGAAAAAGTCGGAAACCGGAGAGGGTTTGCACCGAGAGCAGAATCTACTGTCAGGTGGTCGTATACTAGATAATCAAACCAAGTGGCGCAAGTTGGGCTACAAAGGCGGTGATACGACCGCCTCGACTGGACAGACTTTGAAAAAGACAGCGTCAGCACCGTCAGCTGGAGTAACGGAAAACTCGGCTTCTGCATCTGGTAACGATCTCAGTGGGGCGAAGAAAGTTGGCGAAATCAGGCGAACGAGCGAGAGTGATATTAGCGGCAGTAAAAATATTATGGAGAAAAGTACCGGTATTCCGAATACTAGACAACCAGAGCCAAATGGTGTCAGAAAAGATTTGGTCAGCCAAGAAAAGAGAAGAAGGCTGAGCTTAGTAGATGAGAAGGATCTGCACTTAACAGGTACTTGCAAATTTCTAAATTGATTTTTTATATTAATCTTATAAAAATTAAACGGTTTAAAAATACTATTAAGAAAATTTTGTCTAAAAAAACCAAATTATTATATTACAATGTAAACATAATCAAAGATATTTATAACTTTTTAAAAATCAGCCTTAAATTATCAAGCTCGCGAAATCTTTTTAAAAGTTTTCTATAACCTTTACAATATTTAATTTACTTTATTACCATTTTGTATTACAGAATCTCAAAACATGGAAACGCAGTTAACGAGTGAGAAAACGTCGACGGAAGTAAATTTGCAGCCGAAAACAACGTTGTCCATTACCCAATCGACAGGAACAAAGGTCAATTCGAAAGCTACCTTTGATAATGACAACAGTAGCCATCCGATGTCACCAAAGATTACAAACCTAACGTCACAGGAAAGCGACAGTAAAACGGCAGCGGTAAATGCTGAGACCTTAACTGTGCCCTCGAAAACAAACGCCGCACAGTCGATAGCAACAACAACGCTGACGTCAACTACAACAACTTCGACGATTGCGGTCACAACAAGAACAACGCTGCCGAATAAGCAAGCAAAGTCCGAGCTAGATATTAACAAGACAGTTGTAGGGTCAGCTGCTAAATTGCAAAATGTCACTCAGAAGATAAAGAATCACGCGTTATCTACATCGAAGAATGACCTGCATCGAGTTACGTCCTCAGCACTGCAAGCTAAGAAACTTGCTCAGAACCATCATGTCCTTGCTAAACAAACCGCTATCATACCCAACAAAACTATCGAGACAACAGTGCAACGGGTGAGCTTATTAAAGAGCAATCCCACTATTGAGAAACTCGATGCTGTACAAACAGAGAAAAAGCAAGAGCCAGAACTAATCACAGCTGAACAGATAACCGGGAAACCAGTGTTGCCGATTGCCGAGATCAACGTGACCGAGGCGAAAGTCAAGCAAAAGCTCTTAGAGAGCACTTTGCAGCCAAATATTCCAATTAGTCTGGCGGATACTGGCGCCAATGTTGTCAATGCCGGCAATAACAATAGTGCTGCCGGTGAGGACAGCGGCATCGAGTCAATGGATGCACTTTCCGAAAAATCGCCCAACCAGGGTGAGTCGCCGCTGCATAGGCCTGCGGCAACTCATGAGTCTGTTACAACTTCTTCGTCCAAGAATAACGTAACACAGCTGAGCGATCCTACCCCACAACAGCAGCAGCAGCAGCAGCAGCAGCCACCGTCGCAATCACGGCCGCAGACGCAGCAACAACAGACCACCAATAAGAACAACGTGCCTTCCTCAACAGTTAGTAGCAGTAGTAGTGATATGTGTTCAAACTCGCGAAACAGTAGTGCGCCGGAGAGCAAAAGTGCCGACTACGAGAATCACTTGGACGACCTGGTGGTTAAAGACGATGTTGTCGTCGTTGCAGCCGCGCCTGCCTCTGTTGTGCCCGAAAAGCTCGTGGCCGATAAAAATCCGAGTAGTCCCCTAGTGTCAGCCACTCCGACGATGATAACTGTGGCCCCAGTGAAAAACGACGACGAGTCTAAGTGCGTGTCGGACTCTAAAGACTCGATGTCGACGTCGACAGGAGTGGTACCCGTGGATGCGAACGTTAAAATCGAGACGACGAACATTAAAACCGAGCCCGAGAGTGCCGATCCGTGCGATCAGGGTAGTAGTAATAGTGGAGAAAGTGGTGTTAGTGTCAAGGTCGAGGCATCGAGTGTGAACGTGACAACGCCGACAATGACGGACGTTAAGATTGAGAGTGGTGCCGAGGTCGACGAGAAAAAAGCGTTAACGGAGGGTAACAGTTTAACTAGGTTAGCAAGCGAGGAGAACGCGTGCTCTCCCCGCTCACAGAGTAATAAGAATAATAGCAGTAACAATAATAATAATAACAATGGTGTGCCTGTAATTCAAAATCACGTCGAGTGTAGTGCAGTGAAACTTGAGAAGCCCGAGCCAAGAGACGATGTGAGTGCTAGCTCGACGAGTCCCAAGCTCGAGTTTAAGCCGACGGTCGAACCCAAAATCGAGGTCAAGAAAGAAGAGCCGAAAATCGATGATACAAGGCAAACCGAAAAACAGCAGCCGCAAGCACAACTCAAGGTGGAAGAATCGTCATCTCCCAAGTCCGAGTTAGTATCTCTAGAAGAAAGCCAAAAATCTAATGTACAAAGCCAACAGCAGCAGCAGCCACCGCCGCAACAACAGATTCGCGAGTCGTCGATGAATTTGCAGAAAGTAGCGGATGAACTTGTAAAAAAGATAGTCACTGACAGCAGTAGCAGCTGCGATTTGAACGTCCAGTCGCCACTGGCCGGTGACGATCCTCAGCCCATCCGCATCACGCCGCCTCTTTATACATATTCAAATCCCGTGGTGTTGCAAAGGGACGATACGCCGAGTCCTGCGCCGCAAACGCCTACCGAGACCGAGCCCACCGAATCCGCCGTCGCTGTTGCGGCTGAGCACCTCAAACGCAAGCGGCGACGGAAGCAGGAGCTCGAGGGTCGGCAGGACGTCATCTGCATCGACGACAGCGACGAAGTGGTGACCACTCAATTTAATAGTGAAGAATACGGCGGGAAGCAACAACAGCAACGAGGTCCCGCCAAATCACTGCTAGAACAGCTGCTTATCGATATACCCAACGACTCGGGTGGTAGCGGCGAGAAGCGCTCGTTGAGGACGAGGTCGCAAAAGTCTTCGGGACTTAACAGTCCAGACATTAAGACGCCCAAGTGTAGCCCGCATGAAAGACGCAGCATATCGCCATACGCCAAGGGTCCGAAACTGACGAGCGGCGGGACCAAGGTATCGCCAGTCACAGCCACTAACGTGGCGGTTACGGCTGGAGTGACCAAAACCACCGGCAAACGCAAGAGGCAAGAGAGTGAGAGCAGCGTCGCCAGCAACAACGAGGAACAGCAGCAGCCAAGGCCAGGTAAACGGAAATGCTCGGAGAACGCTGCTGGACTTATTAAGGCTTGCATGGGCGTAGATGAGAGCGCTGGTGGTCCTGTTAAGAGGCAACTCACTACTGGCAAGGATGAAACGGCTAAGAAGGGCTTCAACATACTGTCCAAGAGCAAAAAAGGTGTCTATCATGGTCGACCTCAGACAGCGCTAAAATAGTAGCTTTAGGTGTGCACGGCTAAGCAAAAAAACTCTGGTGTTAACGATTTGCTTAAAGTTTTATGTTGTTTTTTTTATTACATAAAAAGAATTATATATCTTGCACTATTAAAATTAATAATAAATTAAAATTAAAATTTTATTTTTTCATGGATGATTTTAGAGTGATTATTTTATTAATTTTATTGATCTTAAAAAATAAAAATTAATTATTTTAGTTTCAAAATAAAATATTTTTAGCACGCGTCTCAATTTATTAAAATATCTAATATAAAAAAATAATTTTCAGAAATTAAAAAAATTTACAATTGATATCACGATTTCTGTATTTTCTTACTTTTATCATTTTTATAAAAAGTAATATTTTGTAATCTAATAAAAACAATAAAAAACAGAACAAAATTATTGATAACATCAGAGTATTAATTTTTGTTTTACTGTGCATAAAATTTGTTCACTTGAATCTGAGCCACATTTTTAAAATCTAAAATAGTAGTAAGCTTGTATTTCATACAAATTTAAAGGTTAAAAATATAAATTTAAATCATTAATGATATAAAACAACCATTGCTCTTTTACAGTAAATTAATTAAAAATTTAAAAAGGAGATTAAGCAGGACATGTTGACGAAGCCAGACTTTGAAAAGTTGATCTTACAGAAAAGGACCTTTTAAATTTATCTTGATGTTGTGTATTTTTTAAATATTTTGATATTGTTGTATTTTGAAAGTTTTAGATTTGTGTGTTAATTAAATTGATTTATTATGTTGGTATCTTAGATTTGTGTGAATATTTCATAAATTATTTAAAATTGCAAAATATTCAATAGAAACGAAAATTGTTTTTCTAGTTCAAGGACCAATGTTAGTGGACATAGAATCATCTGATGATGAACACTCAATGGAAATATCTGCAAAAGTAAAAGTGAGAGCAACAGATGAGATGTGCACTGGATCGCCAAAACCCAAAGATCAAAAGTACGTTTGTTTGTTGCATACTTTATTACTTATTTTTAAACATTTTAGAAAAATGCGTTTTACATAATCTGAAATCTTTGAATTATCTTGAAAGTCATAAAATATTTCGAGAATATTGAAGCATACAAAAATTTAAAAAAGAATATATGTAGAAAAAGTTTTTAACGAAAAAATGGATGCTTAAAGTAAAGCTTAACGTTTTCGAAATTATAGGAGCAGCTCAAGCAGTGTGGGCAGTCAGCTGCACTCAAACCTACAGAACTACAACTCTGGCAACACGCGAACGCAACGCGAGAGCCGGCTGCTTACAACCAAACAGCTCCAGCAGCAGCAACAACAACATCAACAGCACTCTCAGCAGCAGCATCAGACTCAGCAACAACAGCAGCAACAGGCAGGCGCCACGACGGGTGTCGGCAGCTTAACGGTGACGAAAGAAAGGCTTCGCGGCACCTCCGTCTCGAGCAACGAGTCCGTGGGCAGCGCGGCCGGTGTGGAGATGACGACGAGGCGTTCAGTGCGCCAGAGCACAGCCTCGCCCCTCGCTGCGCCAGCTGGCAATACGAGGGGCGCCTCGCGCACCATGGAAGACGTCAACCGCAGGAAGACCCGGAGCGGAGCTGCCGGTGAGTAAGCCACCTTCCCGCGCGCGCGGACCCGGAGACGAGAATATTTATCAGTGCGCGCACGTCACTGTGTGGTATCCCTGGTAAAACAAATTTCGGTGAAGCTAGAATCTCTTTTGAAAATAAACGCATGGATTCCAGGATTCTAATATAAATTTTAATTTCTGATTTGGAGATCAGAGTATAGAGGATAAAGTACAAAACTTAGACGAATTAGGAAGACGTCTAATTTTATCTGATCTTTTTACCAGGAATATTTAAATCTTCCGATCGCTTGATTCGTTTATTTTTTTCTGAGAAAACATGTACTACTGCTGTGATATATGTGCATTCAACAGTCAAGTGCTACGATATATATAGAGATATTTATACGTGTTTATAAAGGGATGTGAACTGTCTTCTGCTGACCTTTTTGTACTTGTAGGTGTAGTTTTACGATTTATGAAATCGTAGCCATCCATACACTAGTTAACTGTAATGCAACAAAGTTTGAAACAATATTCTTATCACGCATGATATAATTATGAGTATTTAACATGAGGAAAATCATTTTTATGGTGTTTTGTATTGTAATTAATTAATCTTTATGTGTACATTTATAAATTTAAAATTATATGAATATAAAAAATTGTTCGAAATAATTTTTCTCGTTATATAATAATTATAAATTACTGCGAAATCGTAAAAATAGCAACAGTCGATTATAGTGATATGTGCGTCATGGAAATAGGAATTGACATTCTGAATGCTTATAGTTTAAAAAATGATTGCATCAAACTTTGTATCGTTATAGATGATTGTAATAAAGCGAGTATATAATTTTCGCATAATATCTTGTACAAATAAATAAGATAGTTAAAATGTATCTACAGATTAAAACAAATAAGATATGGCATTAACATTTCACATTCCTTTAAAAGCAATATCTCCAATGTGCGAATCGAATTAGAAAAGAGAAAATCTATCATTTATCTGTTAAGAATACAGGCAGGTGAAATCAAGAGAAATGTTATTATCTACGTCTTCTTTTTTGTAAATTATATATTACATATATATAAATATCTTCGAGATCTACGAGATTTTTAACACGACAATTTTTGTTTTGTTTTTTGTGTCTACGAAATTAAGTAGAATAAATTTATAAATAGATTTATGATAATTATTTTATCATTAGAAAAAAATATGATATACATTATTTTATCATTATATACTATAGAATTTGATACCAATACATAGATAAATAAATAGAAATATATATATTTGTTTTAAGTTTTTAATTTTATTTGAGTTAATTAGTTTAATTCGAAGGTTTGTATTGAAATCTTGTATAACAGTAATTTTTAATGTTATTTGTAAAAATTTCAATAAGATTCATATCGAATATGTATGTAAAATATTTTTTCTGTTTACTTCCAAATATAATCTTAAAACAAATATTTCGATAAAAGTGTACTTTTTCTGTAAGAATTTCATCCGTCTGTGTTCTTTAAATAAGTAATTATTAGATCAATATATTATTTCATTTTCACATCACATAAATCATTATCACAATTAATCACTCATTTCATTTATTAATATATCGTATGCTCAATATGTATCATAAAGTTATTAATACTTGTTTTATTATTTTGAATTAAAAAAAGTGTAATTGAAGTAGTAATAAGCATAAATAGTAAAAAACCTTTATCTATTTAAATTTTTTATTATTTTTATTTCAAATAAAGCATATTTTTATATCTGATTTTTAAGATTTTTGTTTTTTACTTTTAAACTTTCTTCCTAAAGTATTTAGATTTATATTTTTGAATTTAGTATTGAGTGTGCTATATATATTAGGCAAAAAACACATACACATCTAAATATAGTACTTTAACAGAACAAACCTCGTACAGCGGGAACGATTTTTTAGTGACAGCAGAGACAGCAGAGCAGGCGAAAAGGAGGCGAATATCTCGAGAAAACAAATGACCTTCGGAAAGCGACCTTGACAGTGATTAGCTACCGTCGCTCGTCAAGGCCACTCTGTTTGGTCGTCTGTCTGCTATCAATGGTTATGCGATCACTGTGTGGCTGGACCCCACCTGGTGAATTACCAATAAAGCGTCGTTGAACAAAAATTTTAAAACAATTAAAAAAAAAAGTCAAAATAAATCAATAACGCACAAGAATTCGCTGTTCGAGGTGTCTCCCCGTCGACTACTGCTGTTACATTGTGGATGGAGAATTGTGCTTTACTTTCTATTATTTTCTTTATATGTCTACAAAAACAAATGCTGACGGTGAAATCACTGAATTATAGACTAATATCCCAGTGATTATTAGCAAATGAATTAAGTAGTTTTCTTTTATTATCAACAAATATTAAATTATTAGACAATATAGTGGTACATTTAATGTTAAGACAAAAAGTCTAACTGCTTTCCTTGGTTCTCTCATGTTGCTGTTAAAAGATTTTGTCTACTTTTATTAAGTTAAAGTACTTGGTTCAATCATTCAGATCCTTATGAGAGTGAATCCAAACTGCCGAGCCAAATTCTGTTTACTATTCAAAAAACATATTTTGTCAATTGTTTGAATGTTATAACTTTTGGATTAAATTAATAATTAAAGTAGTGAAGCGTCACTGCTGTAAAATTGTACAAAGAAAAATTTAACTTTTTCAACTTTGACAAGACTTGAACCTGACTAAAGTGTAATTTTGTCTGGTATAATGCTATGAATAAAAAAATTTTTCAATTTTCAATTATACCCACTTCAAGTGGCATTGAAAGAAGGCCAAATTCAATGTTTTGAGCATTAATCTGACTGTAACTGCCGTAATGCTAGTGTAGATTTGATTTTGTAAATTTCTCATATGAAAATGACAAAATAATTTTTATTGAACAAATAATAGTAAATGAGGTCAAGTTGCTGCACCATGTCAAAATGATAGACTCTAAAAAAGATTAAATTATTATTCATTTATTTTGGCCTTTCCTCTTACACATTAAAATATTTCATGGTTATTCTTTATAATTAGTTTTTCAGAAACAAATTTTCTGTCTAATTTATTATATTGAAAAACTAAATAATGAAGTTAATTTATTTTTTCATTAAACTGTTTATTTTTGTAAAAAAATATTACATTAAATAATTATTGTAGAAATCTTTTGAATTCCAATGAATTTTTCAAACATGGAAACTACAAATCCACTTTAATGTAAATTTGTACATTGAAAAATGAAACATTTGATTGAATAAGTATAAATATAGTCTATCTTTCGATCGAAACAAAAAGTACAGCAGAGGACTGAGGTATAGTAAAGTCGTAAGAAAGAATTTATTTTATATTTATGAGAGATACAAAGCAAAATAAATAAAATGTTGATAAATAAGTCATGCTTAAAAATAAAGAATAAGAAAAAAAAATGAGAATGAATGAGCAAGAGAGGGGAGAGAGAAAAGGTGATAATTGAGTGTTGATTCGATAAGTAATATAAGTAATATATGAATGAATATGTTTTGTAAATAATTTCTAGTGAAGGTATACAAGGCACCTTTCATTGTAAATATTTAAGCCTGTTCGAATTTTTATTAAAAGAAGAAAACTTAGTGATAGTTTCAAAATGTGCAACTTCACTGTCATTATTATTAGTTACGTTAATTAATTATTACATGCAACTATATTTCTATATTATTATTGTTGCTATTATTGTTCGTAAATCTTGCGTAACTAAAGAAGTTCATCGATATCTTCCTCACCCGGCATTTTTATTACCGATACACACAGAAGTAAAAGAAGTGCGCACGCGAACGGGACATCCTACATATATACATTTTTCGCTTATTGTTTTTACGTGGAACCGATACTCTAGTTTAATTATTGTACAAGTACGTGCTTAAGCGTCTCTTTGATGTTCACTGAAGAAATGGAAAATAATATCTTTGTCAGTAGCCGTCACTCCTTTTTCTCTCTAATGTAATTTTAGTGTTCATTTCTATTAACTTTTTTCATTGGGTTAAGGTTTGTTCTCAAACTATAAAGCATCACATATGTAACTCTGATTAGCGATTAATCTCACTCGCATCTAATTTTCTTGTTTTTTTCTTTTTTTTACTTGGAGTATACAGATGTTAATTTATGCAATATGTAAAGCGAATTGTAAAATGGATTTAGTAAAGATGAGAGTTCATCATTACTTGTAAAAGAAAAAATACGCAGTTGTTTATTATTACTTTATAGCTTGTATTCGATAAAAGTATGTTTTTTTATTCAAAGAAGAATTTTCAATATTAATTATTTGAAAATTGAATTTATTAAATATTGATGCAATTGATAAGCAAGTTTTTGTTACTATTGACTTTTTAATCTGATTGATCCGTATTTGTTTAAAAGTATTTAGACATATAAATCGTTATCTAAATTACTATTTATAAGTAAAATGTCAATTTCACTTAAAATTATTTTATTTTATTACATGAATTTTTATATTGACGCTAAGACTCAAAAATAAAGTGAGTATTTTGAAAATTCAATCATCAGAATGATTTTTTATTGGAATTATTCTTTCTTTAAAAAAACATTCAGAACTGAGATATATTGATTGTTTATTTACTTTTTTTTATTTAATGTTTTTGATTTAGTCTCGTAACGCGCGAGCCTGAATAAAAACAATCCACGTTCGCTTTAACATTATGTTTATTTTATTTTATTTTTTATTTTTTCCAATTAAGTCATGTTTGTGTCAGATCCCAATTTAAATTATTTAGTGTAAGTACGTTGTCGTTTCGGAGAAATCGTTTCAACGGATAATAAAGTTCGTCATTCTATGTTTATTGTACATAATAGCATGCTTATAATTATTATCATTACTATTATTATTATATTCATTTGAAAGAGGATGACGGACGAGCTGTATATATATATATGAAAAAATACGCATTAGATTAGAAGATAAAAAAGAGAGAGCGAGAGAGAGAGATGAATTTAATTTGGTCTATACTCTACGTTGTGATGGGAAGAAGTGTAATGTAAAATCTAGCTTGTAGGCAAGAAAGGAGTTAAAGAAAAAAGAGTTTGATGTTTCTCTGACATTAAGGGATGAACTGCTAGCGCGGTGGAAAGTATAGTATGAAAAAGGAAAGATTGTAATTTTTGTTGTAAAATATTCTTGTCGACACTAGGTAGATAGGCTAGACATTATTACGTTATAATTTTATTATTGAATCATTACGTTTATATAATTGTATAGACTAAAAGATAAAAAGAATCAAGCTTCGTGTGTACATAATGGTACTTTGCGGCTAAGTGAATTTTAAGGCATCCTTGGTAACATTAAAGGGCTTTTGAAGTTGTTCTTCTAGAATTGTGTATATTTAAATGATTATATATTACTATTATATTGAAAAAATGAAGAAAGAGAAGAACAATAACCGTAATACTGCGCTTGCGCTTAGCTTTTTCGATGATTGATGCGACGAATCAATTTTCTCTCTCTGTGTATGATATTCGTGCTAAAAGTAAATATTTGTACGCAAAGCAACAGCTTTGTTTTCTCACGGAGACGCGAGAGAATTTTTTGTAATAAAAAATGAAAATTACGATAAAACTTTATTGTGTAAAAAGTGTAATCGTGACGTTGAAAGAAAAAAAAGAAAAATCTCTTTCTCTTTTTTTACTCTAAAGATAACGTGGTTGTCAAGTGCAAATTTTCTTCTCGAGCCCCTTAATTTTATATACAGGAAAAGCTATACAAGATATTCTATTATACGCGTATAAGAAAAATAAAAGAAAAAAGGGCTGTTCGAAAAAAATGAAGTTGCGCCCTTCATGCTTTTCGAATATAGGCCTTGGACATATGAAACATTTGTATTTTTAGTATTTGATTATTGAAGTAATATAAATAGGAGTGAAGGTTTAAAAAACAAACAAGAAACCGATTGATAATAATCCAACGTGGATAATGTAAACAGAAAAGATAAAAATATTAGATAACATATTATTATATTTGTAGAAAATGAAAATGAGAAATCGAGCACGTGAGAAAAGAAATTGCGCTATAATTATAAAGAAAAAAATATTACAATTATATTATTATCTATTATTACACAAAGTGAATACACAACATAGTAATTTGCTAATTGTACCTTTTAATAATTACTGTAGACACATTGATGAAGAAGGTTTTTTTCTTGTTATTAATTATTAATTACCATAGACTTACCAGAAAATGAAAAAAGTGTTATAAAAAATTTATATTACTTGTTTTCCATTTACAATCCCTACAATACCTCTTATTTATCCAACACTTTATTTCACATAAACATTTTCATTATCTGTGATAAATATTTACTATATTATTATAACATAAAGTCTCTTCAGCATGATGTGCGGTGTCTATGAACTGTTCCTTGGGGTATATATGTATATTAAATATTGTTTATTGATAAATTATAAATATAAATAGTGAAGCATTGTTAATGTTACTTTTGATGAATGTATAATTTGAAAATTTCAACTGATGGGTTAAATTATAAATAATGATTTATTGAGTTTAAATATTGTTTATTGATAAATTATAAATATAAATAGTAAAGCATTGTTAATGTTAGATAGACAGTGATGAAACAGGACATCTGATAACATAGTTCTCGGCTTGCTCTAACGCATGTGCAGTACTTCTTCCTGCCTCAAGCTCAATTATGATGGGCATAGAATTCACCAACCTCTGCACACTACGCACAAGAAAAGTAATATCTGTATACCGTCCTCCTATAAACAATTCAAGATAAATGCCAACTACATGAAGGTACATATCTAAAATTCATCAGAAAGAATATTCTCAGATCTGTAACTTTGGGATATGTTTTAAGGTACCAAAAAATGAATAAAGCCGCAGCCATACGGTCTAACGCTTTGGAAAATTTAAGTTATAAACTTTTAGAGACTTATTTTAAAGAAAACGTGGAAAAAAGCTTCTCTTTGAAATATAACTAATTTAGTCTAGAAATGTTTTAAATAAATTTCCAATTAAAGTAGAGAAATCGAGCTCCAATTTGCCATTTTCAGAAAAAAACATTAATAATTAGAACCAAAGTTATGCATGTTTAAAATCGAGCAATATAAGTGTACCAAAAATCATGTAAATTCCTACTTGCTGAATTTTATAGCTAATTAAGTGTATTTTTGTTGCTCAATTTTCAACAAGCATAACTTTTGTTCCAATTATTAATTTTTCATTTTGAAAACGGCAAATTGAAACTTGATTTCTCTACTTTGAATGTACTTATTAAAAATTTATTTAAAACATTTTCAGACTAAATTTTCACGTTTTCTTTAAAATAAGACCCTAAACATCCATAACTTAAATTTTCCGAAGTCTTGGACCGTATGCAGTCTGCGGCTTCATTCATCTTTCGGTACCTTAAAATATATCCCCAAGTTTCATCAAGATCTGAGACCCTAAGGTGTGACCTGGTTAGTCAGACTC
>UELX01000049.1:0-157464 GCA_900480035.1 Eupelmus urozonus
CGTCACCATCATGCCCAAGGACATCCAGCTGGCAAGGCGCATCCGTGGAGAGCGAGCTTAAATTTATTGCCTGACTTTAAAAAAAAAAACAATCGGCCCTTTTCAGGGCCAACAATATTTTTAAACGTTGAACAATTATTTAATTTATCATATTTCCATCAATATTCCTATTTATAAAAACATTATATCCTATACATTAAAAAATTTCCTTATACAGAAATATAAGTACTTATAATTTAAAAAAAATCCATTTAACATGATTTTTTTAAATTTTATCAGTTGACTTGACTGAAATTGCATTTATTTTTACATTTATTTACATTACATTATTACTTTTATTATTCATTTACATTATTACATTTATTTTTCTTAACAAACTTAATTCCTATAGCTTTAGCCGAATGATCATGCTCAATTTAAAAAAAAAAAAAATGCCATTCTAATTTTATAACATAGCGTTTTATTTTTTTTTACCATTCCAGTTAATAATTGTTTCTCAGTAGACCTCAAATTCTATATTTTTCTTTCTGCTTTGTTCAGTTAAAACATGTTTTAAGAGCTAAATAAGTAAATATAAAAATTTTAGTTTTATCAAGTAATTAATTACTTCATCTTGAGTATTTTATCCAAAGAATCTACTGAAAGTTTGACAAAAATTAAATAAAAAAAATGAATTTGTACGTCAGTTATTTAGTTACTAATTTTGATTAGTTATATTTTTCTTTTAATTACTCAAAAATTGGGGTTTCAATATTACTATTCCAGGATAGAGCACGGAACGTTTTGAAATCGTAATGTTTTAAATGTTATAATAACGTTTCTACAATGCTTCTCGTGCTGCCGAATATACAAGTACAAGTTTTTTGGATAATCTTATCAAATTCAACATAAAAGCAATATTTTGTACAATTTGTCACTTAAGGTATTTATTTTCTAATCTATATTTTATGCTTCTAGAAATATTTACCGATTCGAAAAAACTCTTAAACTTTGTATAACGTAATTTTGTGATGAATAAACTCATACTAAATTTCTACAATATTTTCCGTTTCATTCCTAAGATCGAAGTTCATTACTTTTACAAATATATACATATACTGTCATAGAAAAAATTTAATTTTGAATAAGTACATCTCAAAATGTGAACGGCGAATTAATCAAACATTTTTTTAGGCATACTTTTAAGCAAAAAATGGGAATTTTCTTGAATCAAAAAATTTTTAAACATAAAATATAGATTGGGAAACAATTCTTAATTTTTGAATTTACAATTGTTAAGACAATTATATCAAATACGAAGATTTTTGTTTCGATAACAAACTGTTTAATCCATTATGAAACAAGAATAAAAAATATACGACTATATTAAATCATAAAAAAATAAATGCTGAAAAGGAACATAAGGATAGTGAAAAATAGTATGTTTTACGTTAAATCAATATGATTGGCCCTGAAAAGGGCCGTTTGATAGAGCTTGGATGGTCCTGAAAAGGACCGATTGCATGTAGTCGATTTACTTCTTAGCTGGCTTGGCTTTGGCTGCCGCGGCCTTCTTGGGCTTCGGCGCTTTAGGCTTGGCAGCCGGGGCTTTTCCAGCCTTCTTAGCCTTCGACGGCGACTTGGGCTTGGCAACCTTGGCAGGCTTGGCGGGCTTTGCCTTAGGTTTAGCCGGGGCCTTCTTAGCCGCAGCTGGTTTCTTGACTGCAGCTGCCTTCTTCGCTGCGGGCTTCTTGGCCGCTGCTGGCTTCTTCACCGCGGTTTTCTTCACACCTGCGGCTTTCTTGGCCGCCGGCTTCTTCACTACCTTCTTCTCAACCTCAGCCTTGGCGGCGAGCTTGAACCGGCCTGATGCGCCGGAGCCCTTGGTCTGGACGATGCTCTTCTTGATAACGGCGGCCCTCAGGTATTTCTTGATGAAGATGGCCTGCTTCTCGACGTCGCACTTGTAAGTGGCGCCGATGTACTTCTTGATGGCCTGAAGAGACGAGCCCTTTTTGTCCTTGAGAGCGGTGATGGCGGCGAGAACCATCTCGCCAGCTGGTGGATGGGTGCGTGGCTTGGCTGGGGCCTTCTTCGCGGCTCCGGCTTTCTTCGCCGCTGGCTTCTTGGGCGATGCCGCCGCTGGGGCGGCCGAGGTTTCTGCTACTGCGTCGCTCATTGTCGATTGGATCTGGTGAATGTTAAAGTTGCTTCTTCGGAGTGAAGATAGAGAATGAGCGGCGCAGGTTTCGGAGGCTGGTAATATTTGCGGAGCGCGGACCTCAGAGAGACGCCGAGCGGCTTCGACGGCCGTGGCGGCTTCATTTGCCGCGCAAATGTTACGTTTTATTGCATTTAAATGCATATTTTTTAAAATTATTAGCATTTATGGGATTGCTTTTATCGTTTTAATCTGTTAAGCGTGTGTTGCTTTTTGTTATTAGACTTTGAGAAATGGGAGTATATGTTTATTTAGGGTAGAGCGAATGTGTTTTTGTAGTGACATAAATTATCGCTTCTGACTTTTTACTGAAAAATAGTTAATAATATTTTAATTATGCGACTTATGTGGATTAGAAACGATGTTTTAGTACGTCCAAACATTGTTTTATCTGTCTAAACAATTTTTTACGATGATTTGGGTGTTAAAGTAAGAATAAATGCGCTTCTTTGATGCGGTAGCCGTGAGGTATTCGACGATATTCGATGAAAGGGTTGGCATCCTTATGACATTATCCTCACAATAGTTATCTCAATATTTTTTAGTTAATTTATTTCGGTTATCGTCGGTATAAGAAAAGTGAAAGATGTTAACAAAATATATTTTGAAAAGAAATAATTGAATAAAATCTGTGTGATCGAACCATTGAATTCTACGATACTACTAGAAATTCAATTAAATGCATATCTGCGAAATCAAACGATTTTTTCCCATCACAATATACGATTGTTATTTCAATGCTTTATTTCAATTAAATCCAATGGAAACAATTTTATTTAAATCTTTATATTGAAAATAAATTTTCAAATTAAAAATAATTCAGATTAAAAAAGAATATACTAAAAAGATATCAGAGGTCCCTACTTACCGACATTCTGCAAATAATAAGTCATGTATAATATTGATATATAAAATTTTGTAATAATTTTATGACTTTTTTATCAATAATCTTTTTAAAATATTTTTAAAAAGTTAAAAAATAAAGGAGTTTTGCGAAATAGTACAACTCAACATGTAAAGAACAGAAAATCCTGTGATAAGTAGCACTATGCTAGCTTTTGCAATATGATAAGCAACTATTTTTAATAAAATTAAAATTATTTTGAACTTAAAAAATAATTTTTATACACAGTTAAAAATGTTTCGTACTTAAGTCCGTATTTTACGAAATTTTTACGTATATAAAACGTATTTTTAACGCATTTATTATGTTATTTATATAAGTAAAATTTACGTTAATTGTGACGATTTACGAAGTACGAACAATTTTTACCTGTGTACATACATACATTTTTATCTAATATATACATATATATATATAGTATATATAGTATGTATATATGTATATTATATATAGTTTAATATTTGAATAAAACATTTTAAGAGATATATAAGTAAAAGAAAAAAATTAATTTTATGCGATAAAAATAATTTTTGTTAAATTAATAAAAATGAATGTTATTTATCTAAAAAATAGCACAAATATCATTATTTAATCTAATAACAATAGTTTACCAGACCAAGTTTATGCTCAATTATCTGCAGTAAATAAATGAATACCTGCTCAAGACTTTTAGAAGATTAAAACAGCTAATTTGAAATATTTTTATTAATACTAATCCATTTTTTAATAATCCATTGAGTTTATTTATCGGTTTTTATTTTCAAATTTTCTCATTTGAGTTACAAGTGTAATAGGAATTTTCAGATCTAAAGGATTTTAAAATTTTATGTGATAACCTTTAACAGGCATAATACAAACCTTATTTTCAATTTCAACAGGTTTAACCAGTACGAACAAAACTTGACAATTGCACATTATTTTCATAATTCAAGCATGCGTAAACTTAATTTTAACTTTAAATATTTCAACATTCTATTCGATTAAAATAAATATCAATAATGAAAATAAAAAAAATTAATTCTATATATGGCTATGAAGGAGAACAGGTCTTCATTAAACAATTAAGGAACTTAAAATTAAAAGCTTCTATCCAAAAAGGTGTGTAAATGTTATTGTTCAAGTCATACATTTGCTCATAAATTCATGGCCAAAAGCATATTTTTCCATTATATAATCGTCAAAAGTCTATTTGAGTATATTTTTATAATTTTTTCCTAATTTAAAAATTACTTCAAGTTATATTTGTACGAATTAATGCGCGCTTCAAAATATGCATGAAAACAAATGTTTTGCTCCGTTGCGTGCTTACTACTCCTGCAAGTGAAGGTTTCAATTACTAGAAAATCTGTATATGAATTTTTTTATGCCAGGGGCTAGTGGGTAAATACAAAATGACTTATAAACGAGCCGGAAACGATATTCAAGCTTTGAAATAAATCAGAATCTCCAAAAATTTACTAACCAGCATATTAACATAAAAAATAAATTCAAAAACTGAAAAAGAGTCATCTGAAAATCCGTGTATACACATTCTGCAAACAACCGATAAAAATATTATATTTAAAAATTTGTCGCGGTAATTAGGACTTTCCACCATCAATCCATATCTTCGACAAATGATGCAAGTGTACCGGACTTGATAAACTGGATGACAAAATATTACATACTGACTCTTCAGCAAGAATCAAAAAGTCCTACTTTCGTAGAAAAAACGCATATTGATTTGGCCATTATCAGTAATTTCAAATGCGCCGCTAGCTTTCGCCGGGAATTAGAAAAGTATAACTTCTCCAATGTTGTGTATTAATTTTAATATTAAAAGTATAATTTTTAAACACAAGATAAATTGGTGTAGCTTTAGCAACTTTTCAAAAAACGTTAATAAAACATTAACAGTCCTTACTTATTATAAGACTTTTATTAACGATATTATTAATTTAAATTATATTTTGAAAGTTAGCAATTATGTTTTTATAGAGAGCACGTATTTAAATCCTTTTTTTCTTTAAGCCAAATGATACAATTTTCTTTTATAAACAATGCAACATATCGCATATACATCGTCGGCAAATTATCGGATACAATCCTATAAAACTATAAAATAACAACGTTAAATCAATAGCACCAGACCCTCTATAACAACTCACTAAAAAAACCTCCAATTCCACAAATTCCTAACAAAAAGCCTCTCCGCCCCCAAGTAAAACCAATTCTCCAGAAATCCATCCAGATCACTATCTCTCAACTCGTAATCTCTCCCTCGAACCTGCCCCCGCCGGCTATATACAGCTATTCAAATATCCG
This sequence comes from Eupelmus urozonus, assembly GCA_900480035.1. Taxonomy (NCBI): domain Eukaryota; kingdom Metazoa; phylum Arthropoda; class Insecta; order Hymenoptera; family Eupelmidae; genus Eupelmus; species Eupelmus urozonus. The sequence goes on from UELX01000049.1 coordinate 5,409, forward strand.
CTCGTTTGAAATTCATCCAAAGCACTGCAGCAATTATCTGGCAACGGCTTACCTTCGCCCATACCACCGACTGTCCATATACGTCGACTTACACCTACATACAGACTCTCTCCGGCATGTCTAGTAAACAGCCTCTCTTCTCTCTCTCTCTTCCTCGCATCAGCGCAAACTTACACTCTTTCACTCTATAGTGTACTTACCACTCACACCAGCATCCAGAAAGAGAGAGAGAGAAAGAAAGAGAGTGCAGCCAGTCAGTGGAATGCGCGCCGTTTTCTCTCGCACGGGCGCTCCTCCACTCTTTCTCCGCACACCCGTATACACACTTGAACACATCTACACACACACAGCTTCGCGCGCTGGCTTGCGCTCCGATGTGATGACGACGCCTAGGCGATATGTATCCGTTAGCCGTTAGACGGCGGCGGCCGCCCGCTCCTCGATCCACTTGCTCGCGCGGCCGCAGACAGCTCGCGTGGCAGCCCCGCGCGCGTCCGCCTCGGACTGCCAGCCTCTTATCCTATGTCCAGCTGCGTTAAAATCGCCCGTAATCCGACACCTCGCCGAGGTTAAGGACGGCCCTGTGTCTCTGTGTGTGTGTATATAAACAAAAGGGGGGATCAAAAAGGCGCGAAGGATGCCAGACGTGATCGAGGACGAGATCAGGCACGTGCTGGCTGGCCAGAGCACGAGGGTCGCCGACGACCTCTGCGACTACAGCCTCGAGCAGCAGAACGAGGCTGCCGGTGAGTTGCTATATCTATATATCGAGATCCTTTCTCTCTAGTGTGTGTCTGTGTGTTTCGGACTTTCGGCATATAAACAAATACCATGTGATCAATGTTGATATGATGCGTGACTTTTGGGAACACTTTGCGAAGGGTCGGGGTATATATGGAGTAATGTTTTCGTTTAAAGCGCGAGCGGCTGGATTGACTATTTTTGGAGCGCGGTGGGACAGTTGCATTGCGCGCGGCTCGCCCACGATTATTCTTGGGATTTTGTAACGATCGATCGAGGAATGAAGGAGAGAGAGAGAGAGAGTCGTTGGCGTATTTTTTTCACTTGTAGGTTATAATGTGGGTTAATTGAAGAGTTCGCGCGCTCGCGAGAGGAGAAAGATGGGCGGCGCGCGGCTGCTAGAAAGTTATCCTGTTTTTACTTTTTCATGAAAAGTCACTCGGACGGAGGAGCTCGCGGCTATCTTATGCATGCGCTATTTTCTCCGCGCGCTGAGCAGTGGAAAGCGCGTGTTTACGTTGTAGGTATTGGATTCTGCGCGGGATTGTGTTTTGATTATACTTACTTTAAATACTGATGAGGCGAGCTCGTTTTCTGCGAGAGTTTCTGTAGTTGTGTTATGGAATTGATTTGTTGAAAGACTGAGGAGATTTCTTGTTTTTTAAAATTGTTTTATGTTTTATGTATGTAGAATAAATAAATGAAAAGTGTATTTCAGTTATTCAGAATTTGTTTTACTTTTCAATACTTTGTAAAACGTTTTCTCATGTTTTTAATTTTCGTTTGTTAACGTAGCTCAATTTTGGAGCAAAGAAATTTTTATGATTAAAAATTTTAATTTATTCTTATTATCTATAATAATTTTATTATTTACAATTTCATTATAGAGGCTAATGGAATCAAACCAGCAGTTAGTTCTTCATATGTTCCTATATGTCAAAAAACAGTTACCTATATTGTAGCTGCTGTTCTCATCAATGAACAGGATGAAGTTCTGATGATGCAAGAAGCAAAGCAATCCTGCATGGGAAAATGGTATTTGCCAGCCGGTCGTGTAGAACAAAATGAAAATTTAATTGATGCAATGAAACGAGAGGTGTTGGAGGAAACCGGTTTACTTATGGATCCAAAATCTTTAATAATGGTTGAATGTGCCAGTGGATCCTGGTTTCGATTTGTCATGACTGGTAACATAGTTGGAGGCAGCTTGAAAACTCCTGACCAATCAAATGAAGAATCTCTGCAAGCCTGTTGGGTTCGAGATGTTTCTAGTTTGCAGTTGAGATCCAGTGACATTCTAGGATTGATACAAAAAGGCAGGGATTTTGTAAAAAAAATAAATGGACCATGGCACTCTCATATTCTGCCAGTTGAAAGAGCACGCAATAAATTATATTTAAGACTGATTGTTGGCATAAAGAAGAAAGCAACGTAAATTTGAAAACTTATTTAATTTATTACACCAATTTTTTTCAAATTAATCATTATCAAAATAAATAATTAATTTTTACAGAAACAGGTTGCATGTACTCATGTCTGAAAAAACGTCATTACATTTACCAGTTTGTGAAATAAATCCATCAAAAAATTTACATTCTACACTTCATAGGTTTATGGTGGTAAGTTGATTCATAATTTGCCCATTCAGTACGCAAATTAATTATTTTTATCTGTTTATAACATAATTTGATAGTAATATCCAAACTATTAATCAATATTTTTAGGAAATTTTTGGAGAAGGTATTCCACAACATAAACCACATGGTTTATTATCAGTGGAGTTTAGTGGAAATGGAGAAGGAGATGGTCTTTGTTTGACATTACTCATATCATTCAGGCCCCCACTGGAAGAGGTCTCTATAAGTGGAAAATATATATGGCATGAACTGCCTCAAAGTCTAGCAGATACAATAACTGCACGATTGCCTCGCAATATGACCATTCCTCTCAGTGTGGTTCGTTGATCATATCAAGAAGCAACCTTCCAAATAGTCATTAAGTATTCTTTATCTTCTTTGACAAAGTTCTTAGTATATGCATTATAAATGCCTTTAAAATTTCAAGTACAATAACTAATGCAATTAGCTTTATATTTCCATTGGTGATTTGCAATATTAATCTTAAAAATTAATCTTCTAGATATTACAAGTTTTATAATATATAAATATTATAAATTTTTATTTGAAAGAGATGCATATTCTTTGACAGTAGAAATTCACTAAATTTAAATTAATAAATGTACATACTATAAGAATATCAAAAGTGCTTTAAAGAAATGTGTTGTCATAAGTAAATATTTAAATAATATAATATTTTTAGAATTATAAGTCTAAGCAATAGTTTAAAATTATATTGACATATCAAAATCAATAATCTCTCAAATATGAAAGAAATGTACAATTATCCTAATTCTGTTTTATTTTTATAAAAATATTTCAGTATGACAGCACTAGTACTAATGTAAATTTCTCTAGTGAATCAGGATTGCGCAATAATTTTATTACCGATTTAATAATCACTTAAATAATGTATGTACATTCCTGATATTTTGATAGAGAAGTAGTACACAACAGTAATTTTTGAAAAAAATATTTATAGACAAATTTTTTAGAAAGAGTCTAGTATCATTGTAAGGTTTTTACAATGAATAAAAAAATTTATGGGGATTCAAATTGTGTAATTAGTAATAAAATATTAATTTATTCATTTTATATAAATTATTCATTATTTGTATTATTTAAATACTAATTAAATTTTTGTAAGAAAAAATACTTAAAATACATATTTTTATGTATGAGTAACCAAATGTGCAATTGTAAGCAATAGATTTTGTTTATGCAAAAAAATGTTTTTATATCTATTATTTTGTGTATACATTTTGTAATCGAAACATTTTGTAAATCATTTATATATTATTTATAAATTAGGTGTCTAAATTATTCCACATTGTATTTTGTTAATAAAAGATTTTACTTAGAAACTTTTTGTAATATTTTTTATTAAATAAAAACATTATAAAAATAGTCATACAAAATTACATATACATTTTAGATTATTTTTCTACAGTTTAGTAACTAACAAACAAAGATCAACATTATTTTGATTCAAAATAAAAATATTTGTATAGGTTTTCAATCCCTCGTGTTTTGTACTCTATGAAAAAGTTAACATTATCACATTACATACAATATATTTCAAAATAATATTTTTTTTCTCTAAAAGATTCTTTATGAATCAAAAAAATTATTTTTGGCAATAAACGTTATACATTGACAAATAGCATTTCTCTCATGCTGTATGGAGCGCGATAACAGTTTATTTAAAAGTCTTAATCGACCGTTACAGTACTCTGAATTATTGATTTTATGCCTAAGAAATTTATTTATCCTTTGCTTATTTTCTCGAGGGTGTTTCTCTTCATTGACAGTTATACTTTCATTATTACTACTTGTACTTGTTTTAGTAACTATGGATTTAGTGCTACTGATAAGGGAACACTGTTTATCTTCAATACTTGTTTGGAGAACTTCTTTGGTACTAATTTGAAGATTGTGAATATTTTCATTTGATATTTTTTGTGATTCTGGGTTTTCAGAAATTTTATTTTCATCCAATTTTGCTACTTTAATAGGCACTTCATCTGGAGGCTCATCTAGAATAATATTATAATTTTTAAAATCTAAATAATTTATTAAATTATTACGTGAATAAAAACAAAAATATTACCGCTATCAGAGTCGCTTCCATAATCTGCAACTAGACTTAAACTTTGAGGAATCACAGTCTCTGACTTTGATACTTTATTGGCTTCTGGTTGTATCTTACATGGTTTTTCGACGATTTCTTCTTCCTCGTCCGAAATCGCAACATCACATTCTATTCTATCTTCATCTAAAACTTTGACATCGATCACCGTTTCTTCTTCTGAAGAATTATCAGAGAGTTCTTTGTCATCTAGCATACCTACAAGATACAGTTATTTGAACGATGAAAAACAAATTTTTTATTTATCAAGTTAATTAATTGTATTTTTATAACTTTACCTGTACCGGCAAACGGCAATAAACCTCTGTAAACATCACGCTCAATAGTTAATTCTTGATAGTTTAATATTTGCACTTGCTTATTACGCTTTCGCTTTCGATTTTTTCGTAAATTTTCTCTTTTAGATTTAACTTCAGTTTTTTGATTTTTTTTAATAATTTCTCCACGTTTTGTTTTTTCTAGCTGTGCAGCTTTTTTAATAATTGCATTGGCAGTCGTAGGATATCGTCTTGATTATTAAAAATACTTTGTTAGATCTTTTATAAATCTTTATTTAAAACAATAATTTTAAACCAAAATCGAATGAAAAAAAAAATCATATAGCAAAAATTATTAATAGAATATTATGTACCAAGGGCGTAGGGCGGTCTTAGCGACCGAATTTCAGTTTCGTCTTTAAAGTCTAAAAGTCCGTAGGTTCACACGCGATGCAAACCGCACGTTTCATAATACTTTACCAATTTAAATCCAATAACCGACTTACAATACAGCAAATACGTACACGTTAAATTATATATTTATTGTTTTAATATAAATTCTCAATTTTATATCTACAAATGTAAAAAAATTGTTAATTTGATGAAATACTTTAAAATTTGGTTATTACAGACAAAATTTTTACACTTTTACCCCTTCTTGTGGATAAAAAAGAATTTTTAGCCGCTAATCATTTTTGTACCTTACAATCAAATAACTAATAATTGAAACAAGTTTGTTATGTATTTAAAAGCGCAAAAATTATGCATATGCGCAGAAAAATGAGTAAGTATATTATAAAAATAATGTCATAATTTTTTCATTCAACTTTAGGGATAAATAAAATAATTTAATGTAAATAATAATGATAAATTACTTTTTTCTTTCAGCAAGCCATTTTTCTATATCTTCTTCAGTTTTTAAATTTTTCATTCTATTGTATAATCCTGTAGAATGCTGCATACTTATATGCTTATCAACTATTTTTGGATGTGCAGTAAACGTACACCCATCAATTTTGCAAGTTTGATGTTCTCTAATATGTCTTTCAAGCATCTCTTCGGACTGAAAATCTCTATCACAAACTTCACAATAAGGAATGCTAGGTTCTTCCTCCGAGTCTGTGTCGTCAATATTTTCATTATCATCATTACCTGCTCCATATTCTTCGTCATTTTCATAAAGATGTGCCTAAAAATTATAAAGTAACAACCGGTGTCTTGAAATAGTCTGAAAAAGAAATGTTAGGCTGAGCTACAACCCATCAAGAAAAACATACTTTCCATCTTTAAGTTATTTATTTCAGCAACCCATTTTTATTGTTGGAAATTTTCATTAAAAAACAATTTAATTTGAATCAGAAAGTATTTAATTTCTGTATTAATTAATTTTAATTAACAAAATATTGACTTAATATTTTATATATAGTTTAAATAATTTTTTTCAATATTATGAAATCGAAAATAAAAGATAAACATATCATAAATTGGTTCAGAAAACTAGAAAACTTATTAATTGTATAATATAATAAAAGATTTTCTCATAATAAATTTCTTTAATCCTTTTAAGTTCTGCTGTAAAAACGTTAATTATAAATAAAAATATTCATCATAAAACGAAAATTACAAAGTACACTGATAGAGCATAAAATAATCCATTATTGCAATGATAAAGGAATCAGTATTATATAATTGTTGGTATTCATTTCAAAATTACCCATGCAAAATAATTTTTGAATTTACAAGTATTCATTAATTATTGTAAATCTTAAAGTTCCAATTGGCATTTGTAAATTTGCTAAAAAAAAAGAAGTACACAATAATTCAAATTTGTACAAATATTTATTTTGACTATAATTAGACTTCAATACAAAAAAATGCCTTAAGCCATTTTTTAAATCTATATTTGTAATTAATTAAATAATTCGACTAAGAATATTAACTACAATCAGCACAAAGTAATCATCAAAAGTTTACCATGACAGAAATTCATTTAATATTGCAATGCTGCAAGCTACACAGTACTGTACAGAAATCATTAAGACAAATTATTACGTCTATACAGAGATTGTAAATAATTATTTTTTTATCACTGTTTGAATCATTTATAAATGACAAAAAAATATTTGTAAAATAACTTGGAGCACTGCACCACTGGCCAAAGAGCAATTAAGGAGCCAATCTGAAATCACCAATTTTGCATCTACGGGCCAGTTTATATACAGGCGCTAAATTAATCACTTTAAATCTCAAAGAATGCACAACAAAGGTTTATTTATTAAAGGAAAAAATATATATAAAAAAATATATAATTAATTTGAATTTAGTATTTATATTCCTCTTTAAAATATGGACAAGTAAAAGTACTTGTAACAGACAAAATATTTCACAAATCTATTCATACTTTACAGTTAAAGATGAAAAATTAAACTTGGAAGATTTATAAAAAGTTAAGAAAACTTTAGAAATCTATATCGAAGTAAATAAATACTAAATAAAACTAATTGCTTAAATATTTAGACACACCTGAGTGTACTAACTTTTCTCAAACAAATAAACCTTTCCCAATGTGCTGTCTATATAATAATTAATTATATAACACGCTCATGAAAATTTTGTAAATACTAGAATATTATCGTTAATTAATTATCGCAATGTAATTACATCCATTTACTTATCTTAGAGATGCTTTAAAGAGATGAAAAATTAATTATGCAATAGCGTCTTGGTTTTAACATATATAAAGACGAAGACACGGAAAGTATGCATATAATATGTTATGTTCTCTTTAAACTATGTCGAAGACAAACAAGATGACTTGTGTCATGTTACTAAGGTCTCGATAAGTAACAAAAAAAAGTTGTTTAGAGAAATGCTAATTAGTCCGAGGTTCTAAAGTGGCTTTTCAATTTCAACCAATCGCTCGAATAATTTAAGGAGGAGCAGCCTATGAAGCTTAAGACTTTGCCTGTTCGCTGGAAGGCTTGGTCTCCCCATTAGGCTCCATTTGCTCTGTTTGCTCAGTTGTGTTCTCAGTTTTCTGAACATTTTCATTTTCAACAGTACTCTTTTCAGCTGTTTTCTGAGCAACCTGTAATGGAAAGGAATTTTTAAAACTATTGGCTCTAAAAAAACAAATGAACTAATTTCAATTCATAATCATTACTGTATTGTATGTTAATTTTTAACAAGTTTTGAATACGTAAGAAGAAATGCTTTGTGATCTTGGGCTGCAACAGCTGGACTAAATATTTTTTATCCATCTAAGAAATTGTACTGGTGCTCTTTTTATATTTTTTCATTAATGCAATAGATATTTTTATTTTAAAAATAAAATAAAAATATGCATCAAATGCAAATTGATATAAATTCATGTATACATTGTTATTTTGCTTAATAGATAAATTATTAATTTTTAATAAAAAATTATTTACTTGAAGCTGAATTTTTGATATATTTGTTATTGAGTAAGATAATAATAAATAAGAAATGTATTTCAGACTATAATAAAATAAAAATATGTATTCACTTTTCAAAAATTTTAAAAGAAATCAAAATAACACTATTTATCCATGAAAATTTTCTTTAATTTATTGAAACTTTAGAAATTTATTAAGGAATTTTAGCAAATAAAAGTGTATCTATTTGAATGTCAAGAAAATACCTGTTCTGGATTTTTTGCTAGATATTCATTTTTGGCATCTCTTATCATACGGGTAACTTTGTTTCTCAAATCCTTGAACTCTTCCCATTCTTTGGCATCCTTGTTCTTTTTTGCTTTTGCATAAAGTTTATTCTTCTTTTGGATTTCGCTGCGAATCTCATCAGTCATCCATGGCTTCTTTAACTCTAGCTCCTGTGAGATAAGGAAATAAGCGGGTGAACGAAAAGCAGCATGCAGGAAAAGCTTATGAAATTAGTTTGAAGATTTCTTATGCTGTGAATATGCTTAATCATTGTATATTTTCCATTTATAATCTTAATTGAAGATTTTAATATAAATTTTAATATTTCTACTATATTAAATATTGAAATTGCTATTAAGATTCATGAATCTCTGTAATTATATTTATAATATAAAAATAAAAAAAATTCCAAGATTTTAAATAAATAAGAAAAAATTATACTCCAAATTGTATTTAATACAAAATTTTAAATTTCTTTCATACGTGATTACCTACTCCACTCATCAAATCATTAAATGTTTTTAGCTGCAATGAAAAAATATATCTACTAGCAAAACCAGCAACCCAGCCTATACAATCTTACCTCCAATTTGTTAGCCTTCTTGGCATTATTCATCTTGCCCTTGCCGTTCATGTTACCCGGGAACCTGGGCCTCATGTGTGGCAGCACATGTGGCGGCAGCACTCCCCTCGGTCCGGGTCTCATCATGGGTCCTCTTGGCCCAATGGGTCCCCTCATTCCCATCGGTGGCATGGGTGGAATCGGAGGCAGTGGCCTTCCTCTGGGTCCAAACATGGGAGGCATAGGTGGTCCTGGCCTGGCCATCATGGGCAGTGCCCTCGGTGGTGGTGGCGGCGGTGGTGGAATGGGCCTACCTCTGGGTCCGAACATGGGGTTCATCGGCGGCGGCGGCATACCTCTGGCCATGTTGGGCATCGGCGGCGGAACTCGACCGTATCTGGCTAAGGCCAGCCTCATACCAGCGGGCGAGGGTCTCGGGCCCGCCATCAAGGAACCTCGGTTCAACGGGCTCATGTTCTCTCTTTTACTCTCGCAACAGACGCGCACCGAGTCCCAAAGTGTCAAAGCGAGCTCTCAGAACGAGGAGAAGCCAACGACGGCCGGAAACACTTTTCGGAGCACAGCTCGACGCTGCGAGTGAGCCAAACAACGTTTGCGATGCGTAATTAGTCGCAAGAGAGGTTAGGTCGTCTCTCTGTCACGGCGTCTTCTCCTCGCCGGTGTCCCGTTCGCCGTCGGCGAGAGTCTGTGTATATATATACGTAGATTCAACGTTTGCGCCGCGTGCTCTTTTTCTCTCTCTCGTTCAACGCTTTTCTCCGTCGAAATAGCGCCAATCGCGTAAATCGCGGAGCGGTCTGAGTGTACGCTGCGCACCAAGCAGGCGTCCTCGAGGCACTGATGTTGCACGCACGTCCCGGAAGTTTGGCTTGCGTCGCTCGCTTTAGTTATGGCGACCGTCGATCGAAACTTGTGCTGCTACCTGCTCCCTCTCTCTCTCTCTTCTCTTCTGCTTCTTTTACCGGCTGGGTGTATTTGCAGAGAGAGGATGGATATGGCGCATTTTGTGGGTATGTATATGGCGAGCGCGAGGTAGACTTGTGTAGGTGTGATAGGTATATGGGTAAGGTAGCTTGCGTCGTAGCATGCTTTGTTCGGAGCACGTGTTCGTAAACGTGGGTTTTCGGAGAGTTGAACGATGATAAAGGCTGAGGATTACTGGGATTAAAACGCTGACGCGGGATGCTAATTGGACGAGTTTGATGAGAGTTTGCTGGGCTGGAGAGGTTTAATAAACAGATGGGTGGCGTGAATTTAATTTAAAAAGGAGAATTTTTATTTGTAGTTAAAATAAAGGATTTACAAAATAAAATATATTGTATGTTCATTTTTCAAATTTTATTGGATCTACTTGTGTATATCTAAGAATATGTTTTTTTTTAAAGAGGCTGTTATTTTCAAGCTATTTACAGAATTGTCATTTTTTAAAAATAGTCCAAGAACAGCTCGAAACTAAACTAAAATACGCTTTATCAACGAAATTTACTAGCTGCAAAAAAATTAATTTAGATAACAAGAGAAATTAATCTTTTTTTTCTAGTATCAATTGAATGGTTATTAACAATAGCAAATAAATAATCTATAAATAAAAAAATATAAAATAACTCCACAACTCATGAAATTTCTAAAGTATACATATATAAGAGGGTAAAATGAAAGAACACTCACATGTAGTTTCCTGATTTTTTCGATTTTTTTGTTTCGTTTATTTCGTTATAATGCACATGTTTCGTGAAAAAATTAAATTCCGTATTACGAAATTAGCATTAGAGCTTCGCGATTTCACCATTTTTTTTTTAAACTTTTTCTCCATTTTTTTTTAAAGTTTTGTTTACGGTACAAAATTCACTGGGTAACACTTTGCCCCCAACGCTTGCGCGGGACACGCGACTTTCGTTCCGCAAACGAAAATCGCCGTCCACAATCGTTTCATCATTATTTTTTTTTTCATTTTTTTTTCACTTTTTTTTATTATTTTATCTTTATTTCAGTCGTACAAGAGATTTTGCTCAAAAAAATTGAACACCCCCTCGCTTAACAATCTTGGCTTCATCTTGCGTTCGAGCCGTATTTTCTTTAAAGAAAAAAGAAAACAACTTTTTTTTTCTCAAGCCTCGCTGCTCTCGATTCGAGGGGAGGGAAAAATCCTCGCGATTCCTCCCCTCGAGCTCACCTTTCTCTCATAGCCAGATTTTCTCGATCGAGGATGAAACAAGCGAAAGAAGGCGGTGCGTGCTTTTTCTTGCGTTTTACTCTTTTTTTTTTATTATATTTATTCAACTTCATTTACTGCTTACTGATCTTCTCTTTTTGTTTCCGTTCTATTAACTTTTTCCCTGCTGTTTCGCTTAGCAAAACACCACATACGTTTTATTCTTATTAAAAACTTTGACGTTAACTTTGAAAATCGTTTTGTTGCTTGATATTACATTGTTATAAAGGAGACAAGGCAGATCGAAGTTCTAGTCTCCCATCGATCTTAACCAGTCTCTCCCCTTGAGCTTCATCCCGTTGTTTTATTTTATTTAAACTTTATCGATATTTTTTCTAAGATTGTTAGTAACTATGCTTGACTTTGAAATTTCACTTAACACATGCATCGTACGCTTTTTTTTCTTTAATTATTATTATTTTTTCACAGTCAGCCACGACTTTTTCTCTCTCTTAGATGGATTATACACTCGGTCTCTTCGCCTGTAGTAAAAGTAACCTTCGAATTGCTTTATCAATTGTAGCCTCGATCGCGCTTTCTTTATCTCTTTTTCATTAAATCTTCCCTTTAGGTTTTCTTAATTTACAAACAACGGCGGTAAACATTTACACGCTACTTTTTTATTTTACTTATATATTCATTATTCAACATGTATACGGGAAGTTATTTGTAAGATTCCAAGAACGCGACCAAGTTGGATTTTTTTACCCTTCTCGACAAAGCAATTCCTAGATTTTCTTTATTAATATTCCACTTGATTAGCATTATTTTTTTTTTATTTTTGACACGCAAACAAAGATATTATGCACACAAATCACAAAGGACTTCAATGAGGCTTTTTCGTCATCTCTCTTTCAAAATCTTGATGAAAAAAAAGGACACGTCGGTAGTCGACGAGAAACAAGGAAGAACGAATATACTTACTCGTAAATAGGGACGCGAGTTGTGGTGGTACGATTATTATTTTTTTTTTTTTTTATTTATAGAGAAAAAGATATTGTGGTGTGCATGAAAGGATAAGATTTTTTTATCCCACCTTATATCGATAACGAGACAAGAACACGGATGGAAAACGGACACAAAATTTGAAAGAAAATGAGACTAAAACTCGCAAGAATCGCAGTTTTGTTTTTATAGAAAAAAATTGTACACTTTATTATCCTGTGGACGGTGCTACAAACTATATAAATTTTCGCTTTTTTTAAAAAAAAGACCATGCAAAATTTGTTTTATACAAATAACTTCATTTTTTACATTTATTTTGACAAAATAGCGCGTGGCATTGTCAATTATTGTTTAATTATTTTGACGGGATAAAGAGCGCGCGAACAACTTATCCAAAGAAGACAAGTAACACGGCGACTATTATCTGCATTCGTTAAAACGCAAAACGTCTACGTGTTTTACATTGACTTCTTTAACTATTGTCGAGAAGTTTTTCGCTAATCAAACTTGATTACTATTTTGTTTAATCACATCGTTAAATTTCATTGTTTTAACAATACGCACGACAAGTCCAACAAGCTACGAAAATTACAATTTCGTTTCTAATCGAGAAACGCCGAATTACATTATGATCACCCGCCAGGGGTTTCGCAAAAAAAGAAGAGGAACGCCATTGAGTCGGCGATCGAGCAAAAGTGTTCATTCATCCTTTTTTGTTCTTCGTCGCTTACTACAATGATATTCGCATCGTCTCGATAAACTCGTCCGAATTCGTTTGTTTTTCAATAGTAAAATTTTCATGATTATTTTTCGTTATTGACTTCTCAACGAATTCCGAAGAGGCGATATACGTCGCACGTATTCACTCGACAAGTACAAATATCAATAAGAGATAAAAAAAATAGGAAAAACAAGGGATCACTGTCAGACAATTATGATCCAACGCGTTTCAAAAAGCGACAAAAATTAAGAAAAAAAAAAACATTGAAACAATTAAAAAAAAAACGAGAACAAAAAGGCGATTGATTATCTGATCTTTAGAAACGTACTTTTGTCTTTCTCTCGAATCGACGTACAATTAATTCGGTACGCAGTCTCTGTCTCGCTCGCCTTCGGTTTCGTAAAAAAGTTCATCCTTAAAAGGCGCGTCGCGAAATAAGAAGAGCTTTTCCTTCACCGGAAGGCGCTTTATTGCTGTCAATTAGTTAAGTTTAATTGAAATGTGTAAAGGCTTTCTACCCTTTGGCTTTACTATTTTTTTTCTTTTTTTGTTTCTTTCATTAATTCGACTATTCCACCGCTAATTGTCTCGTTTCTCTTTCACACCACGAAATAGTAATATGAATAATAATGTAAGCTGACGTAGTTTAGCATTAAATAGCAAAAATTACAGTACTAGTTGCTCGAGTCGACAGCAGTAATGACGAGCATGGTGGTATTTGAACGTAATAAAATAAAAAAAATATCGCGAACCTATGCCATTTTTGATTAAATAAGAGAACAGAAAAATGACGAACGTAAACGCAGATCGATAAGAAAAAATGAACAAAAATATAAGTGTAAGGCGTATGTGAACAGGTAAATAAGGTGTCTATGTGTATAAGTGTGTCTTCGTTTAGGGCTCGCTACGTTGATCTAAGACTGCTTTTATCTCTCGCTCTAATACCATATCAACGTTATTTTTCGTCGCTGGATTACCAAAAACGTTTACTTGCTTTGTTTTATCTACTTGCTTTCATTGTGTTTTTACCGTTTTTTCCATTTTGGATGGTATTAACGTACCGCAATTTAAGTTTTTTTACACTTTTAACCTTAAGTTTCGTGGGGAGACTGTGGAGTAGTGTTTGCTGGTAATCTTTCTTTTTCTCACTCTTTTTTTTTGTTTTTTTTTCTTTTTTATAGCGATTGTTATAGAATGTTGCTGTTGCTTTTAGTTGCTGCTGCTTGCTGTTAGCTGTTGTGGTTGCTTAAATTTTTTTTATTTTTGAAAAAAATTTTTTGTTTCCGTCGCCTCGTATACTTTATAACAGATTGTAGTGTTATGTAGAGAGGGATGGTGATTTTATGGTGGCGACGACTGTCGTTGGTTAAGCAGTGCCTTCGGTGGTGGTGTTGGATGCGTTATTCTGCGCCGGCTGACTCTCCTGCGAGGAAGCAAAGGTTTTGCGTGTCGTGAGAAAGAGGAAGAGCTTCATTTCCGAGTTTCGCATTTAGTCTGAAAATTACTGAGGTCACAGGAAAAATCGGGTGTTATTGACTGCTCAATTCAATTAAAATTTATTTAAAAAAAAAATCTAAATAAGTATTTTATAAGTTGTGCAAAAACGAAACTGCTTGCAAGCAAACTACTTTTACAGAGTATGAAAACTAACAACTGAAATAATAAACGCGGTGTAAGAATACTAATATAAAGGCTAGTGTTTTACTTTCTTAACTAATAAGTGAGGGGTTTTCCTTTCAAAGATAAAAAAAATCCGTTCGTGTAAGCAATTATTTTAAAATTTATATTCAAAAACCAATATATTTTAAATATTTTTTTGAGACATAATGAAAATTAAAAAATTTTCAGTCAATAACTATAAAAATTTTTCCACTAATGTAACCCTGCATTTTCAGAACAATTAATTTTTATAACAACAATAATGATCTTTACTGAATGACGTTTTTGCTATGTACACTGTTAACAAATTTTGAAACAGTAAGCGAACAACGACAAAAAAAAATAACGAAAAAATATCCAAAAAATTAACGAAAAAATTGTACTTTATTTAAAGTATAAGTATCTAACATGCTAAAGGACAAGAATTAAAAGAGTGAAGCGAAAAGTGCAAATAAAATCTAGGTTTTACCTGTGGAGCAGGGGCAGCGGCAGGTGCATCCTTTTGAACAGGTGCATCCGACTTCTGCTCCGACTGAAAAGAGTACAAGAGATACGTGCAGCAGTGTGTGCCAAGCTTTACTACGAAAAATCGAGGTGTTGCCCCTGTGTCAATGGGTTGTGTTGAAAAAGAGAAGTAATAGTAGGAAAAAACGAAAAAAATGAAAAAGAAAAACAATTTTGTAAAAGTTATGTAAAAAAAATTTTTTTTTTCAAATATAAATAGTTTAAATTTTGCAGACTGAATATTCACTTCAATATTGAGTGTAACATAAAACTATTTGTATACAAAATTTATCAAATTAATAACAATAAAATTTCTTCCATAGTGTACATTCGCAAAAAACGGAAATTTATAAATGAAGTTAATTTCATTTTTTGGCAGTAATTTCTTTATCTAATTAGGAATTTGAATCTAATTTAATTTTATTTTCATGATTACGTTTGAACCTCTCACCTTTTAAAATTGTGTTGTAGATTCAAGCATGCTACTTAACTAATTCTAAGGACAATCACTTTAATGTAGGCGCTTCAAAATTATGCTAAAATTTCACTCTAATTTTTGGTTTAATTTGGGTCATAAACTTTTTATTTTTTATTTTTTATTTTTGAATTTTTTCAAAAGAAATAATCAAAGAGAATTATTTGAAAACGTATTAAAACTTCAAGAAGTCTATCTAAATACATCAAATCAAGCAAAATCATTCATTGCATACAAATAATTGGAATACCAAACATTAACTTAAAAAATTTAAACCAAATTTCTTTTTAACACTAAGTAACCAAAAATCATATTATTCCCCAAATTAAACAAAAATTCTACAAATTTTTTCAAACCAAGATAACTAAATGTTTGTGACACAACGTTATAACTCATTATCTAACAAATAAACCAACAAAAAGAAAATAGAGAAATAGCATTTAAACAGAAATTAAACGGTATTTAAAACAACATTTCAATTCCTTACGGTACAGAGTGCGTCAGAATATTTCGTGCACTAAACTAAACATGAACTAGAAAAAAAATAATTAAATTAGAAAGTGCATATTCAGCTAACGTGAAAAATAAAGTTATAACAACAACCAGAAGAGCACAGAAATATGGGGTATACAGAGAGCCTAAATAAAAAGAGCTTGCGAGTACGTTCTATACTTATATCATCCAGATTGACATACCTGGCCGTCCTGGCTGCGAGATCGCCTGGCTGGGCCGCCGCCCCCGCGTCCGCCGCGGAAGTTGCGGCGGAAGAATCGCCTCGAGGGTCCGCCTCTACCTCGCTGGGCTCCGCGGGGAGCGCCACCGCCCTCGCCACCCTCGCCAACCTCGCCTTGCGGCTGGCCCTTGTCGTTGATGCCGTTCTCCGACTGCTGCTGGCCGCCGGGGCCCGAGCGCCTTCCGCCCCTGTAGTAGCCGTCGTAGTGGCGGCGTGGCCTGTAGCGACGCTGCTGCTGCTGATTGTTGCCGCCACCCTCGCCTCCACTCTGCTCGTCCCCGGTCTTACCGCCCTCGCCTATAAAATGCAGATTAATATTAATAAATTAATTATGAATATTATTTGCATTTGTTAAAAAGTCTTTAAGCAACAAATTTGAAAATTTTAATTTATTATTTCATTTTCTTTTTTGCAAACATTACGACACGATAACAAAATTAGTTGTGAGTTTTAAGACGGTCGTAAACATCCATATCTGTGAAAAGCTAATATAAATTGTAATGGCTTTTTGCTCCATTATTTAATTCTTTACAAGCTTTCGCGCTATTCTTAGTTCACCAAACAAAACTTTGTTCGTTTGGAATTCTCATTCTAAAACGGCGATCTCATTTTACATTATGGGTTGTCAAGACTGCTAGTTCGCAAGCCGAGTAACGTAAATCAAGAGATATTCATTGCGGAACACCTCCCAGAAATCCGTTACGTCATGACTTAACGACGTCAGAGAGCAGTTATATATGTACAGTTCGTCGAATACAAAGTCGTACGCGCGCAAAATCGTTATTACAAATTATTCGAATTGAGGAAAGAAAAAAACACCCACCAGACTCGTAGCCCTCCTGGCCCTCGCGGGGCCGGCGCATCGGCCTCGCGCCACCGCGCCTGTTGTAGTACTGGCGATAACCGCGGCGCTTGTCCGCCGCGTAGGGCGAGCCTTTGACGGCCTCGCCGTCCGGCCCGGTTACATTGGCCGCTTCGTTACCCTTCTCGCCTATCACCACGTCGAATTCGACGACCTCCCCATCGCCGACGCTTCTCACGGCTTTCTTCGGGTTATTCTTGATGATGGCCGACTGAAATTACATTTTTTCTTTAATTAAACATTCTTTTACATTTCATAGGCTAAATTTAGAATCAGAGTATTTAGAGATTGTAAAAATAAAGCAACAAGAATCATTCTGCATTTTTTTAAATATAATAATTCAAAGATTTGGAATTTAATTGAAAATAACCAGATTGTCAGTATTCTAATTTTTGATAAAGCACTTATTATGAATGTATTTGAATGCAGAACAATTGAATAATTTCCATATAGACCAATGCAGTTGCATATAATAATTGCATCAATCTATAAACTGCAACTGCATAAAAATCTATCCAGTCGAATGTTAAAAATTTTTGGAATTGCAGTTAGATCATAAATATTTTGGAATTATACAATATATAAAAATCTCCCATTTACTAAAAATATTGTGACACAGAATGTAAAAAAATCATATAAAATACTCACTTGATGAACAAATACATCTTCTTTGGTGTCATTCCTAAAAATACAAAAGAATAAAATAAATATTAGTAATATAAGAAATATAAAAAAAATTTAGTAATTATAAGCACTGAATGACGGGTCTCATTTTATCTTAACAATTATACGATAAATCAAACTTTATGGAATAAAATTGTTAAAATTTTTAAAAATTTGCAAGAGTTTTTTTTATAACATAAACGAGTTACGGAAAGTTACCAAAAGAATCGATCAGAAGTCAAAAAAAAATTTTTTTTTCAATACTCTAACACCATTTCAATTTTTAATCTTGCATAACCACCTTCATGCAACATTGATACTCTTATGCGGAGTTTACATAGTGCTTCCTCATTGACCAAATTCGCCCCTACATCTAGGCCAGCAAAGCCCCTGAAATTTGCAGTTATTTTAACTGCCCCACTTTTGCGGCGGGATAATGCAGAATGCATAAAGCTGATCCAATTACTTATAAAAATCGATTTGCTCCAAAAAAAAACCCAAGCACACCACCTACCTACACGTACAGTCTTTATCAAAATACAATGTTTTTATTATAATATGAACTGTCAGTTTAACAGTACGACAGAAATAAGGGCCGGTAATTATCGACGTTCCTAATTATGTCAGACTCGCGAGTAAGCCGCTTTGGCTTCCCTCGGCCATCGGTATATACTCGTTTGTACTTCTTTCATATATATATATATATATCTACGTAGTAGAGCGAGTTACACACGCGGCTCCGGGTGAACCTAACCTCTAAGGCTTCCCCGTCCCTTGTGCTAGAGAGCCTCTGGAATATTTAAAATCCGACCCTTTCTTTCTTTGCCTTTTGTGAATATGAGACTATGTGTATAAGCATTTCTTCTGAATGATTTAGCGCACATTCTTGCTCGTTGCATGCTTCAAATGAATTACTATTAGAATCGATTGTTTTAATTAATAATGATTTTATATACGGTATAGATTTAATTTTGTCTGGGCCTCAAAAGAAATTATTGATTCAATCCAAATTTTTTTCTTCGAAAACCCATAATACAACACCTCAAGCCGTTTTGAAAATTTTTTACAAGCCATCGGAAAAATTTTACAATAACCCATATATACAGCCTCTTGTTAAGCTCGCGCCTGTTTCGCGAATACTTACGGTTAATTATTTAACGCTCGCATCGATCGCGATATTTTGCATTTATAGACACGCGCATGAATAAACGCACGACACGACGTCGCGCAAGGCGAAAAGGGTCACATGCGAATAAAGCTCCGCTCGTTTCTTCTGCGCCGTGTAATAAGCGATTGTATGATTTTTCTGATTACACGACTTGGCCATTGTCGATGGTGGAGCGTTGGATGGATGAGAGAGACGTAATTGTATTATTCAATAATAATTATAGTAGGTGAAGAGCATTTGATGTCTGAAATCGATCATTGCTGCATGTATTATTTTTTCATTTTGTACCGTTTTCAGTGGTATGCAGTTTATTAAAACAGTATTTTTTTATAATCTCGTGTTCTGAATTTTATTTTTAAAGTTGAGAACTTTTGTAGTGTAAACTTTTTATGTTTTTCTATACCAAAGAAATAAAAGAAAGCTTTTTTATACCAATATCTCGTCGCATAAATCTACTTTCATATTGTATTACAGTTCAGTAGTACAGTAATACATGGTATAATTGACATGAAAATTAAAAAGTTTTGCAATTAGTATTTTAAAAGTTACTTTTTGTTAATATTTTACTGCAATACATGTAGGCAAATAATTATTAGAAATAACTGCTAAATATAATTCTTCACTAGCGCTAACAATAAAAGAAATATAATTCAAATCTGTTTTAAACGAAAATTTAAAAGAGAATTTTGTCAACATTTTTTATACTCCAATTTATTGTGATTACGTCATAAATAAGATTTAACGTCTAGCCTAAATAAAATTCAGTGTCAAGCATTTCGCAGGGAAACCCGAGATTATTCAGCCAAAACTTATCCGTTTAAATTTTGAATATAATCCAAGTGCAGAAGTTTAAATCCTCCGTATTTCAAGCCCGGAATGTTTGTTCCCACATGCATAAAATCAACATAATCCAACAATAGACGTACTAATCTACTCTATAATCCTATATAATCCACGCTAATATTCCAATCGAGCAACATTACTCCAAACATAAAAATCCCAATAAAAAAATTACCAAAACCTCTCCCTATATCACCTCTCCACCCACCCTCCAAACATCCAAACCAGAAAAAACAGCCCGTAAAACAGCCCCTCAAACATCCCGATATCCACGATAACAATCGTACCCTCTGCAAAGGGCGAATCTCGGCCTATGCACCTATCCCCGTGACGGAAAAAAGCAGGCCGCAGGAGAGAAGAAGCCTGGCGCGCGCAGCGTCCCTAATTTCGTCCCGCGAGCGAGAAAAGAGGAAAGACTTTTTGGCCGGCGGCCAGGGGGAAAACGTAGGCCTAGAAATAGGCGAGCGCGCTCGTGCGGAGCACCATTACAATGCACACGTGTGTGTGTGTCTGTCTGTCTGTTCTGTGTATGTGTGTGTGTGCCCCCTTCTCTTACTCTCGCCGCGTATGCAATATGTCCGCTCGACTTTTTCCGCTGCGCGGCTGCGAGGGCACATGGCGAGAGGAGAGCTATGCACGGATCACGGGGATGATGATGCAGCCATGCGCTCGCGGTTTTCTGGGTCGCGAGCGAGTTCGGAGGTGACCGGGTTTGAGGTGGAGCCAAGAGGAGGACGAGAGGTTGAGTGGAGATTTGGTTGTGGATGATCGGGTTTGTGGAGCTTTTTGTCTTTTGTGAGCTTGTTTGCTCCGTTAATGTTTTTTGGAGTAGTTTGAGATGCGGATTGGATGATTGATGGTTTTATTGGAGTTTTGGTTGCGATGTGCATTTTGAGAATTTGTGTGAATTAAATAGTTTCGGAAAGAATATTAAAGCGAGTCTTTGAAATGAGCTTACGATACTGTGTAGTAGAAAACAGAATTAATCTTACTGAAATCTCGTCTTTTCACTCGAAAATATTTAGCCGCTATTACTAAAATAAATACATAGTCATCTGAATTTGTTTGTTCAACTTCCTGGTTAATTCCTGTTTACTTTAGTCAAAATCTCCCTTATTACTACAAAGCAAACTCTTGAAAAATCATTAGTTCATTTAAAGAACCGATTTTTTAATAAACTTTATTTTTAATAAATACGTCGTCCTCCGTCATTCTCTTATTAAGTAATTAATGTTTATAATTTTTTAATATTTTAATTAAATCAATATAACTTTTAAATATATTTTGCAGCAGTTACGTTATTAAAACTTTCCTTGAAATGACTTCTTGATACAATTCTAAAAATTAATGCTTATCAAAAAGCAAAAATTGCAGATCAAGTATTATTGAGAAATATGATTGCGTCGATAAAAAAAAAAAATAAAAAGCTGGACATAAATGTACTGAATGGGCAATAAATAAAAGAAGAATTCTGACCTGTTGATAAACCCGTAGCCACTTTTTACGTTGAACCATTTCACAGTTCCGGTAACTTTATTAGCTGAAAACAAAAAAATAAATACATTAAAGATCAATAATAATAATTAAATTTAAATTCTTATATTTAATAGAAATTTTTTTCATACAGACGTAATTATTAGCTCTTTACACTTCCCCTCATAAATCTCAACTCTATTCTTCATACCCTAGCCTTGAAAAGTACGTGGGCAAACGATTAATTTTCGCATATGCCATATTTCATCTTTCATATCAATGTCATTAAACTATTACAGCATATACTCTCTGAACTTATGAATATTCATCATAATATAATCGTAAGATAAGGCAGGCAAGCGGTTTCGCAAATTTAAGACAAAATTAAAATCCAAAACAGCCAATTTCGGTATATTATGTATACACACGCGAAAGACGATCAACGGGGAAATTCCGAGAATCAAAGTATACTTCACGCACCGCCCGGAAAATTCACGCACCCACGTGTAAACATCTTGCGAACGATTGCCTGTATCATGCAAGTATATACACGCGCAAACGCTGTAGCTTATTACCAGTCTTTGTATTGTTTGTAAATTGAAAGCATGCGTACGAATCGTATAAACTTTAGCCGGCAAATTTTGGATTCAAGTTTAAATATTTTGAAAATTGCGAAACGTGCGGAATTTCACGCGTAGCTTATTTTATGAAAATGGTAAACATGATATCGAAGTTGAGATATTTTTCAAATAAAAGTAACGTGAAATCCGTGCGAAATGATTCGATTACACTCGTTACGTATGCATCAGATTAATTTTATAGCAACTGACTAGATTAAAGAAGAAGGTCTTCGTTTTAATATTTACTTTTCTGCAACAGATACACCTGTTATTCTCAAATTCATTCAAATTTCAAACGCCCCAACCTCTTTTACTTTCTTAACGAAAGATTCAATGAAATAAACTTTATTCACAAGCTCCCATCCCTACAGCGTTTAAATCAACGATCCCCGCGCGGAGCTTTCCAAAACTTTGCCAAATCCATGCCGAACACGACTTAGCCACTATAAATATCCACATATTCCGTAACAAGCTCACGCATAGTTTAATTTTCACGACCAACTCGCAGAAGATAAACCGGCCAGGCCCGAATAACGCTTCTCGCCCGGCCTAATCAAAAGCTCGTTGTATAATCCAAAGCATCGATTGTGACACGGCCCTCGCGGTTTTACAAGCCCGCAAGCATCGCAGAGCGTAAACAGTCGGATAACAGCGCCTATCAAACATTGAATTTCGATCAACAGCGAGCCGGTTTACGACTCTTTCTCTCTATACCCTAAACATCGCGCACCTCGTTTTCTCCTTCATCGAGACGTTTTTCCTCTCCCAAACGTATACATCTCGCGAAGCTGGTTCGCGTGTGCGTCATTCGCGAGAAACAGCGCAATTGGCCTAATTGCGGGAATGTTTCGCGGAGGTCTAGCAGGCTTCGAAAAGCTTGCTCGGCGTTATTTTTTTTTTTTTCGTCGCCCAAAACAAGGCGAGCGCGCGCGCCGAGGTAAAGTTTAATGACACCGCGTGCTCCGGGAGAGCGCGATGACTCCGAAACGGTGCGCGCGCGCGCGGCGAAAATATATAGCGTCTTACGTAATCGGAGAGCGAGAGAGAGAGAGAGAAAAGGGCGAAAAGAAGAAGCTATAGTCGCACCGAGAATAGAAAACACGGGCAGGGGAGAGAGAGAGAGATAGAGATAAAGCAGATAAGGAGAGCAGCGGCGACTGCGTGGAGATTTAAACTATCCTAAAAACACGCGAGCGCTCCTTTTTTAGGTTATAAACGGGAGTTTCGGCTCATCGGGGGGGCCGATCGTTGCTGAAAAGCGTGTATAATAAAGAATCGCCATTGGCAACCGGGTAAAAAAACATGTGCTCCGCGACGAAAGAAAAGAGAACTACAGAGAGGGCTTCTAGCGTTTGTACATGGGATTTAACGAAATGTTTTGGCGGACATGATGCCGTGGCAGGCAGACACGCTGCCATATCCCAGGAGAAAGAGAGAGAAAGAGCACGCGGCTCTCGGAAATTTCGAGAGAGGGAGAGAGGAAGAAGGCGCTTGGCTCGCTCGCGCGCGCGATTTCCTGCCCCTCTTCTCTCTCTCTCTCTCTCTTTCTGTCTAATAGCGCGCCGTTGGAAATGGAGTCTCGAGCCCGCCGCGGCAAGCGCGAGTCTAAGCAAGAGAGACAGAGAGATAGAGCAAAGGGCCGTGAGCGTGCGTATATGCAGGTATATAGGGTATATAGACGCAGGGGCAGAAATCGGAGCAGGAGGGTGTCCCAACGTTGTTTGTAAACGTGGAGAGAGAGAGAGAGATAGAGAGGAGGTGAAAAAAAGAAAGAAGGGAGGCGAACGCGCGAATAGGTAGATATATAGGAGAAACGAGACTCGCCGGCGGCCACATGGTTCTCTTAGGTAATAAATATACTGGTATACGTCGCGGCGCGCGCGCGTCTCCCTCTCAGCACGCGCGCCTCTCTCGCGCGCGCCATTACGGCGTGGATCTGGCCCCGCGCGCGACTTCCTCCGCTGCCTAAAAACACGATTAAAAGCCCGACGTCTCGCGTTTACCTGCGTATAGGCATAAACATGCTCGGCAGCTCGCTTCCTTACTATCATAATCCGAGAGAATAAGAGAGAAAACGAAGGAAGTAGATAAGCGAAAGAGAGATGGGTGTAGATGGATGCAACTCACCGATGACCGTTTTCTGCTGCTGAGCAGCCTTGGCCTGTTGTTGCTGCTGGCCCTGCTGCTGGGCCTGCTGCTGGGGCTGGCTCGCCGCTTGGGCGGGCTGCTGCTGCGTCTGCTGGGCGGCGACGGCCGCAGGCTGCTGCTGCTGCTGGCTCTCGGCTGGCTGCTGCTTTTCCGAATCTGCCATCGCTGCTGTTTATTTTCTTCTTTTTTTTTTGTTTTTTTGTTTTTTTCCCTGTTTTCTTGGTCGTTAAAAGAATTTAACGATTCAACGTTTCTGTTCTCCGCTCTTAAATCGTTCTTTGATGATAAAAAAACTGTCGATGACTGATCTTATAGAGATGGAGAGAGATGGTGATGGTGGTGTGTGTAAGGTGTTGGACACGCCGCTGCCGAACCTAGATGTTCTCCCGTCCTCACGCTTGCACTGTTGGTTCCCTTCTGCCCGCCCGCCGCGAGCGGATGCGCGCGCCAGCCGCAGAACGCCTGCCTATACCCCCCACTCCGCCAGTCTGAGATCGCGCGCTCGCGTGTGTAGTTCCGTCTCGCTCGCGCACCTGGAATATCAGCTTTGTTTTCTGCTAGTTGTCTCGCTCTGGCTTGTGAGGGTTTGGGCAGAATGTGTGAGTGTGTGTATGGGAGCTGAGAGAGAGGGATGCAGTACGTATACACGAGCGAATAAACACGAGGGACGCGAGCGGTGCGGCTGATGATGATGGTTTGGGTGAGCGGTATTGGGACGGTCAGGCTGACGGAGGAGGTGCGGCTTTTTTTTCGAAATTCTCGGAGATGAGTGTGGGTGGAGGTGAGCTGTTGCCGCTAGATGATGGGTTATTGTTGGGATATGCGCGGGAGAAAGTTTCCGGTTTTTCGGAGTGCTCCGAAATTGATTTTGGGGGTTTTGGAGCGGTGTTTGGGGGTGGGTTGTTTGGAGGGGTTGGGGTGGTGATGAGGTTTGTTGGGTGATGTTTATGTTGTGAATTAATTATACAATTCGTTTTTCAATGGTTTTTGAGTGTGGAATAAGGAGAGTATGTGAAGTATGAGGTGGTCACGGTGTTCAAATATGGAAAGTAATCGGGTGAATAAATTTGACCGGTGATGATTAAGAGCCATTATCTCCTCACTGTTACTACTTTCTCCATTTTTTCCTACTTATATGAGAAAAAAATAGAATTTTGTAACTATCGACAAAAACGTTTGTAATCATACACAACCTAATATCTCTAAGTTCATATGTTTTTACAAAAGCATTCAATTTTCCATTTTCAGCTATCAAACCATTTTGATCAAATGACGAAATAGACTTAACTATTACCAATTTAAGTATTAATCTATTGCGAAACGATCGCATCATCGCACCATCCAAACACTCAGCTGAAACGGTAAATATTGTCCCTCCTCCCAAACCAACAATAGCATCCAATTTGCTGATTCAGCTGCTAAATTTATGCAACCACTTCCTCACCTGCAACAAACCTCTAAAAACCCGCTTTCTCATCCCCCTCAAAAAAACATCATAAATAAAAAACAACACCCTTCACCCCCGCTCCAAAACAAGCCAGCCTCCTCACCTCAAAAAAAGTAAATACATTCTCAAAATCAAAAACTCGCTTCTCATTCGAAAATTGATGACCGATCGCTCGCCGTCAGCGACGGATTTTCGCGCAATTTTCTATCATGTAACGAGGGCTTGGATTCGGCGCCGAGCTCGGACGCACCGGTTGCTTGGCCAATAGCCGGCTTCCTTTTTCCAGCGGCGCGGGCCGCAACGCGAGAGCCTGAGCTGTCGCGCTCTTTTTCGAGCTCCTTAAAAAGAGAGAGCCGGAGTCGGCTGATGTACGGATACGTGAATGAGATGCGCGTGATCTATGGATCTCTTCTTTAACGTTTGAGAGGATAAGGGAGGATTGCGGGTTGATTGGTGAGGATTAAGGGATGATTTGGGGTTTGTTTGAGAATGGTTGGTTGCTGGTTTTGGAGATTGAGTGATTTTGGTTTGGTGGGATGCTAGTTTCTTTGGGATAGGATTGACTTGTAGTTTTAGGCTTCTAATTTTAGATCCTCGTCGATCGCTGGATATGACTTTTATTTTCGTAGTTTCGGCACGTGGCTTTCTTCGATGTCGAAACATATTTTGTTCCGCTACTTTTCGAGTTGGACAATTTTGATAATTTATCTTTGCGATAAAGTAACAGAAAAATATGTAAACCCTGGTAGAAGAGCTATTATTTATTATTCAGAAACTATTGTAGCCTACCTCGGGAATTCAAGCATGTATTTGTGTACGCGGCAAACTTCCTAAACTAAGTCGCTGGCTCATAAATCATTCTTTAGTTGCTAAGCGTCGCCGTCTGCAAGTGAACCGTAAATAGATCGTGGCCGGCTAAAATTGTCAATTAAAAACGCGCTCGTCTCACCTATCTTGGAAATACCTACTGCAAGTGGAAAAACCAAAGACTGATAAGACGAGGATGATACAGATACGGCTGTTGCTTTGCGGACTTTTGCGTAGCAATCATTCCTTGGTTTATGTTTGTAGTTATTAATATCGAAGTTGCATAATGATATGCAATAAGAAATTACAAAGATTGCACGTTTGTATATTTTGTTGTATTGGATATTATTAGTTTTTATTTGGCCAATATGGTCACTGTATTGTTGAATATTACAAGATTTATAAATGTACCTAGAAGTATTTACCTAAGTACACAAATTATCTGAGGCAGAAGAATTTCCAGGAAAGTACTGTTAATATTTTCATTCTATTGTTGTGATAATACAACTTGTAAACTTGACAATGGAAATTTATAGATCGGTTATCGAACTACAATCTAAATAGGTATATCGATATAATCAACATAATAATAAAATTACTAATTGATAAAGTAACAAAAATGAAATGCATTTAATAAATCGAAATTTAAGTATAACAGAATTAGCTTTTATAGTAAAACTTGCATACTCGAAAACATAAAGTTTAATCTCTGAATAGCCGCACATCTTTTCTGCTTTATTTTATTTCGATGATTGTGGTTACTACTTACTGCAAATATTTGTTAAAAGCATGAGAAAGTTATATTACCCACACTATTTAAAAATATTGACTTATCGATTTAAATAAATTTGAATATATGCAACCAGTGCAAAGGGCACGTTCTTTCCACGCGTCTATGATGCTGCGCGTGTCGTTCGAGGTGAATGTACCTTCGTATTATTTCTTTAGAACCGTCCAGCTTCTCACTATCTCTGTTTTTCAAACTTTGGCTTGCAAGTATCAAAATCTTTTTTTTAAGAAACGTTTTTGTTTTTTAATTTTAAGTTACTTAGATTTTTTGTCTCAATCTATGTTTTTGAATTTCTGCGAAAAATTATTACGTATTTTAAATCATAAATATTTACGAAAAATTATATTTTATTCGAATAATTATTAAATATTGCAACATTGCCGATCTTCTGTAATCTTCATGCACCATATTGGCTAAACTGAACGTTTATTGTTAAATATAGGTTTATCGAAAATTAAAACAAAATATTTGATAAAGAAATTTTTATTAAATGAAAATACGAACATTGTTGTTGCTCTTTATGTACACAGCTTAAGTAATTCATGTTTACATGTTCCTTATCAAAAGTTATGTAGATGAATGATGTATACAAGTAAGCTACATAAGTCAATTATATTCCGTTTTCTTTAGAGCCAAAAAAAAATTTCCAAATACTTAACACTAACATAATCATTTCACCCAAACACAATGAATTTATTCTCAGCATTAAAGATTATTTGCACAAACTCGTGTAAAGTATTAAAACGAAAAACAAAATAAAATCTCATAGAAAAATTCTACTGGTCTTAGAGTTTATAATTAACAAAGCCAAGTAAAACGTCTAGTCTTTGGGCAAAAATAAAAATAATTTAGGAAATTGATGATTAAGAAAGATTTCACAGAAAACATACGAGAATATGATTTATTCTTTTCGTAGTATTGTAATGTAAAGTAGATTGTAATATGAATAATATATTACTACACCTTACTACAAAATCATTAAAAACCTTAAGCTCCTTAAAGTGCTTACAAGTTACATCAAATTATTATTTATCATTCCTTATTCTAAGCCTTCGGTTTAACTTGGCATTGAACATTCCCATACTCGTTACCACACATACTGCTTGTTTGTTTTGCGCTTCAAAGTACCGCATAACAATAACGTAAGCTTAAGGTAATTAAACAAAGTTAAACTATTAAAGTTTATACTTTGTAATTTCACAAAATTAATAATTGCATCAAAGCCGACGAATCATTCCTCCTAATTTTCTTTTGCACATTCACAATAATTATCTAGTCACGATATAATATCCAACAAATCAAAAACAATCTTCGATCGTTTTTGAATTTTAAAGCTTTAAGCTTGATCTGGATCAAAAATTTATAAACGATATAAAATAATTCTACTTATTTACGCTGCTATCGTCAGTCACATTTTTACAGGAAGAATCATTCATTCGCTTGCTTTTTCGGTTGATTATACATAAATTCTATTTATAAATGTTTCCTTTTCGCTTCTCTACGATTTTCTCATATTTACAGGCGCTAGAGCTTAATCGTGCACTAAAACGTCAAGGAAACTCAGGATTGGCAACGAATTCGTGATTTCTTTATTCATTTTGTACAGGCGCGAGTGCGCGTGTATTTTTCGCGCAAAGGAACACAAAATATAAATATAAATAGTGACTTTTTCGTTGCCTCACCGCTTTTTCACCTAACTTGAAAGTTTCTTAAAAAAGGGGATGCTTGAGGACATATGCTATCTTCGACGAGTACTTTTGAATTAACTAGACTGGTAAAAAAATTGCGAGGGCAGTGTGCGTCTTCATTTACGTAAATATGTCCGTTTCTACGGATCAAGTCAGCTTCTTCCTCAACGCTCAATCCCCTTTCTTTTATTTTAAAAAAAGTATTACTATAATCTCAGTGACATTCGATCGTTTTGTTATTTCTGCGTCTTTCTTTTTAGTCCACCTTGTTTATATGAAGGAAGAGGCAATTCATTAAAGAGTATTAAAACTCATACGATTGAATTTCACCTAGAAAAGTTATTCTAGTATAAAGAGCGCACGCGTGCACGTATATATGTGGATTGCAGGTCTCTTTACATTCTCCATCATCTTTGTCGTCTTTGACGGCTAGTTCGCGATCGAGGCGTCGACGAACCCGAGCCTATGCTGAACATGTTCGTCGGAGGTGCGTTGAAAGCCGGAGCTGCTCCTGGGGCCGAACCAGTAAAGTTAATGGCAGGCGCACCAGTTGGTGCGTTAAAATTAAAGCCAGCTGTGAATAAAGAAGCATGTTGACAGTTATGACAATATGTATACACATTTATAAATCTTAAAAAATGTAAAAGTTATGTTATTCTCAGTTTTAATAAGTAGCGTAAAACGTAGAAACCATCTTTGAAAACTTCTACCTGGTTTAGGGGCAGATGCCGCACCGAATTGGAAAATACCTCCACCACCGGATGTACTGGCGCCAGACGATCCACCAAATGCAAAAGATGTGGAAGGCTGCTGTTGAGGCTGCGTTTGAGGCTGCTGTTGTTGCTGAGTACCGCCGAATGAAAACGAGCCTTTTATGTAAAAAAAACAAAGTTAGTTTTAAGAGCGATTTATTAAATAAACATTATTTCTAGTAGAATTAATGTTTTTAATGTAATTTCAAAGAATTAATATTTGTATCAGGTAGTCAAAAAAACAAAAACAAACCTCCACTAGTTGTAGCACCAGGCGCAGTATTGCCAAAAAGCGTGGGTGTAGCCGTAGTAGTTTGTGCACCAAACGGCGAGTTTGTAGCAGGACTTGTACCGAAACCGCTGGGACTTGCACCGAATGCAGATGGTTGCTGAGTTGCAGCTGTACTATTCTGCATTCCGAAACCGGTGTTCGCAGGTGCCGACGTTCCAAAACCGGTATTTGCCACCGGTGCAGCGCCAAATGCTGAGGTAGCTGCAGCAGGCGTTGAACCAAAGCCACCGGTCGACGGGGCACCGAAAATAGAGCCACTAGTGTTTGCTGGTGTTGTTGTTGCACCAAACTGAGGCGATGGCTTAATGCTGTTAAATGACGGCAAGCCACCAGAAGAAGGCGTAGCACCTCCGAGTTGGAAAGCAGATGTACCGCTGGAATTGCTGGGTGCATTAAATGTTGCTGGTTGATTAGTCGTGCCAAAGGTTGAGCTTGTCGCACCAAAGGCTAACGATGCAGGTGGCTTTGCCTGGCCGAAAATGTTTGAGCTCTCAGCAGGACTTGCTGTGGCACCCTAATAGTATAAGAACATATTATTAGTAAACAGAAATATTTTATAAACAAAGCAGTTTGATAAATTTAAAAAATATTTAAAAACGGCATTTTACCATGTTTGAAGCAGCTGGATTTGCACTAGCACCTCCGCTAAACAAGCCAATGGGCGCGGTAGTTGGCGCGGACGATCCGAAAATTGACGGTGTTGATGCTGGCGTGGATGGGTTCACACCTGAGAAAATACCTCCTGGCTGCTGTTGTTGGGTAGTCGAGCTGCCAAAGGCCGAAATAGTTGTAGTACCACTCGACGTAGCAGCGGGACTGGCAGCCGTATTTCCAAATAGACTAGGAATTGTGGAGGGTGCTGTAGCAGGTGTCGCAGTGTTACCGAATAAGCTAGTCGTCGTAGTTGTAGTTGACACAGATGCTCCAAAAGCCGATGTATTTGACTGAGAGCCGAAGATAGAAGCTGTGGTAGTAGACGGAGTTGTCGACGAAAATTTAAATGAAGATGCAGGACCCTGAACCGATGAACTGAATCCAGTTTGCGGAGCGCTGAACACGGATTGATTCGAAGTACCGAAACCTGTGCTGATTGCTGAACATATTTTTTTAGTTAATATTTTGAAATGTGGAAATTATACATTTTTATCTGAAATAATTGATGGAGTTTATATTACGATTTTTCAAAGGCTCGATAAATAAATGAAAATAACCCTGACGGTTTATTCAGAAATAGTTTAAAGGATTTTATTCAAAAATGTAAACACTTTTATTATCATTAATAATATATTAATTAATATTATTATTAATAATAAAAAAAGTAAATAAATAAGAAAAAAATTAGAGAAAATAAGTATAATACAAAATAATGAATTCTGTATAAAATTATATATTGAAATATAATTTCAAAAGCAATTTATCAACTTAATAAAAAAAAAAATTAAAATAAACTATTCAATCAAAATAAAATTTAAACTTTGTATGCAAAGACACTTACTAGTCGTAGCAGTAGTACCTGCTGCACTAGAGGCAGCTGGTGATGCGAAGGTAGCTGTAGGCGGCACACTAGGAGTTGGCACCCCAAAGGTAGGTGCACTGTTCGTTGTTAAAGCGCCAAAGCTAAAGCTTCCAGAAGGCTTACTTGTGGCAATGGCAGCAGTGGCATTGCCAGCCCCGAAGGAGAAGGCGGGCTTTGTTACAGCTGAGGTCGCCGCAACCGTGGTTGATGAGGCAGCTGCAGTACCCGCAGAAAATATAGGTGTACTCGTTACCGAGGTACCGAATATTGAGGCAGATTGACTACTTGAAGTTGTAGTGCTGGTACTGGCAGGCGCAGAAGCTCCAAAAGAAAAACCGCCGCTTGTCCCTTTCTTGTCGCCACCAAAGCTCAGTGCAGTGGTTGTTTCTATAAAATTAAAGTTAAACATCAATTTATTTAGGATATGCAAGAAGAAAAATTATGTTGGACAATATTTGTATTAATTATAAGAAAAATTTTAGTAGATTAGATTTCAAAAGATTTGAAAATATAAAAACTAATAATATTAAATGTAAATCAAAGTTAATTAATGCAAATTAACGAAATTATCTTTGTATTAAATTCATAACATAAAGAATTTTTAAAGAAAACTATCATAATATGGAAGTCATGATGATTTTTTAACAATAAACATAAAAATAAAAAATTTAAGTTAAGTCAATCTAAATTTAGAAAATTCTCAAGTAGGATCAAGAAACCGGTGAAACTTACGTGCAATAGATGTAGTAGCCGGACTCTTGGCCAGTGCGTTCCCGAAGCTAAACCCGCTGTTAGGTACACTCGACTCTGTAATCTTTGCAACTGCAGGCGTAGTCATTGAAGGAAAAGAAATCACCGAGGCTGAGGTCGTCGCAGATGTAATACTTGGTGTTGTTTTGGCACCGAATGAAAATCCAGAAGAGCTAATAACGTTGGAGGTGTTGAGATTTTCAGACGTAGATTTTTGAGTAAACATTGAAGGAGCGATGCTTGAACTCGATGAACTCTTGACCTCGGTTTTCTGCGAGTTGGTGGTAGCTGTCGAAAACGAAAATCCACCACTTGTAGTTGTACTTTGAGTGGGTGGTTTTGACGTAGTAAACAGCGAGCTCGAGGAGGTAGTTGCTGCGTTGCTGCTAAAATTAAACGATGGTGTAGAAGTCGTAGTAGCGGTGAATCCTGAAAAGCTCGAAGTTGTGTTCACTGTAGGCTTTGATACCACTGGCTTGATCGTGTTTTGGCTAGAAAGTGTGGAAGTAGTGCTGCTGAATGATGATTCGGTGCTTGGAAGATTGAAGGTCACATGTTTTGTGGTAGGCGACTTATTATCCGTATCAGTTTTTAATATTGGCACTATGGTCGTGGTAATCGGCGAGGTATTTACTGTTGTAGTCGTCGTTAAGGAGCTTAGCGTTGTAAATGCAGATGAAACAGGGGGACTCACTTCTTCTGCTTGTATCACGACATCTGGATCAATTTTGCTCGCCGCTAAAAGAAATTTTTATGTTTAAAAATTTCTATATTGTTATAAATTTTTTATTATTTTACATTCGAAATATTAAAGCAGATATGACTTACATTTTCCAGATATAGCATCAAACATGCTTTGAAGTCTCAAACGCATACTATTTTGTCTCATATTAACAATATCTTGTTTCTTAATTTCATCTTTGCCATCCATTGTAAACTTAGCTTCAACTTCTCCTTGTTCTTCAATCAAAGTTTTCAATTTTTCGTTACTTTGTGGCTCGGCTCTCATGAATAATTTGTCTGTTAAGTTTGCAGTTTTAGGAACAAAATTAGTAATTTCTTGATTAATTTTAGGTATTGTGGGTTTGGTCGTTATAGGTGAATCTGTTTGATTTTTCATTGGTGGAGTTTTATCAATTTTCGGTGGTTCTCGAGCTGTTTCTTGTTCTTTATGTTGATGAGGTTCTCCAGATGCAGCTGCAATTGCTACTTTTACGTTTAATTGTTCTTTTGATTTTGTAGGTTCTCCTGTCTGAGTTGTTAAAGAAGAGCTTCTATTTGGAGATTTTGAAGAAGGTTTAAAATGTTTTTCAATGTCTGGAGTGCTACAGCGTGAAGTATCCACTACAAAAGAAATATTGATAAATATTGAAAGTGTTTTAACATTTATTATAATTTTCTTTTAATTACAAGAAATTTTAATATTAATTATCAAAAATTTGATAATATTTCAAATAAAAGTAATTAATAAAAATAAAACGTAAAAGGAAAAATTAAATAATACTTACTAGCTTTTCTTTTAACACCAGAAAATACATTTAAGCTAGAACTAAGAGAATTCAAAATATCATGGCATGAAGAGGCTTTTGATCTTTTTAAAGGTCTTTGAGTTTTTGACTGAGGTGACGAATCATCTTCCGACGTCATTGATTCGTCTCTAGCTCTCTTTTGCATCATTTCTTCAAGATTTTCTAGTTGGCCTTCAGGCACTCTTTCAGTACGCTGTTTCTTAGCTAATTCTATCATTATATCTTCTCTAGAAGCATGTCGCTTTAAAGATATTTCCTTTAAGACTTGATCAAACCTGGGGCAAGACTTTGATTCTCTAGGTTCAGGTGAAGAACCAGAAAATGATTTAGATTTTTCTTGATGCAAAAGACTATCTGAAGGAGCATAATTTACTATTTCGGGTGGTGCAACTCTAACAGTAACCGGCATTCTAGCTCTTGCTACTTTAGGACTTAATAATGGTATGGGATTTGCATAAAGATTGACTTTTGGAAATTGTCCTGTGCCATATTGTGGCTGATGTGTTAATTTACTATTTGCTTCTGTTGCATATTTTGTCAATCTTGTTGTGAGACCAGGAGAATTGACATCTGAGTAAACTCTAAAAAATATGAATTTAATTAATGATTACAAAATTATTATATTATTAAATATAGTATTTTTACTTAAAAATAGCATTAATACACTTACTTGGGATCAATATTGTATCTGGTTGAAGCCAAAAGAGGCCCAGCTACAGTTTGCACAGTTTTCATGCCTGCAGATTTGTCCTTTATTTTAGGACTAATACTATTACCCCAAGGTGAACCTTTTGGACTATAGAAAGTATCTTCATTACGAGGCAAAGTTACTGACGGCTGTCTATTCTCGCTTCGCTGAGACTGGGATTTCTTTAACGGAGAATTATTAATTGGCATAAAAAGACCTAAATCTCCATTTTGTTGAACATTTTTTCTCCATGTGGCTCCTTCAGGCAGTGGTGTTGAAGTCCTAGCAACATTGCAGGCTCCGTTTAAGGCATAAGAGTGATAGCGATTTTTGATGATGGGGCTTACTTGCTCATCTAATTCTGCACCCTGTTTGAAAAATAATATTCTTAATATTATCATCTATTAAAAAAATGATATATGTATATGCTTTTTCTTTAAAAATTATTGGAAAGTTAAAATGTTGTATTGCCATTCTAACCTATAAATTTCTCAAGGACAAAAAATATGAATTAAATGTAAACACATTTAAACAATAGTTGTTAAACATAAAATCATAAACATATTTAGTGTATATTCTATTTAATCTATTCAGAATGTAATTTGTTTATAAATTATAGACATAAACTTGAAAATATTCTTTGTATAAATTATTCTTCATAATTTTAGATATAATATTTAGATATAACAAAAATAAATAATAAAGTGTTAGCCAGTTACAAATAAAATAAACAACGACATTTCTTAAACAAAATTTAACTGAAAAGAGTAGAATCAATACTATTGAAAACTATGCCTACAATACCGATTCAAAAACCTTGAACGCCTACTGTCAATGCAGCATTTTCCACATTTTCACACCTACTTCATACCTCAAGCAGAAAACACAAATTTTCAAAATAAATCCCAACACTAACCGGAGTGCTCAGCCTGTAGGCGTTTCTTTGCCTGCCGTTCATCTCCTCTTCTGCAGCCTGTCGCTGCTGTTCCCTGAGCAACCTCGTCTTCCTCTCCTCGTACTTCAGCCTGACGTAATCCAAGCAGTTCTTGGACCTGGAATAAGCCAGCCCAGCCAGCAGCTTCACCGCCAAGGCCAACTCGACCAGCAGCTCCCTGACGTACCTCAGCAGCACAAGAGTGCTTGGCGCCAGCAGGCTGTCGTTGACCTGGAGCGAGTAGCACGCGTGGACGACGAGCACGAGGGTACAGGTGATGAGTAGCAGGGGTCCCCAGGCCTTGTAGACGATGAAGCAGAAGCCCAGCGCGCTTACCAGGAGGATGAGGCCCCGTTGGTGATTGCTACCGCTACTTGCGCCGCCGTCCGGTTCCCACATATTCTACAGCCCGCCTAGCGAGCTGCTCCTCCGCCGACCTTGCCTCTCAACTTGAATTCTATCCTTGCAGCTTAATAAACCGGCTTCTCTCGTAAAGCCCGCGCGCGCACCGCACTTTTTCCCCCCAAAAAGCGCGCGGCGCGTAACCTCCAGCCTTTTACCTTTCAAAATCGCGTCATAGCTTCACGGGGGGGAAGGCTGAATATTCAGCGGACGAGACAACGCGCGCGCACACGTTGTAACTTTTTTGATAACCGCAGAAGCACGCGGGGATCGAACGTCGGAGAGTGTAACTATGCAGTCTCGCCGTAGACTCTCCGCAGGCGGTCTATATGTCGGTCTCTCTCGCGCCGCCGGAATTTACGCGGAGACAGTTACTACTGGGAAAAATGTGCTGATAGCGCGCTTCGGGAGCCCGCGAACTCTACAAACGTCGGCCGAACGTGTTGCTCCGATTTTAATCGATTGTTGGTGCGGGAGAGA
The DNA here is from genome assembly GCA_900480035.1 of Eupelmus urozonus. NCBI lineage: Eukaryota > Metazoa > Arthropoda > Insecta > Hymenoptera > Eupelmidae > Eupelmus > Eupelmus urozonus. The sequence goes on from UELX01000049.1 coordinate 41,536, forward strand.
GTGGAGAGGATCGATTCGAGGGCTCGAGGAGATGGGGAGGGCGGGAGAATTTGAATGTTGCGGGAGTTGAGGGTTTTTTGATTATGGGAGGGTTGATGTAAGTGGGGGTACGAGGGGATATAGTTTTCTGAAGGAATTAGTTTTAAGGGTTGAAATGGATTTTATTATGCAACTGAACTCTGAGAATTTTTTGATTATTTTCAGCTCAACGAAATGAAGGTAGATACAGTGTAACGAAAATATTTATGATGTCACCAACATTTATTCTATGGCGGAATCTTTTTAGTATATCTGCATATAGAAATAATGATGTCATAAAAGGAATTTTATTAATGTCGCTATACATGTGCATACTTAGGAAATATATTGGCAAAAAATAGCATGCGAAATGCCGAATGTCTTAATTTAAAGCAGTAATGAAATATTTTTTAACATCATGTCTCATAATTAACTAATTAATGAATAAAATGATTAAATGTATGCTAATCAAGTACAGGTAATCGATAAATAAATAATAATGTTGCGTCAGACATAATATTTTTTAGTTATTTACATTAACAAATGTTTTATAGCGTATTGTAAAAATGTTCACAATAACTCTATAAAAAAAATAACTTTTACATTACGTTTCTCCGTTCTTTAATTCCTTATAAATATTTACAGTGTGTAAACACCTTCTCTCTAAATAACAAAAAATATAACATTTCAGAGCAATACAAACAAAAGCCGTTCAAACAATAATACCAAGCAAGTAAACTCATAAAAATACGGTATCAATATCCCTTCCAGAAAAATCCAAGCTATAGAGCCTGCTGTAATATATACAATATACAACGCGCTTCGAAATCGGCGATCTATATCCGCGCATATAGAACAATCGAATCCCCACGTCATACTACCCATACACGAACTCCTCAATCCACCCTTCTCCCAACGATCCATCCCTCCGCGCACGCATATCCGCCACGCGTATACATCCCAGTCCGTAAATTTCCAGAAGCATCGCGGCTTTCACCGCGTCCTTGGCAATACCAAACCGGCCCACGCTTAAAAACTCCAAAGTTCATCGTACATAAAACACCGAAAACCTCCTCATCACGCCGTTTTTTTAGCCTTTTTCTTCCCGATCAGATGGCGCTCGCGGCGATTTAAAAGGCAAAAAAATAGTGGGGGAGGCGCGCAGGAGAGGCGAGTGTAGCATCGGTGCGCGCGCGCGCGAGCGCGGGGGCCGCAAAAAACACACGCCAGTACAGAATACAATCTCACCTCTAGCGCGCATCGTGGATATCATGAGCAGCGCGAGCAGAAAGGCCATCAGCAAGTACCGTATGGCGAAAATGTCCGCTGATTGTTTTGCAACAGAGGAGGATCAACAAGTGTGGCTCGCTCCTTCTAGCCTCGAGCTCGACTCGTGATCGCCTTGACTTTAGCTACGTTTACGGCTCTATATAGATGTATAAGGCGCATCAACTTGTTAAGCCCGCGCGCGCCAGTTTGCCTCTGTGTTGAAGAGTGAAGTGTCTGGTGTCTCCGAAAATGACGCAACAGCGCGCGCTCTGCCTTGGCTTTGTGTATGCCCTATTGTTTATTAGACTGCCAATTCGAAGACGCGAATCGTGCGCGAGATTAACGGACTTTTGCTAGAGCTTGGGCAGCTCACTGGGATATGTGCGTCGTGGAGCTGAAGCTCAGTCGCTCGAGAGGCAAGGGCGAACATAACCAAGCTTGGCTCCGTTTCAGGATTAAAGTTGAGCCTGATGTCTAGTAGGTCCCGGAAAATGAGCAGGCTGCTTTATCAGACTCTGTTCTCGTTCATCTGTTGCACCCTGGGGCAACAGACGACGGAGGTGAGTGTGGGGCTTTGCTGGCTGAGAGTTCGTGTGCTCGAAGGTGTCCATGGATGGTGTACTGAGCGAGCTTTGTTTATGTTTTTGTAGAGCCACAGCACGGGATTGATTCCAGACCAGGACGATGCTTTGCTTATGTTTTCGACCCTGGATGGTTCCTTGATTGCTGTGGAACAGAGGACTGGAGAGATCAGATGGCATCAGAACGATGGTAAACAATTTAGTATATATTTAGGAATTTTGAATAATAAATGTATTAGTATGATGGATATTGATTTATTAAATTGTAGAACCAGCAGTAAAAGTTCCCCATGATGTGTCTGAAAAATCTATGTAAGTTAATCAAAATAGATTTTATCTTGAATGTAAGGATAAATCAGATCGTTACAGAAAATTATTTATATTGTTTTCAGGCCCTTATTTTTACCAGACCCAAAAGATGGTTCTTTATATTTGTTTGGCCCTGAAACAGAGGCCTTGAAAAAGCTACCATTTACTATTCCACAATTGGTAGCTACTAGCCCATGCCGCAGCAGTGATGGCATTTTATACACAGGGCGAAAGATTGATACATGGTTTAGTGTGGATCCACAAACAGGAGAACGAGAGCAGCTCTTGGGATTTAATAAAGCAGAAAATACCTGTCCCGTAGATGCTAAAGATGCTATATTTGTAGGACGAACTGAATATAATATTATTATGATAGATAGCAAACACAAAAACAGAAAATGGAATGTTACTTTCTATGATTATTCAGCTGCTAAAATGGATCCTAAGCTTGTTGAAGACTATGATTTAGCTCATTTTGCAGCAAGTTCAACAGGAGAAGTAGTAACAGTAGACAGATTTGGAAATATTTTATGGGATATCAATCTAGGCAGTCCAGTAATAGCAGTATACACAATTAGTAAAGATGGTTTAATAACAATACCTTTTACTAGTGTTTCTGATAATACATTAAATCTTTTATTGAAGAAAATTTCAGTGAAACCTAGTGAATTTCAATTTTTGTAAGTCATACTTTTAATATGTACATTTACAATTTTTCTAATAAGAAAAAGAATGTTCAGAATTAAACAGATTTTATCTATAAATTCCAGCCCCACATTATACATAGGAGAGCATAGCCATGGTCTATATGCCTTGCCATCATTTGTGGATTCTTCAACACCTACTATAACCAGCAAAGCAGGACAGTTATTACTTGAAGGTCCAATAATTTCTCAGCTGCAAAAGAATGATTCTCCACGTCCATCTCTGGATGAAAATCAGGAAGAAGCAGAAAACATTAGTACTGACAACATTATAATTTTAGGTATTTTTTTCATTAAATAAATTAAACTGTAATGCAATGTTTTAAAGGAATTCTTTCTCATACTCAGAATTGAAATTAATTTTCAGGGCATTACGAAGTTCCTTCTGAATATAAACCACATAATCAGCCATTACAAATTACAGGACGTTCTGATCCTGTTATAGCCTTGACAGAAAGTTCTGTTAATGCAACGAAGACAGGTGTCAGCATTGATGATAAACAATTAAACGAATCTATTTATGACAATAGAGGATGGCGCAAAGCTGTCACTGTATCTTATACAGCAAGTAAAAAGTGGCTTAATCAGCAAGAAAATAAGGGATTAAAATTAGCTCTCATCATTCTTGTTGGATGTGTTGTTACAATGTTTTGGTATTTGAATGCTCAGTTTAAAGAATTTCAACAGTTATCACAGGTGAATTTACACTTTATTTATTTAATAATCCTTATGTTTAATATCAATGACCTATAATAAGGGTCAAAGAATTAGCCTTCACATCTGATATTAGCAATTTGATCAGGGTTCGCGAGAAAATAGCCGTACAGGCAGTGACGGTAGAAATGGTATTATTTACACTTCCGAGGTAGTAGGTGGAGGATTAGTTCGAGTAGGTAAAATTACTTTTGATTCTGATGAAGTACTCGGCAAAGGTTGCGATGGAACTTTCGTCTACAAGTGAGAAATTTCTCTATAGTAATAATTTCACCCAAATTCTATTTATAACTATAATTAATTTTTTTTTTTTTTTAAGGGGTGAATTTGATGGCAGACCCGTAGCAGTAAAGCGATTGCTGCCGGACTGCTTTACGTTTGCGGACAGGGAAGTAGCCCTGCTGCGTGAGTCGGACGCGCACGCAAACGTAGTTCGGTACTTTTGCACCGAGCAAGACCGACTTTTCCGGTACATTGCACTGGAACTGGCTGAGGCCACTCTGCAAGATTACGTAGCCGGCCGCTACGACCGGCACAAGATATCCGCTAAGAATATCTTGAGGCAGGCCACCTCTGGCCTCGCTCATTTACATTCCTTAGACATAGGTACGAATGAGAATGATCAATATGATATAAACTACTTATTTGTAGACAGAATCTTGTAAATAGATTTTTATCGATCAACAGTGCACAGAGACATAAAACCGCACAACGTGCTCCTTTCGGTACCGAGTCCTAGGGGCGAGGTGCGAGCTATGATCTCGGACTTTGGCTTGTGTAAGAAGCTGAAGCTTGGACGAATGTCATTCTCAAGACGTTCGGGCGTAACAGGCACAGACGGCTGGATCGCTCCAGAGATGCTGGACGGACAACGCACGACTTGCGCAGTCGACATCTTCTCCCTCGGCTGCGTATTTTACTACGTCCTCTCGGGAGGCAAACATCCGTTCGGCGATCCGCTCAGACGGCAGGCCAACATTTTGTGTAAGTCATGATTTTACATTACAAAACTCAATTTTCAAAACTCAAAACATAGTTAAATAATGCCATTTTATTCTTTATATTCATGTTTATCTTGATCAATGTTTGTCTAACATAAAAAATGAAAAATTTACATATAATTTTTTATCAATACTTTATATTCGTACATTTTTACACGTAAAATTCGTCGATATCTATACCAATATTGAATAAAAAAAAGTACCTGAGCTCCAAATTAAATATTTAATTAAAGCTAAACTGAAAAACATAATATGAAATAAATAAATTTATAAATTGAATATATGTTTTTTGATATATCTTCTATTTATTCAATAATTTATTTTTTACGCTTAAATAATCTTTCATATTAATTTAATTTTTTTAGTTTTTAATTAGTTTTTAAAATTACTTTTTTTATGGACGATTTCAGATAGCTAGCATGATAAAACAATATTAAAAAATGTCAGTACCTAGTGAAAATTTTTTTTAAATTCAACATCTTATCTAATATTTTGGTCATTAGTTTAACTAACAGTATGTGGCAGCAAATAAAATTTCTGGAGGACGTTGTTTGTTGCATAAACTATTGTTAAATGCATGGAAAATATCGTTGTGTAATCTGAATCTGAACTACATTAAAAAGTGTATTACTGCGCATTTACTTTAACTACAAATAAGTAGTATTTTAAGTTTTTATCATTTTACTTTTACAATTGATCAAAAAATATTACTATTCAAATAATTACGTAGGCGTATGAATTTTAAAGAGTCGGTCAAGTAAATACTAGTCAACTGTTTGAAAGCTTTGCAGTAGGAACCATATGGTTTGGATATATAAAAGAAGATAAGATATTAATATGCCTGATATTGATAACGAGAAGCCCAATTTAAACGTGTCATCGACGTCTCGAATTTTCGAACCATATGTATGCGATATGAGTCATTCGTTTTTTATGTCACAATAATTTTCTTTTGTGAATGTTTATAGAATCATGCTGCGGGTGGTTATTATTGCCGCAAATGATATCTTTCGTAATTTATGTCGTCACGACTGAGAAAAGAAAATTATTGATTTTATTTTTTTCTACTTTTATTTTATATTCTCAAAAATTTGCTATTATTGAAGGTATTATTATATCTCGACATATTTTTATTATTTAAAATATCTTCAATAAAGTTATAGTTAATACTATTACATTAATTTTTTGAAATAAAAATTATTATAATCTTCAGTTTTAAGACTGTTTATTAATAAATTTTTTCATGTCATTTAGGTGGAGAGAGTGATCTTACAGCTTTACAGAATATTTCTGAAAACGATAAACAGGTCGCTCTTGTTTTAATTAAGGCGATGGTCACCAGCGATCCTGTGGATCGGCCGCCGGCCCAAGCAATCTACGACCATCCCATGTTTTGGGATGCCGCGCAAGTTCTTACTTTCTTTCAGGTAAAAATACGATAATGCAATTTTATACCGATTTCATGTTATCCAGTACATTTAAAGAGAGAGAGAGAAAGAGAAAAATTTAACAAAATTGAATTATTCTTGTTTTTGATAGCAAGTCACAATGCTCGTCATGATCTAAATATAAAGTGTATGACTCTTCTCTATAATATAATCTGACCGCAATACATAATACGATTGCATAGTTTCATAATTATAATAATTTTATTATAACTGGCTATTTTTGATTGTCCAAATTCACGGTAAAAAATTATTGCTTTATTCAGGATGTCAGCGATCGCGTAGAAAAAGATGGACCTGAGAGTCCAGCGCTGCAAGCATTAGAAAAAGGTAATCGTAGAGTAGTCCAGAATGACTGGAGACTTCACATTGACGTAGAGGTGGCTACGGATCTCCGAAAATATAGAAGTTACCGGGGCGAAAGCGTCAGAGACTTGCTCCGTGCACTTCGAAATAAGGTAAATATAAAATACAAAATTGAAAAAAGAACAGTAAAATATAAATTAAACAGTAAATTATATTAAACTGACTATTTTGTTAGTCTAAACGATACAATTTAATCAATATTATTTAAATTTGATAATTTTAAATTTATTTTCAATCTCTTTATCATAGAAACATCACTATCGAGAGTTGACGAAGGAAGCGCAGCAAAGTCTGGGCGAGATACCCACTAAGTTCACGGACTATTGGCTGTCGCGCTTCCCACATTTGTTGATACACTCCTGGTGCGCGATGCAAGGCTTCCGCTCAGAACCTACGCTCAGGTGCTACTATGATCCAACCTACGAGTTCAAGACAGAGAGCAACGAAACTGAGCCGGAAGATGAGGATGAAATAAACGCGGCGGTAATACAGAACGACGAGAGACTGATACCGTCGTGGCGCAACCCTCACGAGGTCAACAACGTCGACTGGAGCCCAAATCGCGCGAGGTTCCGAAATCAGAGGAAGAAAAAAGACCGAGGAAAGGGTGATCAAGAAAGGGCGCAGCAAGAGAAGAAAATTGAAGTACCTGTCGCTTGGAGTCTACCACCCGCGAGTTAGTTATTCAAGTGGTTCTACTTTTCGTTATAACCTCGCTCGCTCGTTTTATCGAAGACAGTTTTATTTTTATTTTATTTCACTTTTTTTTTGTTTATTAAACTTTTAGCTGCTTATCGATCATTTTTCGGAATAGGAGGTTTTGACTTATAAATGTTTGTAAAGTAACGGAAAGTTCTAACCGTTGATTAACTTGTTTACTGAAGTATACGCTGTTTTTACTAAATTAGTAAAGTTGAATTTGATGAATATCTTTTTCTAGTTTAGTTTATTAAAATATTTAGTATATTCTATTTATAAGTTAAAAATCTTTAAAGGCATTTTTTGACTGATAATAAAAGCTTTGAATTTTAGTATTTAACTTTTGCGTTAATAACCGATTTCTTAAAAGTATGTACTTTAGAAATTATTATTAAAGTTATCGGTGAAACGAGCGAGTACACCGTCTTAAATTTGAATTTGAATTTCGATTGAGAAGAGCTTCTAATAGCGTATTACTAGGGTAACTGTACCTATTAATGAACACTGACAGTTGGTATTTGACCACTTTTTCATAAATTTTAAATTAATATTTTATCAATTTCTTTAAATTAAATAACTTTGAAACTAATTATATTTTTAGTAGAAAGTGGTAGTAATACTTCGTGCCAAAAGTTATTCTAACGAAATTTTTTTCTTGGTACTGTATGTATTTAAAATATTCAGTAGTGTTAAGATCTACGTAAATTAATAATGCTTTTGGCAGATTTCTCCGAGTATGCAGTGCTATTTATGAAACAAAAAACGTCTAATAAGCGCTATATCATTTATTAATTATTGACTTTATGCTTTTTTTCTGAAAATAATTAAATAGCGTGTGGTCATTTATCAGTACACTTATCCTAATAGTATATAATTTTTATTTTAAGTTTTGAGAATATTTGTGATACTTGTGTGTAAGTTTGCAATGATAAAACTTTTAAAAATAATTACAAAATAATATTGTCACCATTTGAATACAAGGGACAATTTATTCTTTTGTATTTATTTTAAATGTATCTATAATGCGTAAGTGTGTAATACGCGTTTGTTGATTTTATTGATTTTATATATATAATAATGTCTACACATCGCTTTATATGATGTTAAATGATATAAAGAATGCATATATTTATAAGTGTGATTTTTAGAAATTTTATGGGCAATATTTTTGTAAATACTTCTACTTTTTTTTTCACACGGAGAGACGTTTTTCTTAGCACAAACGATGGGTTCACTTTTATATGACAAACAATACATTAATGTACATAAAATGACACATAATTATATATTGGTATGTATATTTTATTTAAAATCATTTATAAACATACATCACTAATGATTGTTTGCAGTTTTGATATTGCACTTTGATATTGGAAAAAATCATTTTAATAGTATAAAAACTATTATTACAGAAGACAAAGATAAATGATTTCGACACAAAAATGGTATCACATTTTTTATATTAAATACGCATAGAGAGAAAACATAAAAATATGATTTACATATTTAATTTTAATAAAAGACGTTAGTTTTATACAAAAAAAAAACAATTAAATTATGTACATGAATTAAAGAATATAAAATAAAAATTTATGAAGCTTCTAATATTAATTATTACCTTCTTACAAGTGAATATAATGTTGCTAGTTAAATTGGCATTTTGTAGAAAAATATCTTATATTTTCCATTGTTAGAGAACATACATTTGTTCTATAAAACGCTGTAGAGAGAATTTTTATAGCTAAAATGACTATTTGAACTTTGATAGAAAACTAATCTATACACTTGTTTTTATTATAAACTCTTCTTTCTAAAGCCTGAGATGTTTAAAAGAAACAGATAATCAAATTTCTAAGAATATGAATTATTTTTTCTACATTTGAAATAACTTAATTTATTTTGACTTTTTGTGAACATTAAATATCTAAATACTACAATCTACCTAAATTTTTTAAAATGTATATTTACTCACTAATATGGCTAATATTCAACTTTGATCATTTCAAGGCAAAAAAATTACTATTTCTGGTAACAAATAAGATTTCGATTTTAGTATAAAAAACATAGTTTTTATAATTGGGTATTTGTGCAATTTTTTGTAACACGATTTAATTATAGCAACTATTTTGAAAGTATTTTTTGTTGCTCTTTATTTTGCATTTAATCGTTTGTAATGTATCTAATTAACTAAAATAAAAGCTTATTAATTAATTTTTATTCATTTAAACTAGTTATTGCACTCAATTCTTTTTTTTACTAATCGGAAATTATAAAAATTTGTTATGCTTAATATATAAAATACGACGAAAAAATTTATTTTCCTTATAAACAGTCTTTTTGTCATTTTGTTTTGATACAGAATTTACATAAAAAGTCAATAAAAAATGAACAACTACTTTATTAAAAATTTAAAACCGACTAGAGTCATCGATATTTTGAACAAATAAATACCCAATTATGTACTTATTAGACATCATTTTACATCGAGTATGTTTGATTATGCGCGATATATTTTATATATATTTATATATAAACATTATTGTAACAGACTATAAAGATACTCTTTCAATTAAAAATTCTAATACTCATCATAAAAAGAGATAAGTAAACAACACTCCATTATTTATAAAGAATAAAGAATTGTAAAAAAATTAGTCGATTTTGGCCTTTAAAGTAATGTTAGTGTTACACCAACATCATTAATGATTACATGACTTTTAAAATAAATCAGCTAATGGTAGCATTGCTGGTAACATTATAGTGAATAGAAAATTAAAATTATTAATGTTTAAAAATATAATTGACTATTTCCTAAAAAAAAAAATTAATAAATAAAATTTAAAGTGTTCTTAATAACGTATTAGTAAACTCACTCTAAATGAAAATCCATTGGATTCGATTTCGTAATCTAAGCCAAAATCGACTAGTTTTTAACATTTTTCTTCTCTCAACAGTGTAGGCGTAAACTTTTTTAAGTTAGTTGTTAAACTTAAAATTTTTGAAAAGCCATGTTATTGCTTCATTAAAACTTTTTCTCAAATTTTATTTATTTATTTTTTTATTAAATTTCTATTTGTGTGTTTTGATTTCTATGAAAAAACTGAGTACTAAGATAATAAAGCACACAAATACGTTTTTTCAAAACAATTTGCTGAATCTACAATTTGTATTCATTGTCTACTTTACGTTTTTTCATAACTCTCTACTGACTAGTATTTGTGATGCCAACGTTTTTGAGGATCTTTGCAATATTACTGAGAGCGAGAGAGAGAAAGATGTCATCAGATTTAATGCGTTCTACCTCGTCGAGCGGCGTCGCACCGGCGAGGTTGCGTATTCGAGGATTTGCACCGTGACGCACGAGCATCTCGACGATTCGCACATTCCCGGCGCGCGCCGACAGATGCAGTGGCGTATCACGCGCATTGTCCTTAGCGTCCGGGTTGCAGGAGCCGCTGCTAAGCAACATCTTTACTGCCTTGGCTCGATCATTGAGACAGGCCAGATGTAACGATGTTCGCCCCTCCGATCGCGTCACCAAATTTACCTTGGCTCCGGCGTCTAGCAAAACCTGTGGGCAAAAGAAATTAAATTAAAAAAATTAGATTATTAATTAGATTTGGAAAATGTTTTAATTGAGTAGTATAATGCATACCTGTATTATTTCAGTACAGCCGACGGCACTAGCAATGTGAAGCGCAGTCTCGCCTTTGCTATTGACTGCGTTAATAGCAATGGGTGGCTTGGTTTCGCGCTCAAACGAAAGTTCCTCGATGGAGACACATTTGTCGCAATTGCAGAGCGGATGGCAGAATTTGGGTTCGTCGCTTTCCGAGACGTAGGTCTTGCTACAGGGACCTTCAAGACCCAAATAGTAGGAGGCGAGTCGTATGTCACCCTCAGCTACGGCTGCGAATAATCGGTCGATTTTGTGCATACCATCTGATAGGCTAGCACGATAGCTATTCAAAAAGAAATGATAAGTTGCTTTTTTTAAAGTACACTAAGAAAAATATTTTTTCCTTAATCAAAATAGTTAATTGAGTGAATTAAACCTTTTTTGATTAAAGAGATTTTTAATTCAATCAATTAAACTTGTGAGGATATTTTTTCTCGATATCTTTCCAGTATATTTCTGTAAATTTTATTATAATAATTACGAATTATTATTATATTATTATATTAATAATTGCGAATGCATGCCATTGTTTAATGGATAGTTTGAAAACAGTTGAAGTTTCTTAAAGCGTCAGCGTATTTATAAGCAATTTATGAATTATTACATAGAATAAAAAGATTGCCTACCCGAGCCTACTGGGCGTTGAAGAAGTAGAATTGGACTTGGCGCTATCATCGTCGCCACCGCCACCCTCAGCGTTGTTTTCTTTTTGGATAGTCCCGTAGCCGGAAGATCCCGTGGGTGTACTTGTTCTAGACCTCGAACTTTCGAGCAACCTAGCGATGTGGCCGCTGTGTGAAACCGTCAATGGTGTCTGGCCACGTCTGTTTTTACTACTCACGTCTGCTCCGTATTCTAGCAGGATCTCCACAATGCTGGTATAGCCCCACTTCGAGGCAAAGTGCAGTGCTGTATCACCTTGATGATTCATTGCACTAACACAAAAAGAAAATTGTAATTCATATCTTTGATAATACATATGATTATGTTTTAACAGCATTAATAATCAATAATAATAATAATATTTAAAGAATTTAATTACTTGATGCTGACGGCGATTCTCGACTGTTCGGCGAAATAAAGCAGAGCTTTGACACAGGCATCGTGCCCGTGATCAGCGGCCAAGTGCAGTGCAGTGTTCCCTCTCGTATCGGTTGCATTGGGATCAGCATTAGCATGTAGTAGTAGAAGCAGGGTATTCTGGTGACCCCTGGCCGCAGCGCAGTGCAGCGCCGTCGCACCATCCGCATCGGCGTCGTTGGGATCGGAGCCGCACTCCAGTAGATACTCGACCACGGCTACGCGGCCGTGCAAGCTAGCCACATGCAAACAAGTAAGGCCACGATCATCGCGCGACAGTAGAGTCGGCAGATCTGAGCACGAGTTGCGCGACAGGCTTCTCTCGCACTTCTCGCAGAGGCACAGAGGGTGGCACAACTTTGTTTCCTCTGAGGCACCTGTTTAATAAAAATTAATGTTTTGAATCAATTCCAATCGTTTTCGTTTTCATATATAAGTTGAAAAATCAAGAATTTACCTTCGGCTTTCTCTGACAGTATTCTTTGTACTTCGTTCAGGTTTCCCTTTTTCGCGTGTTCGAACAACGCAACAATCGACGTATCTGTACTGCTAGTCAATTCAGTACTACCCTCCAAAGTTTTCTCGTTTTCGTGATTCGCATTGCCGTTCAGAATTTCACTTTCGACTTGAGCAGACGATCCCACCCTCAACGATCCCGATTTGACGTGCTCCACCGCGGCTTCAAGCGATGTCACCAAGAAACCGGCCTCATCCGCCTCGTACAACGAATTGGCCGAGTACCTGAACTGCTTCATGAAAGTAAGCTGAGCGCACCAGCTAGCTAAACCAGACTTGATTACCAGAAAGATGAGAACGGGCAGTAGATCGTCTGACGAAACGGAGCTCTCACCCTGCGAGACAAAGCGCGCTGCTCGCTTTAGGCAGCTTACCTTGCCTAATACTGTAAAGTATCCATCCAGCCGTGATAGTTCTAATCAGACAAATAAAAAGAATTATTTTTAGTATCACAGATAATTTACATGAAATAAATGATAGCGGCATCTTTTGTACCCAATTTTCCCCTTGAAACTCCATCATAAAGGTCAGGACGCACACCTAGGTCACGCAATTGAAGGTCATGGAGATTCTTTATGATTTTATTTAGGCTAGCATCATCAGCGGCTGTGCAAAACGATACAGCCTGCGGTAAAATTTTTCGAAGGCCATGAAGAATATACGTCTCAACAGCCACTTTAATAGTTTGTAAAAAATAACGACTTTCGACGGTTCGATCACGGAGTCTCGAATCTTTCAAGAGAATTCGAAGACCTTTGGCGTACAGCATGCCAACAAGATCACGCTGCATTTGAAGACATTCACTTTCTAGGCTTTTGTGAGTTTTTTCGAACTCCTCGATTGCCGCATCCAATTCTTTTAAGATGCTTTTGTCGAGAACTTCGGTCCATAATAAATCGATGCATTCTTTTAAAGAGTTCACCACCGGCACTTCGTCAGGATTTGTATTCGATCCTTGTTCAAGTAGGCCTTCTATACACCTAAATTACAAAGATTAACATTTTAAAAAATATTCAACTGCATCTAAAATAAATAAATATTTTTATTTTATATTTCACTTTCTAATTAATGACTCACCATACACAATATTTATTAAGATCATCTGTATAAAACGTTTCTTCAAATAATAAATGTAAAGATCTAGGTTTAGCGATATCATACTCAATTGTCAAAGCTCTATTGCACAGTCGAACTTCTCTGTCAGTCAATGTATGAAAATGAGTACCTAAACAAATAGAGTAAATTAATTTAAACAATAACAAATACTTAATAAAAAAATTATAAAGAGCATTCATATTATTAATATACCAGGCAGTTCATCATCAGGTATCAAAATATGACCTAAGAAATCTTCCTCTGTCAATGCACCCTTGGTGAAAGTGCCGCAGCGGGGAACACAGATGATCCAACTTTCGCCAATAGCTCTGTCCAAGATTGTACGATATTCCTGCTGCAGGGTCTGGAAAAAGGCATTTTGGGATATATCTTCGTCGTAGTTGGACTCCATGATGCAATTGAGCCATGAATCTTGTTCCAAAGTCACCTCTCGATGCCCATTCCTGAAAATTGATAAGTTTAATTTTAAATTCAATTTTGAATATTTGATGTATTTAAAAGTTAATCTATTTATGTTTTATATTTTTAAGGAATTCTTTTATCGATGACTGTGATTTATTATCTTTCAGGACTTGGATATCTTATTTATCTGCAGTTGAATCAGATATTTGCAGTCATGAATATTGCACAAAATGTCATCACAGTTATCAATGCTTAGAGAACCATTGAAAAACTGCTTATAATTCTTATCTATATATTATACAAGGTAGATTTGATTTAAAATTTGATATCAATAAAGTTAAGCAATTTGTAATCAACATTTTGCATATCCAATCTACAATTGATATTTATAACATTTGTTTTCAGCACACACACGCAATCTTATACCCACAACAAATCAAATTTCAGACAAACCAGCCTGAAACCTTGCGAAGCTCATTATCCTGAAGCATGATTCACAGATCATCAATTAAAAACAACCAGATAGTTAAAATGACGTTGGCCAAAAGTTCAATCGACACAAGATTTCCACTATCAAGCCGCTCCAAAAATAAATTGTTTACAAGGTCCCCTGGCTCTCTTTGTTGTCCGATCTCCCCTGCATCTCCAGCCACCGTCCCAACCAACCATCTCTCTCGCTCCCCCAGCCAAAAGCCACAAACCCTCCCCACAAACAAAGCATAACTAAAAATACCACAGGCCTCTAACCAGGGTAAGAAGAGCCGTTTTCGTCTCCTGGATCTCCGGGCGCGGCGCAGCAGCGGGTAGTAGTAAAGGGCCGCTGGTCCAAGCAGGCAGGCGAAGAGGGAAGCGACATCACGGCACATGGGTCCTCGACGTAGCCGTCGACGCGGCTCGCCAGCTACAGCAGCAGTAAGCAGCGACGCGTCCGCGTGCACTGGCTCTCTCTCGTCGCTCGCTCGGCCCCATTACGATATTGTATACTTAATATAGACAGCGAGATTAAAGCTTGTTCCTCGGCGACTTTTTTTTTTCTCAACTTCCCTTATCAATGATCCGCCTTGCTCGATTTATTTACGACGTATCGGCGCACTGTGTACAAGCCCGTGGCCAAGGAAAACATAACCTCTGCCGAGCCGAGAGAGAGAGAGATAAGTATGAATGACGACACGCGTGTCAGACTGACTGACTGACTGAGAGAAAGCTGCACACATATGCTTATGCCAGTGCTTCATGTAAGTATTGCGCGGCTGCGTGGGAGTGTGCGTCGATGGGATATATAGTGTTACATGTGTGCGCCAACAGCTGACAGTTGTGCGGCTGCTCCTGAGCCGATGAGCCGATGCGAGGTATGGGGATTGGCACGCGAATAAAAGAAGTATATGATGGTTGGAGTAAAGTTAATATTTTGGTATAGAAGCTTGTTATTTAACATAGATTATTTATTTGATAAATAAGATACTTTTCAAAAAAATTTTTATTTTTAAAATATTTTTTAAATTATAGCTGAAAATAATGGAAGCGAAATTAGGTAAATGTTTCTCGTTATTTAGTAAAATTGCATTTTGACAGAAACTTATTGATTTGATTTTAAATTTATACTCAGCAGATATAATCCCATTTATAGTGATTAATTATTTCGAATATATATCATTAACCAATTTTCTTACTTATTCAAGCACGCTAAATAAAATAAATAATCAATGTATCTATATTGAATAATAAGTTTTCATTCCTAATCACTAAATATATACGTAATTTATACATTATGAAACTCAAAATTTTAATAAAAACTTTTTCCCACACACAACAATGCACCATATCAATCATAAATTCGCGAAACACCTAAGCAGCAAGTCACTGAACCCGCCAAAATCCAGCTCCGCCTTCTCATTTTTCAATTTTCCCAGAAAGCCGACGTTCCCACAATTTTAATCCGTTTTTTTGGCAATTCGATCTCGAGTAAGGTTTCGTGGAGTAATGAAGAGGGGGGCTAGGGAATCCAATACCGCCCGGTACATTGGCGGTCGTTCACCTTTGCGAAACGATGTATACTTATGTATATAGGTATATTTCAGGTGAGTGATACTCGACGGATTCGTGAGCTTTGCGTTGTTTCAGTAGTAACGCGCGGTTCGATCAGACTTCTTTCTAATGCATCGATGCGTCACGGAAGTGTTTTTGCATTCCGTTTGATGAATGGATAGATGCATGAAAAATATTTTGTCTTTAAAGTACAGAACTCGTTTTTTGCACTATCTGTATAAGGAGTGAATTGCAGGCGAGAAAAAGCGTTAATCGTCATATTTGAATAGCAAATAGCTTTAAGTTTTTGAAAGAGGTAATAACTAAAAATTGGCGAGAAAGTCTGGTTGGAAAGGCGATTCGTAAGTGCTGAAATATGCAAGCTTCAATTTTCAGCGAGTCGACCGTTCTAAATTTTAGCATTTGTATTCACTGAAAGTGACTTTATCTGAGGTACTCTAAAAGTCAATGTCTTTTGCAAAGCTCTCAAATGGAGTGGAGTCGGGAAAATTGCCTTTTCTGCATTTTTCCAGACTCGCCGTTTCGAGGGGTCAAAGACACTTTTTAGCAAGATTTTTTTCAAAGATTTTTTGAAAATGTTTCTTGAAAGAAGAAGTTGTAATAAGAAATCAATGTTAATTTTGACACTGTTAAGTACGAATTTTAATTGTTAAACATAATTTATCTTTTCTTCGATTTTAAATACATACCGTCTATTGTTTTGCTTGATATTTTATACTTACAAAGATTTCTTACAAAATTCTAAAAATCGTTAGTATACTATAATAATTATATCAAATTGTCGTTAATTACTTTGCTCAAACTGATTCCTTATAAAATAAAATTTGAACGCTTTATTATATATTTTTATTTCAATAACTCAGTAAAAAACCAATTAGCAATATAACTTTAATTTTTTTCATATAATTATCCTTTATAATACATTTCGAGCACTACATTTGTTCCTAAGCATATTCACCTTTAAACACCCCGATCTTCTAAATCACTCCATCCGCAAATAGAATCTTAACACTACACCCCACCATAAAAACCACCTCAACCAAAAAAAACTCACAACCAGCACCAATAACCCACCCGCAAAATCCAAAAAAAAAACCCCACTCACTTCTATCCTCTCCTCAAACGAACCATCCCGCAGCATCCACCTTCCTCGCTCCGTCCGTATCAACTCCCGCTCTCTCAAACTCGCCGCCGGCGCGCTCTCCAAACTCGCTGCGTGACGTCCCGAGCGCGCGCGCGCCGCTGCGGCACTTTCCCCCCTGTATCTGTCTCTCACGTTTTCTTTTTTCTTTTTTTTTTGTTCTCCGTCGACGACGACGAGGCGAAGAGTAGCGCGCCGGCCGTAGACGACGACGAGACGGGATTATCGACTGCAGCAGGCAGGCCGGGGGGACAGTGTTGGGTTACGGAGCGCGGCATTCCATTGTGCGCGCGCTTAGCTCACCTGGCGACGAGGAGAGAAAAAGAGTGCATGGAAAAGAGTGGAGAAAAAAAGGAGGAGCTCCGCGGCTTTCGTAACGGCGCGAGCGCCGCCGGCCTTTATGTAACACCCCCTTCAAAGAGTTCGCTGATTCTCCGGCTTTTCTTTGCGAGAGGGAGGGAGGCAGATATCCATTAGCAATGGAAATCAAGCGAGTAAGAGGGAATTGCGCGCTTCGAGCGGATATAAGTAGAGGAGCGAGCTGACTGCTTCATGTGGGATGGCTCGTTTGGCGCGCGCTTGGCCTGGTTTTACTCGGGTTTGATGTGGATGCATAATTTGTAGTTATGTGTAGGGATTCGAGGAGATTGATAGATAAGCGTTGGGAAATTGGCTGGTTGGAGGCTGCGAGCAGGTTTTTCTAAACGATTGACGCAGGCAGGTTGCGGTCGATTGCTCGGCTGGATTGGCGTTCTGTGTGCTTTGTATTTTGAATTAAAAATTATTTGAAAGGAGGATTAATGGAAGAATCGCTTGTACGATTTAGAGGATCGGTTTAACTTTAGACTATGAAGTTTAGGAACAAAAATAAAGATAATTCGCAGTAGCGCGGTTCATAAATTTAATTTATTAGTGCTACTTGAAAGATGTGTAAAATATAATTATCGGATAAGTCGAAATATTAGATGATTTTGAATTAATATTAATATGATTTAATTTTGTTGCCAAATTTTGTACTAATATAACTATGTAACTAATTTCCATTGTTTCATTTTAGAAAACATTGAAAAATTATTTTATTTCATTTTCTTTTTTAATTTCTTTTAGATATTTTTTAGAGCATATACATTATTAATATTTCGAGTAAAAGCTATTATGTTAATTTTTTTTTCTATAAATAATAGTGAAAACAAATAATAAAACAAGTGATTTTTTCCAAGTAGTATAAAAAGAGTAATTTGTCTGAGTGCATAGCAACGACTGAGTTGCATAAAAACGTAGGCCACTATATCTTTTACCAGAGTATACGAGGGCTCGGCATTTCTAACAAAAATGTTCTTTTGATACTGTACATGCTCGTAATGTATTCAAAAAATCCCACGGCTACGTATTTTTTAAGTGCTCATCTTTTTTTAAAGTAAAAACTGCAAAATTATACTGCTTTAGATCGGTATTTTTTTTTTTTTTTTTTAGTATCAAAAATTTATAGCTTTTTATACTCTTCTTATATCTTTATCAGTTAATCCTTTCTAAATTTACTGAATGTTTTAATAACAATATTGAATTTTGTTTCGATAATTTAATCAAATTAGCTAGGTTTAAAAATTATGTAATTCACGACTTATATGCCCTAACAATTATAGAACCTAAAATAATAATTAACTTTAGTGCTAATGGAGTTATGTACAGATCAACAGCAAAAATTAATCAGTGCTAGGTTAATTAATAATTATGTGAGCAACTATTATTCAACTTTAATAATTTTTTAGATTTTTCACTCAACAAAAGTGATCAAAATTATTTAAATATTTTTGGTGTTTAAATGTGCGAAATGTAACATTACCGTCTAGACAATAGCAACCTTTTTGCTAAAAGAGCCCACTCGAACAATCCACAAGAATGGATAAGATGAGATGACAAGTTCCATCGCAGCATAGAAAACTAAAAATTACTTTCTCCGATACAGTTTAAAATTAAATTCAATAAACAATTAATTTTTTAGTACAAATTTCATATCTAGCTAAAGAAATATTACGTTGGTATAATAGGCGAAATGATAAAATACCGTTTAAGAGAAGTCTCAATTCATTTGTACACATTTTTATTTTTCTTTTGTTTCATGGGAAATATTACATAAATAATAATGTATTTACAATTTTTAAAACAACGCATTTTTTCGAATTGATGACGATATCTGATGCTGGACTTCTATTAACAAAACCAATTTTACTTTTGTTTGTAACAATCATTAAAATTTCAATAAAACTCAAGAGAAAAATTCGAAACATTATCTCGCTCAGCACTGACAAAATATAAATACCACCTCCTGGCCTGCCTCAAGCTCCCAAGTTTATATTTTGAATCGTATCGCGTAAATAAATGCGAAAGGAAAAAAATATATGCCTGTAGATTACACGAAGAGCCTTGACTTGTCACACAAACAACAAAATTTGATGTTCTACAAGTAAATATAGAGATTTTCCGCGTTAACGCGCGGGTATCGCTCTCGGAGCGATAAGAGCGCGTTCTTAATTAACAAGAGAAACGTTTATGAGGAAACGTTCCTCAGCCGCTTTTGTTATCAATGGAATGTACCGAGATGCGATCGAAATTCTACAATCGGATAAAAAGGTGTTAAATAGATAAAGTACGCACGCGTTTCGTTGCTAATCGGCACATTGTCTACATTTTATCGGATCTAATTGATTTTCGATTCGATCCTTTGTTCGCCGATAAATTAATAAGAGCTGATTCCGAGAAAACGGCGGATAGTCATCTAATTTCTTAATGATTGTAATATGTTAGCCTGTGACGAGAGTTGCGTTTCGATTCGTCATACCATTTACGACAGATTGTATAAAAATTAAGATAAACTTCTGTAAAACGGAAAAGTAATATGTCTAAAACGCTATCAGCTTTATAACTAATAATCTCTCCAAGAAAATTTCCATTTGCCAGAACATCATTCTACTTATTTACAATGTACTACTTGCTTAGTGACTTAGTTGAATCTTTGCTATTTACAATAAATCAAAGAATCGATGTATGAACACGATATCGAACGATACACTGTATAATATATATTCGATGGTAATGAGTGAAAATGCATTATGAAAATGCATTTCTGGAAATATTGCTCTCGATCCACTTTGTTACTGAGCTATAAGAATTTTAAAAATACTTGTTACAATTTGTATAAAATGTTTAAAGAGCGCATAACTAAGTGTTCGAGAATCATTTTTCCATAATATGCTTTTTTGACTTTTAAAATTATTTATAGTATAATAATAAAAATTTGAGTATTCCGGCCAAGGAAAACTCGAATCACTGATAATCGTACTAACAGGAACATTCATATCTCGCGCGATTTCATCGCGTCGATCATACACATTCCATGTCTTCCTTTCACACACCCTCTTCTAGAGGGTTTATCTTTATTTTCTTTCTGTAATTTGTTCTAATCTCATTCCAGCGGAAGCGGAACTCTTTTTGAGCGGATCGGTACTTTTATGTTAAAACTTGGGTGAAGAAGAAAAAGATTCACCATATCCATTAATTTATATAAAATTTTTAAAAGCTTCGGATTAGGCTCAAGAGATATGGGTCGAGTGTAACTATGTATTGTTTCATAAAATACTGTAATTTCATTTATGTTTTAATACTGTTTGGTAAAGTATGTGTACGTAAAAGTACACACAATTGACCGCTGAAAAATAAAAATATTTTTTCACATGCTAACGAGTTTTTTTTACTTTAAATAAAAATGTACGTTAATTGTTTTATAAAGTACATATGCTAAATTTCATAGAATGTACTAAATTACTACTTAAAACTTGTTTCATCATCGAAAACAATATTTAAGAATCCGCAAGCACAGTAAACAATCTACAAAGATATCGTTTCACGATTTCTCTATAGATTCATTAACCGCTCTCTAAAAATCTTTTAAAAGTAACAAACTCGCTAAACTAGACAAAAACTACTCAACCACCCGAGCCACCAACAGTAAAAAGCACCTATAATCTCAAAATCTATATCCACTCGATCCATTCCCTCTAATCCGAACCCAACTCCTCCCCTTCATCCTCTCTAAATCCGCTCAAAATTTCCTTGAGTCCACTTCCGAGCTATTGTCCATCTCATTCCTTCACGCTCGTTCGAGCTTTTTGTCATAGACACTATTGCTCTTGCTTCCCTCGGACTTAACCGAGCCGCTTTCCGCCTTCTGCTGCTTGAGCTTCTCGTTGCGCAGGAATTCCGGATCGTTCCAGGGCTGGGGCTCGCCGCTCGCGTAGAGCACAAAAATGAGATTCGTGACCATGAAGACGCCGAAGACGATCCAGAAGACGAGCTGCCACTCTTCGACCGTCTGATTGGGCGTGAGTCTTCCGACGATGTAGGGTGTGATGATACCGGTGAGAGCGGCTATGCCGTTGGTAATGGCCATAAGGGTACCTGAGTAGTTGGGCGACAGGTCCAGAGCGTTGACTTTCATGCCTGGTAAAGTTTGGAGAATTAGTTTGGATAAATTAGAATTTTGATTTGTTGAGGAAAAACAAGTTTTTAGAATGCTAATTTTTTATCTTTATTCTTGCTGGATGCTTTCCTCATTGCGTTCATTTATCGAACAGATAAAAGAATTCAGTGAAGAAAACTGTATGCAGGTCATACCTTCGATTATTCCTGTTATTTTACTTCGATATTAATTGACCTAAATAGGCATCTTTACTTTAAAAATCATTACAATTGACCTGTCAACTTTTTTTCTAATATATACATTTATAATTTAATCTCAAGTGATTTCATTTAATTTCTTTAAGAACATCAAACATCAAACCTACCTGGATAGAAAGTACCCATGAGTGTCATGCCCACAGTGAACAAAATGACCACCTCCATCTGATTGCATCCCGCGTACGACGCCCCCATGATAAACGCACCAGGTCCCACGGAGGCTATAGTCGTGCCCAGCTTCCTCACATTCGTCGTCGACATGTAACCCTTAACGATCATCCAATCCGCCAACCAGCTAGTGAAACAACTGCAGAACCACATGCACAAATACGGCAGGGACGAGTAGTATCCGTTATCCTTGATGGAAAACTTGAGCACACTGCTCATGTATTTAGGCAGATCCGTGACCATAGTGAAGAAGCCCCAGTCGTGGCCGATCTGAGCGGCTATGAGGGCCCAAAGTGGCACCGAGCGCAGCACGTGGCGCCAGGGTACCGGTGGCGGCTTCTCGTTCGTGTGGGCACTCATGCGTTCGTGCAGGTACTTGGCTTCGCGTTCGGAGATGAACGGATGCTCGCGAGGATTGTTGTAGCAGAGGACCACCCAGAGCAGGAACCAGAGCACGCCGAAGCCGCCGAAGACGTAGAAGACGGCGGGCCAGCCGATTGAGGAGTGGTGAAGGATCAGACCTGAGAGCGTCGTTGCGAACACGGTACCTGTTGAGGATGAATGTTGTTAGTGTTTTTAGTTCAGAGATTTAGTTATTGTGATAGAATCAAATGGTGGGGATAGGTAGTTAAATTGTGATCGGTTTATGAATTCATATCGCGAACTAATGATTTCGGTTAAGCGACTGTTTTTAGGTCAGTGTCATAAAGGATAAAGTTATTGTAATAGTGTGAGCCTGTCATATGAGGTCACTGGAAGGAACCTCAGAATTTAATGAAGAACTTAATGTGTTCGTGAAGAGAATTTAATTTTCCGCCCGGCGTTTCGAGCTGAAGTTTAATATGCTCGAAGACTTTTCTTAGAATTTCTTTAGTATAGTGCCATTCGAGTATCGTTCTAGAATCATTTTTTTATTCTATAAGTTATGTATTTTTCAAAATCCCACATAAATTAAATTTTTATAATTAACAATTTTTTCTATACTTCATTAGATTTTTCAAGATTACTTTACTAATATATTAATCAAGATTACTGTTATTGTTGTAAATATTTTTTGACAATTAGTATACTTATAATTATTTAATTATCATATAAATAATTTAATTATATGAATTGATAACTTTAATTTAATAAAAAAAAAAAAACAATTTAATCTTGAATAGTTTCCAATAATTATGATAACTCATTTATTTCATATGTATAATAATTCTTCTTAAAACGAATAACTTGAAGTCAACACTTTTTTCAAAATGAACAATTAATCGATAGATTTGTTAATTTTTCTAACTACATGCTTAGAACATATCCTAAATTTAATAATTAATAAAAATATTTTATTTAATTTTAAAAATGAGTCTATTGACTCAAATGTAGTTAGTATGCTTTGAAAATTCAACCAAAGCATGAACAGCGCATACTGATAGATAACCGTACTTTAGTGTAAAATTATCCACAGCGTCACATTCATAAAGAAGCCATCAGATAAAGACTTAAGCGTTAGACTAATTAATAGCTTAGGCACGGAAAAAGTATGCATATACATATATGTATTCGAGTTCATAAATGATACTGATACGGCGTCTATAATTATACTATTAATTTATTATAATATCTTCTCAAATCGTAAGTTATTCATTTTAGCACGGAGAGTTTTACAAATGGAAAAATCCTCGCGCGTGTTATTTTTGCAAATATTTATTTATTTTTACAGTCGACGGCGATAATAACGTTTATTTGTTATTACAAAACGTAAATATTTAAGATTACGATTTCGAAGTACATGTATTGAAGAAATTCGATGTAAATCGAGATCACGAGTATTATTCGACTGTAAAACTAAAAGTTGGTCTCGATTAAAAAAAAAAACTTCAGCATTAAATTTTCTACCAACCAACAAAGTAACCCCTTTATCAAAAATCCAACTTACCCAACTGTGCCCCAGCGAAGACGAGCGAGCCAATCTTCGAACGTTCCTCGGGTGGTGTCCACTGTGCCAACATAGCATTGAGAGCCGGGAAGGTGGTTCCCTCACCCAAACCCATCAATACCCTGAGCACAATGAGGGCTGTGGATTCTCCCCATTTAACTGCAACTGGAGTCAGCAATGTGAAGATTGCCGTGGAGAGGATTCCAAGACCAAGGGAGTATTTGCCACCGAAACGTTCTGACAGCATGCCACCAGGCAGATGCGTGAGGATGTAGCCCCAGTAGAATGAGGAGAGGATGACGCCCTGTGGATGAAGAAATCAAAGGGTGGTTTTAGGTTGGGTAGATTTTTTTTTTTCGAGAGGGGGTGTATTAACATTCTTTTAGTTTATCGTGTAGGTTTTATTTAGAGTTTAAGTATGTACATAGGTATTCGATCGTTACGGAGATTAGATACCATCTTGGCTAGTTTCTGTTACCGATAATCTACAGCTTATTTTAACACGTGTTCTTCCCACCCTGGTTCACGCGGCGAAATTTTCCTTGGTTTATTATCAGGTTTAATTTTATTCGGCGGTATGCGAACTCGAATTTTTAAATTAGGTATACGTATCAGTGCCAGCCTTCCCAGATTTGTCAAGAAAGTAATCTGATTCGATCGAAATTTCTTTTTCCTACCTCATACTCAAAATCTAATCTCAATCAATAATCGATAAAAATTATATTTAACGTATATCAAACCTAATTCAAATAAAATTCTCAGAAGTCATTGTCATGAACCAACGTTTTTTTTTCAAAACCACAGTTCAAACTTTCAGTTACACGCAGGAAATTTTAAAAGTCATTGTGAATCGCGGCAAACAACGGAAAGGATTAGAGAGCACTTTTACAAGCACGGGAGATTTCGGAAGATGATAGCACGCATCTCTTATCGATTGAGTATAAAATATTTAATTGTAAAGCGATTGTTGTGGCTTAATGAAGCTTTATTAGCCTTTAAGAAACTTCTTTCGTTATCTCTTATTGATATAAATATAAATACGTAGTGAATGACAGGCTTTGCGATATTTGCGGCAGGCATTGAGGGAAACAACCGGATTTTCATGTTCTAATTAATAATAAGAGTGTTTGTCGATAATGATAACGTATCTTTTAATTTAATATGGCTGGAGGAAATGTTGATTGATTACTGAGGTATAAAAGAATTTGCAAAGTAAAATATTTTTAACAGTGTTCTTGTTTATACCTTTGAAATATAATTTTTAAGTAACCGTTGATGCGTTTTATTATTGTTTTTATTGCTTATTTGAGATCTCAATAAAATTTTAGCTACGTAAAAAATATAGTAAGAATTTATGGATGCTTAGATAAGGCTTAAGCATTTTATTGACCATCGTATAATGGATTTAGACATTCTATTTAAGGTGTTGCCTTATATACATAAATTCTTATAAAATTTAAATCTATATGTACTCAGGCAATAAAGCGCCTGTGACGAGAAGGTTTAGCATTTTTATCAAAAAATATGGATAAAGAATAAAGAAGATTAATGTATCTCCACAAGCGATACGTCAGAATAAATTCACTTAATTTCTGCCACCAGAGCTTAATCTTAACGATTTAGCATAATCGAACTTACTATAAGACACTTTGAATTATCAAAGTACAAAATAATACTCTCACAACGAATCCGTTGTAAAAATAACATCCCAACAACTAAACCAATCTCACCTGAAGTTCTTCATCCCAATCGTAGGTGCCTTCCT
This sequence comes from Eupelmus urozonus, assembly GCA_900480035.1. Taxonomy (NCBI): domain Eukaryota; kingdom Metazoa; phylum Arthropoda; class Insecta; order Hymenoptera; family Eupelmidae; genus Eupelmus; species Eupelmus urozonus. Next base: position 67,216 of record UELX01000049.1, read on the forward strand.
TACTGGGCGATTGGCTAATGGTCGTATTTCCCGGGACAGGGCAGGTCTTGTCGCTTGGCGCCGAGCTGTTATGTGCCTTGACCATCTCTGTAATGGCTATCGACAGGCAAACGCGCATCGCGTACGCGTTGAGAAGCGCCAGGAAGCCCATGAACGCGAAGATCCATCGCTGTGGTATGTAGCCGCCTGTGGAATAAGAAAAAATGATAAATTTGTCGTTGGGTAATTGCGGATGTTAAAATTTTGGGAGAATTATAAGCGACGTAGACAATGGGAATAGAACTATTTTTTAGATTAGAGAAGTTCGCTGGATTGTTAATTTTGATAATTGGTAATTAGGTTTTTATTTGATTGTTCTTTTTTAAGGAGATGATGCTTTTATGAAAATATGCGATAATGATTTAGACGCGCGAATTATGACTTCATAATTCATTGTGCTTTTAACCGAAATCATTAAATAGATAATAGGTTATTTCCACTGCAATTAATCTTCGGGTCATTGTTCTTCTTTTTAGAGATAATATCGCGTTTCCTACATACTTTGAAATTATTCAAAGTTCTGTGTTTTTAAGTATAAAATATGACCTGTCAATACAAATGATACCTTGAATTAAAATAAATGCTTATTTTACTTAATCTTTCTTAATTAACTAATGATGGATAATAATGTAATTATGAATTTTTTTTTCATTTTAGTTAACGTCACAATAAAATAAAACTTGCTAATTCTATGAAAAATATTCTGAAAAATTACAAGTATTATAATTAATTTGCAAAAATATGTTTAATTACAATTTATCTTTGTGAAACAAGCGATTGTTAGTTATTCAAGAATTATATAATTATTTTATCAGTCTACTGAATTTGTCAGTCTATATGTAGATATCGTAATAATTTTAAAATCTTATAATTATCGAATTAATAAAAATGATAGGCTGTCAATCAACCGATTACAATCGATACTCCGAGATCCCTGTATTTATCAATCAATAACTTTCACGTATGTGACAAGGTGCATTATAGGGCTGTATAGAAACCTGACTATACAGTCCGTGGTACGTTGCTCCGATACTCTACAAGCTAATGTTTATATAAATAAGAACGGGGCTACATGGAGAAGAGGTAAATTCGTACAAAACGAATAATTGTGTTAATTATTTCATTATTTAATTACAGAAAATTCAAATAAATTATGTGTATGAATATTTCAAACATGGCATTAATTCGAACTTACGACATTTATTTTATCTTTTTTTTTTATAAAGTAATTCCTACAGTTAAGTATAATCACAAACTTTATAGTTGTGTAATACGAATATTAAGTTTTGTAAATACTTAATCTGAAGGAAAATAAAGTATTCAAATTATTCCCCACTTTCTTACATTGAAATGCGGTTGTAAATCAAAATCGTGGCCAAGTTACGAAATATAAACTTTTTCGACGAATCTGTTGAGTGTAATACAAATGTCATGTTTCATTCGAAAAATCATCGAGGCGCACTTAACATTTGCGCCGTGACGAATCTTATAAATCTTCAGATTTTTATAAACCTCCCACTTTTCATTCGCATTAACACTATATAACGCGCGTAATTTAGTGTTCAGGAAAAAAATTTAAAAAAAAAACACCAAACAGATGTGTCAACAATCATTTATCCTCACACCCCAATACCAAATCGCAACCTACTTCTCACTCCCAGCCAACCAAACCCAAACTCCAATCCCACAAAACAATAAGCCATAAACACCACACCTTCCCACAACAAATCCTCACCTCATTAAACCGCGCCGCGAAGAAAAGTGAAAACAGCCGCGCGCGGCCTCCCGGCCAATATCCTCCTCCGCACACTGCACACCTCCCGCACATCTATATGCACCGCGCCATAGGCGATTTCTAACCGGAAAGGCCCTCGAACTTGGCGAGGCCTCGAGCGCGCCTCGAAGGACGGCCGACCCGAGCACGGCCGTTACTACTGCGAAAACGTCGCCGCGCCGATTGTGTAAGCTCGCTACGTGAGCGGTGAAAAGCCGAGCTCCGTTTATTTGTTTCGCAAAGCGCTTCCGCTTATGGATTTTCGCACGGCCTTTCGTTGCTTTGGGCGATAGTGCGAAGGTTGACGGGGCTAATTGAGCGTTTTACGGAGAGGTTTTAGGTTTTTACGAGGAGAGGAGTTTTTACGGCGGATCGTTAAGCGGCGGCTGTTTATTGTGTTTACGCGATGAATCAGTGGCTTTATTCGATTCTCATCAAAACACCTTTTTGTCGTTCGCTCGAGTAATCTAGTTTCCACGCCGGACGCGCTTCGAGCGATCTTTTCCTTAAGCACTGACTTTTCATAAGAAACGCGTCGTTATTTTTTCAAGAATCACGAGAATCGAACCCCCTGGATAAAGGATCTTGGGTAAAAAAGCTTTTCTCTTCTTTCAATAGAAAAATCCGACAAAAGAAACCGGATTACAGAGCGTAGCCCCGGCCGAGACTATCCTCGCACACACCCGCATGAAAGAAAAAACGTTTTAGCAGAGCCGATTACGCAGCCGATTATGAAATGTCGCCGTGCAAAAACGGCACGTCGCCGCCTTCACCTTGAAAAAGCCTCGGCATTAAAATCCAGGCGACATATTAAACGAGTCGACGTAAGCTTGCGCGCTCCTTAGAAATTAACCCTCGCCGTGTAATTTCGTCTTTATCTCGTGTGTCGCTGAAATATCGCAAATCATTCTTCGTCGCTTCTCTAAACGCATTTTTTCTTTTTTTTTATGATTTGAGCGTCTTTTTGAGTGGGAGATGATAAGATAGGGGATTTGCGGTGTTTGACGATTAAACGCTTTAGAGCAGCCTGGTTTATTGCGGCAGATTTGCGGGTGAGGTAGCTTTTTGGTGACGTTTTCTTATTTTGATCGAATGATTTAGTGGGTTGGAGGATGACCAGTGAAAATTTATTTGCGATTTGGTTAGAGGAGTGATTAATTTTAGTGTAAATTAGCTTCGAAATGAAAAAAATTCTGGAACTAGAACGATCGTATCGATCACAATATGCTTCGAAAGTTTAGTTTTTACGTTAATGTCACGGTTCGCCTTAGATTTCAAACACAATCAATAAAAAGAAAATCTAATTTACAAAGTGAACTTTAAAAGAATTACGTCGACACAATTAACAGAAACTGACAGATATTTACGCTGCCGATTACTCGGCACTATTTTAACCAAACGAACTATCAGACCCCAGCCGACAAAAAGTCGATCAACCGGCAAGCGATAATAACGGTATATATTTATTATTTATTGTTTTTATCTTACTGGAAATAAAAATGGCTAAGATATTTACAAAACCGTAATCGTTACGATCTCTCGCATATAATAACAGATGACGACGAAAGTTTACACTCCGCCGCCAAAACACACACGCACACCTTAACCATCGCAGCTATCTACACACAAAATTAAAATCAAGAATTTCACGGATTTTATATAGGCGCGATACATCGGCGCGATCGAGTGATGCAATCCTCGTTTTTTCGCTCTCCTGAGCACGCGCGCCTCAAGTTTTTCTACCGAGCCTTTGTCAGCCGCGCGATCCTGAACTGTATATAATATTGGCTTTGTGTAATGAGCGCACGGAGCTAGGGCTCAATTATTGTCGGCTCCTCGCTTGTATACTCGCATCGCCAGGAGAGTTGGTTTTTTGATAAAAATTTTGCGCGGTTAAGTAGTTCTTTCCTGGTTCTCGGCTCGATGCCAACCAGCTTGTCGAACTTTACGTATTCTTTTATGCTGGAAAACGTAAACGAGAATTGATTGCGCGCATAATTGCGGGAGTCTGACGACAGTTTATACAACTGACGTTTTGGAAACTGCCGCGCGTGGCTGTATTTTTAAATTTCAGAGCCAGGAGAGCCGAAAACAAAAGATAAAACGTGTGTGGCTGTCACGAATGGAGAAAGAAAAGCTCGCTGGCGTTGATGTATTTTTAAGAGTCGTTATAATGCAAAATATGAGTGTATGTTTATCCAACTATTTATTATATTAATTTAATTATAGCATCACAGACAATAAACACTTAAGTAAACAAGTTTAAATTATTTTAATAAAATTAATTTAATATAAATTAAATATTATTAAGTACATCAGCGGTCAATTAAACAATGAAACAAGCATCGCGGCCGACAAAAACCACACACGTTTTCACCATCGCATCTGTCACGTTTCATTAAACCCGGCTTCGAAGCTCGCGGCCTCGAGGGTCAGGCAAAAAAGCTAAGACTTTCGCACGTTCAAGCCACGGATATAATTAGCCAAATCAGCGGTATAGGTACTTTAGTAGCTCGAAAAAAAGAAGTGTCGGAAGAGCGAGAAAAAAAGAAACCGGAAGCGGAAGGCGCGCGGAAGTGGCGGAAATTCGGCGCGCCTGCGAAACCGATCACCGTTCGATCGTCGTCGCGGCCTCTTTTTTGTCCTCCTTCCCATTCAGAGTCGAATAATCGTGACATGTACGCCTTCGTTGGGCTATTCTGAACCGTTTGATTTTCTACTTTTTTTGCACGCTTAGCGTGATCGATCGATTTTCTGTTGTAGGAAAATTTTGATGATTATAATTGCGAGAAGGGTATTAACATAGGTGAATAAATTTTGTCGAAATTTAATAAGCATTCTTTTTAAGCGCAGCTGAAGTGATGGAAATTTCACCAGAAGATGGTAGGTGTTTGGTGATAAGACAACTGAGGCCGATTGTTTTCTTTGCTTTGTCACGCTTGGAAAATTTGCAAAAGCACGCGGATCGTTCAGTGATGCTTGTGATAAATAGTGAAAAAATTTCTTGTAATTAACGTTTGGAATTAAGTTTAAAATGTTCTTTATTCTAGTAATAAGTATAGGACACGTGTGAGGATTCTGAGCTGAACGTTATAGGGCAAAATTGATTTTCTTGACGAAAATCATTTTTACACGTCGATTCTTGAGTTTTCGTAACTAAGAAAGAAAATAAAATCGTTATTCCGCATGCCTCGGTATTTTTTAATTACAAGCTGATGGACACTAACATGCCAACAATGAAAACTTCTGAATCGCGCGCATTACGTCAGTTACATCACAATGTAAGCTTGATTTTATACGAACGTACTACTGGTTACATATTTTTTCTATTTATTTAACGTGTGTAAATACGCTTGAATATTCAAATATACTCGCACTATTTGGGATACAAAAAGATTCCTACGAGGCAGTCAATTACGGTGCTATCGAAAGGCGTAATTGACTTATGATGTTATCTATTGTCGAGAATGAAATTCTCTTATCTCTTGTATGGACTATTATGTCAATAGTTTCAGGATAAAATAGTGACAAGAAAATAATAAATATTTTAGTAAATATTATTTTCGCTAATGAACGTGGCAACACAGATTTTTATATGGTGTTTTATGATTTGACAAGGACCAAGCTACAAAAACTTCAAGACATTGATAAGTATAAAACACAATATACATTGTTCTCTAATAGATTCTAGAACGCTCTATCTTTTTTCTTCATTTCATCATAAATTTCATTTAGTCTAATAATTAAAGCAACTATTTTCCCACGTCCATGCGTTATAAAACCACACTTCCAAATATTTTGCAAACCAGGCAACGCGCATTTCAATCCTACCGAAACCACTTAAAATTCCAGAGGTAATCATCCTATTTGATCGAATCGAGCATGTAGATTTACCAATTTCAACGAACCGCCTCTACGTTACTGCATTCCATCAACATCATTACAACACGAAAAAAAAAAGGGGGATATAATCACGCACTGCTGTTCTCTCGTGTCCGCATAGTAAAACATGACATAAGTAACGTAACATCACATCTAGCTGAATACGCGCGTCTACTCACAGCAGGATTTCCAGATGGACAGCATCTCGGCTTTTCCTTGTGACACAGCGCTTCGGCCGGTCGACGATCCAGGCTCGGCACAGAAGCACCAAAAAATCTCTTCCTTCTTCTACACACCGCGCGATTTCCGCGTGTCATTCGCACACGCACTCGCCGATTTATCCTTATCCCTCCTCTCCCAGGATCAATTCGAAATAAAAGGAAAAACGAACGAAAAGAGAAGAGAAGGGCTTTTATTTTTCAGGAGCAGTCGGCGCGCGAAAACGATAAATGAAAAAGAAAAATCGAAAAAAAGGACTATGTGCATCAGATACGCGTTGGCGCGCCGGCTCCGACTGACCGCGCGCCGCCGTTAATTTCGCCTTTTATTCATTCACGTGTGCGCGCGGCGACGCGCGCGACACACTAGGCAGGTATGCCCGCGCACGATAAGCGCCAGCACCGCTAGCTTCTGTGTATGGAGCGCGCGGGGCACCTGCCGCGATTGTTCGTGTAATTGTGGAGGTGTAACGCTGAGAGATCGCGATCGCCGCTGATAAGGTGATATGTACCGATTGACGTTGCTTTCTAAGCTTTGATAGAGATCGGAGCTTTGGGATGAAGGGTAGATCGGTGCAAGATGTGAGTGATATGAGTGTTGAGCTTTGGTGGGTGAGCGGTTGATGGTTTTTTTTTAGGATGGCTTCAGGTGTTGTAGGTGCGAGCTTTCGGCGGGGAAGTTTTGGTTGTACTGGTGAGGAAGAATTTGTGAGAAATGAGTTTGGTTGTGCTTTTGTTGTTTGTTTGAAAATTTGCGTGATTGAAATAGTTTTTTTTTTTGACTTTTGTAAATTATGATGCATCGGAAGCTTAGGAGAGAGCGTTTAATGCACATGCATTCGGCGGATAAAGTGCAATTCTCGTTGGTACTGTTTATTATTTTGCATGAAAGGTAATTTATCACTTCCAACAGAGTGATAATTTTATAAACGTAAGCAATTAATTAAAGCAATCGTTTAAGGACAAATAATCTGGATACGATAAATTTTCGTTATCGAAACAAAATTAGCGAAATCTGCGCAATTTCATTAATTGATCGCAAGCAATGAAATTTCAATTTTATGCCATGACAAGCTTTTTTAAGTTGAAAGTTTGTATACTTAATTAGTATCGAAATAACTGGCAATACGTATTTTGTTTTGCAAGATGTAAAAAGTTATTGCAACCCTATGTATGTGACAGGGTGGTGAAATATTTTAATATTAACTAGTTTGAAGACAAGTAATTTGGTGCATACATTATGCATACTTTTGAAAAAAGATTGTTATGCACGAAAAGTAAAATTTAAGTCTTTTATTTAATCAAAGATTTAGTCAGACGCGTATTGAATTTGTAAATATTGCAATAAAATAAACAATCTGAGACAAAAATTTTGAGATAAGCAGCTATTAAAGTACACATACTGTCATAAATCGGTTCATTTCAACGTCACATTACAACGTTTGTTGAAATTAAAGTTCTTATCATTAAAAATTCTTAAAATACCAGAACGTCTCGCACTTAATATCAGAATTATGTAGGTAGCTATAAAAACCCTATACATATACTGTTATATGTGTAACCGCTGCCTCGTATTGCCCGATAAACATCCTACAATTGATATCATTGATCTTGTAATATGCAATGACTAAAAATTAAAGGAAACATATAGGCAAAAGATTAGCTAGCGGTTCCCTGGTATTCAGCGGGGGGTAAAAGCATTTTTACTGATTTCTTAACAATCATCGAACCGTACAGCAACAAGCTGGAAAATACACACATACACAAAGCGATAGATAAGGGAGCGCGGTATGCGCGATTGGAAAAACATTTTGTGGTGTAGGTGAAACGCTTTTGTGTGTTTAAAGCGTGTATAAATTCAAGTACTTTTTGGGTAACTGATAAGGTGGATAACGCAGTTGACGCAATAAAGGTATTCACATAGGGGTGAGGGAGTCGCGAGGTGTTTGTTTATTAGCATTACTTTTAATTGATGAATAGTTGATTGTAAGCTTTATAACTCATTTTTTAATCACATTTCAGCGAGTTTTATTTTTTAATTGAAAAATTAATGGATAAATACTTTAGTTATTAAAAACAGTATTGTATTTTTTAAATTAGAAATATCGCTAGGAACTTAATACTTGTGATATTTGAAATAATTGATCTTTGAAAAATATATACTTTAAAAAAACTGTAATACATTAATTATGGTGAATTCTCATTTGTGTCAATTATTAGTAAAGTTTTAATAATATAAACATAGAGTAATGGCAATTAAGTTATTTTCAGTGGAGAAACTTATTTATACTTTTAAGTAAAAAATTCACTATAAAAAGTAAATTACTACTGGCACTATCGTTTGTCAATAGAACTCAAATAGAAAAATATTAATAAGTAAATCCTTGGTAAAAATTTTACGTTTGATGTAAGACTTGAGGACTTACATTTATTTCATATTATTAACTTCTGAGTTCAAGAATAAAATATATCAACGAAGTGCAAAAAGTTTTTTTAAAATATTTAATTTAGAATAATCACATATACTGAATAATTATTTGCAATTACAAAACTACTTCCATAAATTTGCTAATGATTTCAGTAAGATAATAATTTATAAGTTAATAAATTAAAATAATCATAAGGAAATCTGTCAAAATAATAAAACCTTGACGCTTGTATTGCACATTCAATACTTCTCAGACATTGTACTTGTCTTTTCCGACATAAATTCTTCTAGTTCTATAATAAGGCAAGGAAAAGTTTGACGTCTCTGATGTTACCTCTTTATCACCGTTTTGTGTTAGAAAAAAATATGTTTTTCCTTTTTACGTGAATTACCAAAATGCTGAAATGAGGTATTATTAAGTATTTACAATGATTCTTTGACTTTTTCTTTTTTTATTAATAATGAAGTTTGCATACAGTTTTAAAATTATAAAGGAGAAAAAATTTCAAGAATATTATAAACACGCCGTATAAAAGGCACGGTCGCCCATCGCTTCGCCTACTTGCCATCAGGGCGCGGCCGCGCCCTTTAATTAACATTATAAAAGATTAAAATTTTCGTAAATTTTATAAATTGTTCATTTTTAAGTTTCGCTAAAAAATTTTGATCAAATAAATCTTTGATTTTTCATATCGTTTGATCAATTTTTTTGTGAAAAATCCCAGTAATACTTCCTCGATATTCGATTAGGCGATAGTAATTTGAAAGCAGATTTGATACGACATAGCTTATAATTATCTTCGTTAATACAATAAAAATCCCCTTATCTTTTACAGGTATATAAAGAGATTTGTCAATGATTGCTAAATAAAATAAACCTTCTTTGTCTCTTAATCCTATTTTTGCCAATTCATTTCTAAATAGGGTATTTTATAATCATTAATGTTTACAACTGAATAATAATTTTTTTTTACACAAGAATGTGTAAACAATAAAGAATAGTCTTCTAAAATTTTAATATTTTTAGATTTGACTTTTAAATTAGCAGATATTATTCTACGGGGCGCCTGTTAACCGTGCATAGTTGATTAGAATTTAAAGTTAGCATTTATATTGATATATGTATAGTTACTAATATTTTGCATTAATATAATTAATATTTGTTAATTAATTCATAAATCTTTTGTTGCAATCACAATTCATCGCTAAAAATATAATCAGAATTGATGATTTTAGATTCGTGATTTAATAAAATAACCTTAATCAAATTAAGATTTACAATCAAAAATATGTCGTATTTTGGACGTAAAATTTTTGTAATATAACTGTGTTTTAAATTATCAATCATAAAAATCGTATCCAGGTAACGTACCCAACTAAGAAATATATGGAGCTCTAAACATAATGTAAGCTTTTTGATTTAGACTTTAAAATTTATTAAATTTATATATTATTTGGTATGTACTTTCACTTTCCTAATCGTAGTTAACAATAAATTGCAACTTTTTTGTCTTCTCTGAACAAATAAATAAATCTTTCAAAGAAAAATTAGCAACTTATTGTAATATTAATTACGATAAAATTATATCTAAAAAATTGTAACCACGAAGTATATAGGAACATCTAATACTCTAGTATTACGGCTAACTTAGATAAAACAATACGCAAAAAAAACGATTATCTATTCTGCTATCTATATTCTTTGCTTTGTTTATAGATTACCAGAAGTAAATTTAATTGCCACTATACATTATTTTTTTCAATCTAATACTCCATAATAAATTGTATAAAAGATTATTATTAAATGATTACCTCACACTATAACACCTAATTTATAAGTGTTATCAAACGACCATTTTATTTATTTCTTTTTTTACATAAAGTTTAACTATAATTTGTTCTTTAAAATTTTGAAAGAATAAACATTATCTTTTAGATATGCACTATTTACATTTTTTCGAATGATATAACGTATTAAAATTACTGGTTAGAAAAGTAAAAAATCTGTACATTTATTTTCAAATTAGTAATTTTTTCTAATATACTTCAGTAGAGTTTTGAAACACAAATTTATTTCACAAAAAGTAGACCGCATAATTACACAAAAAGTTTAACAAAGTACAGTTACTCATATTTCTAGTAAATACACTTACCAAGAATATAAATTTTTTACTCGCCTCAGATGTAACAAGTGAATCACCTAATAAAATCAACTAATTTTAATGAAAAATACGTATCGGCCTTTTCTAAAAATCCAAAACACACACGGAGCATAAAATAGTCAATAAAAAATATTTGTACTCAAAAAACCGGCAACCCCTCCACGAGCCTCGCATTCCTCGCGGATGACGCGCAAATGAGCGTGCGATAATGAGCGTCCGCGTGTATTTATTTAATCAACAAGAAGCTCGCGATGGCTCTATCAAAGGCCTTATGCGAGGATCACACGCGATAAGGCCGCTTTTCGCATTTTCGCGATTAGGTTCAGGCCGCGGCGCGAGCGCGCGCAATCGTCCAAATCGAAGTCAAGGATCGGAGAGGCAACCGCAAAAGCTCGATAGGCGCGAAACGTGACTGCAGGTTTTGTCTGGCTCGCGCGCCTCTCCTGGTCTTTGCCAGGTGACGTCGTCCTTTTGACCCGCCTTCGAGAAAAAAAAACGACGATTTTTTCCCCGTTCGGCGGGTTGTTGTTTGAGAAGATCGTTGATTATGCGCGTTATTGCGTCGAGATTTTCTGATATGACGTTGGTTCAGGAAAATCGTGTTTCAGACACTATAAAAGTTTATTTAATTATTAGTGAATACTTGACTTGTAATGATTGTCATTTTTATCGCTAAATTTAAAAATAGAATATTTTTAAAGGATGTATTGCAGAATAGAATAATAAACTTGTAAATAAGTAAAACCAATGATTAAGCGGAATTTCGAATACGAAGTATTTCAGTGTTAAGAGGTTGCTACAAAATAGGCAATAATTTGTTGAATTAATCTAGATCTATTAAAATTCTGTAATAAAAAGTTGACGATCATAGGAATTTCAAAAAATTCTTGAAAATGAAAATTCAAGTTAATTATTAAGTAAAATTCCTATGAATTCAGATATACTGTAAATACCGATACTGTTTTAAGAAGATGTTACCTTTTAATCTTTACTGGCTAATAGAGGATGAAATTTGAAGTATTTTTCTTGTACGTGTGTGCATGATTAACAAAATAAATAGTAATCAATAAGCTGGGTGCAATAAAAGAAATATATATGTACAATCAAGCAGGTTTACATTTGAAAATTTTCCCTACCGTGAATTAACACTTTTGCGCCATACCTACATGTCCTAGAAAAGTCTTAGTACGCCTTGTTATTTATGACCGTAACGATATCTTTTAAATTAAATGAGAGCTATATAAAGATTATACATCGATTAATACATTATTGTCATAAAAAGCCGATTTTATTGACACTTTTCTACTTCAGTACATTTTACCGATTAGTATAAGTAAACTTCAAATGTATTTTTATACTATTAACACTTCAGTTGTAAATTTATAGTTATTTACTTCTAATATATAATTTTCTTAATTATATTTAATCATTTACACATCATAGAAGAAAAGAAATAAAATAGGCCCGAATTAGGACCTAATTAAGATTCACAATTATTGATTTAATAGATAATATTTAATGAGGTCTTATAAATAGTGCCTGCTTAAATCCTAAATCATTTTGCCGAGTTAGACTAGTTATAGTTTTTACTTGGGTATTTGAAGAACTGTGTAGGTAGCAGTTATATTATCTTTGCTTATTCTTAATCAAGTTTTTATTTAATTATGACCTCATTGTAACAATTGCATTGATAATTTTTAATAAATATTGGTATCTAAGCTTTAAATCATGAAATAGGATGCTTTTTCATAACATAAATAAAATACACAATGTTTATAATCATATATAAAGTGAATTCCAATAGCCTTATGAAATATTAGTATAATTTTTTTTATGGATTTTAAAACTAATTAAAAAGTAAGTAAATAATACAACTATTAGAAGATTAAATCATACTCTTTATAATTCTTTACCAAATGCGTAAATATAACGATTCCTTGACGTACAAGGAAAAATATCGTGACAAAATAGTTTTGTGGAATCCTTGTCATTTTACGATACTGCATTTTAATGTGTAATAACAAAAAGCATAACTTTGACACTACCTCAAGTTATAGATCAATCTTTCGTTGTAATTAACGTTTTTATGATGTGAATTGAAATTAGTGGGAATGAAACATTTCACGGAAGTGTCGCACAATCAAAGGCAATGGATTTAAAGTTTTAAGGTGCGTCTCTAGCACCTTAACGGAACGATAAGTGGTTAAGAAAAGATATTTGCGAAAAATTACTTGGAAACTCAAAAACTATTGACTGAATGTCAACCAAACAAAATAAAGCAATATTTTTTGAATATTAGATTATCAGATCAAAACTGCTAATACGATTTCTTTATTATAGTGATGAATTCAGAAAAATGTTAATATGAAAATTTTGACTTATCAACACTACCGACATTTTTCAGTAATAGTTATAATGACAATTTTTACTTCACTTATTTTTTTGTAACTGATAACGACAGCTTGTAGCAAAGGCTATTCGTATGCCATCCCTCACAGACATTTACTCAATCCTTTAACAACTTTCAAAAGAAATAATTTTAATTATTGCAAAAGCTGAAGATTCTGATCTTGTAATTTTCTAGTAAAGTTCAAATAAAAGCTTCCAATCAAACCAGATCATTCGAAGATCACGTGCATACATTCTAATATCAATTAGACGAACTATATAGCTCATCTCAATCGGCCCTCGTGAATCACTATTCAGTACACTCATTATTTTCAGTTTGCGTAATTCGCTCGTCCGTAGATTGATCAGGGGTCGAACGATCCTCGGGCCGAAGCGTCAGGCTTGTATCGTTCAGCTTGATCGTGCGTAACGCTTCGGACAATGATCGGTTAATCTGTTTATCTGCCGGTGATCAAGTCTTTGTATCGAGAGTGAATCAACGCTAAAGAGTTAAGGGACCAAACATTATTATTTGCTTTTGCGGTTTCTAAAAGTCGGTAAAAGTTATGTCATTCGTGATATCTTATTAATGGGATATCAAAGTGATGTGGATTAGTGTTGGGTTATGTTTAGTTAATATAATAATTAGATCGATGTCCTACGAAAGGGTTTAAAAAAATATTCATTTGGTACTTCGTATTGAATTATGTAGTTAGATATAAAATAATAGTTTAATCACTTATTAGATAGATTTGAAAATATTATATTTATTACCATATCAAAATGTATATCTATTATAGTTAATTCTTTATTTTAAAAATATGTAATTCCTTTTTCATTCCGTTATAATGAACCACAAATATATATTTAATCCCTTACTGTCACCACAATACAGATATACTAAACCCTTGTGACGTTATGGCGACAGTAAAATTCAACTTGCTGTACATACTTTTGTTCATAAGTGTTAAATTGAGAAAAGAAAAATTACATATCGATTATTTCTTGATATTCTATCTGACAGATCTGATGGAATTTTTCATGCAACATGCGTACAAAAGTATTTTAAAATTTTTTTTAATAATCTATTCTTTACCTAACACACAAATTACGAGACGCATCTTGTTTTTTTCCAATATTCATTATTTTTCTTGCCTTACATCGTAGACGTTGGAAAACAGCCTGATCGTTTCTCAGTCAAAGACTGTACAGCTAACGCACTGTCAAGTGACTAAATTAAAAAACGCATTATATAATATCGCTAGATAATAAGTGGCTTAGAGTGATATTCTTCATGACAGAGAGATAAATGTCTCCGTTTCGTTAAACTTGAATGTTTTATAAGTTTACCGTTTATATTATTTTCACTGCTGTAGTGGAATTACATATTATAGTTATATCCCTAGTTATAGCAAATTTAAATAAAAAATTATCTGTATGATCGAAGTTCAAAAGGGTAAAATGAAATTCTACAAGTATTAAAAGTATAGAAATTCACTGTGCAAATTATCTACCTTCAATTGTCTGTGAATAGAGCACTAAAATACACACCAATTTTATCACCGGCTTCCTTCTTTTTATTGTTATATATTTAGAATTATTATTTCCGTAATTGAATTCTAAAATGATAAAAAATTCCAATTAAAGTATTTTTAAAGTTACCTTCAACTATAAAAAATAAAGTTTACGTTAATTATTTACACAGATTATTAGTTATTTAAGATAGGGTATAAATTAAAACATTCTCAATTCCTAAGATTAATAAAATATCATTAAATTGATAAAAAATGTATAAATCAAATGAATATTTTTCTTATATACTTGAAAATTTAAATGTAATATATTAAAAATTTGTTTTAAAATCAAAATTAATAATTATTACTCAGCTAATAAATTAGATATGTAAAAATATTCTTTAGTTATTTTAAAATTTAATTTTTGATAATTTAAAAAAAAATGTTTGATTTATTTTTTATAAATTGTAGTTATATGATACCTTGACAACAATTTAATGCACTTCCTTTGCTATGGAATACTACTTATGCTTACGTTTTTTATTAGAAGTATAAAAGCCTCAATTAAATCTACAATACAAAGTTGACAGATAAATTTATTATCAATTTTTTTGTATCTCGTATCAGTATTAAAAAGCGTGTCAAAGTCGATTCTTATAAAGATAATAATTAATATGATATTTAATATCAAATTTGGATTTTTTTACTCCTTATCTAATTTAAAAGTAAAAATTAAATGTTTATACAAAGTAATTAAGTATTTCGAAATAAATAAATACAGTTTCTTTTAAATAATTTAAATAGTAAGATAAAATTTTAGTGATTATAATTTATTTTAATCTTTAGGTGTAAAAATAATTTTTACCACTACAACTTTTATTTTGATTCTTATCAATTTAAAAAAAAGACATTTATACAATTGTATTCAAGAAAATTAGTTAATTATAGCTTTTATAAGGAGACGCAATAACCCACATTCAATCTAAACGATCTACTTTTCCTAATTTTCAGTTTTTAATCAGAATCGAATGAGCTAGAAGTGTTGTGGTAAACCGAAAATATGATAAACTCCCTTTTATTTATTGTTTTTATAAAAAAGAAAAAAAAAATAATAATAACGACGCTTTGACAAACGTACGCTGTGTTGGTTATACTCGATGATAATAAGTATCTCCACTGACACTTTCAAAATTGTTTCAGCTATATTATCAACGTTATTATATTTATCACGCCGAAAACTCTTATTTAACTTTTCTTCACTTTTTAAATGTATGCGATTACTATTGGTTGACATTATCTTGTAATAGTTTCGATAACAATTATTCTTTTGTTTTAAACCAATTAGACAGAATAACAAAAATATTAACTTTAATGATAATAAGTAATTAATCATTTTTTGCTTTTATTGTACTATCTATAAAGGAAATGACGTAATTTTTATTAAGTTATTCATTAATTAATAAACTTTCTATTCATAATAGTACATCAAACACTAGGAAAAGAATAATACAAATGCCTAAGAGAAACAGAACTGTTAGTAACAAAAACAGCTATATAACTGCGATTAGAACCTTCAATTCCTTACCAAATGAATTGAAAAAATTAACAAATAGCAAAAGAATGATAAAAAGAAAGTTGAAAATATGGATAGCAGCTAATAGATGAACTATTTTCTGTAATACTGCATCTCATTTTTAGTATTACAACAATTAAGAAAAGTATTTACTTTTTCAATTTTAGTATGTAAGTTAGATTGTAGGATTAGTTATGTAAGTTCATGTACCAACCTACGCTCGGGCATTTTATTTGCCCTGTGTAGGAATTATGTTGTAATTTGGTTGAATAAATAAATAAATAAATTCAAGAATTCAAAGTCATCAAAATAGTGAGAACAATAAATGAAGACGACTATAATTAAACGTTTAATTTTAATTTTTTAAATTTTTTAAAATTTTTTTAAAAAGTTCTTTTGATTTATAATTATTTTAGAAAATAAACTACAAGGGTAATTTCAATAAATTTTATTGTAAGTTAAAAAAATACGACTAACAAAATAATGCTCACATCTTACAAACGTTCGTGGTACCAAAATTCGATCGGTTAATTTAAAACAAAATTATCCTAGCAGTCAATTTAACACCTCAAAGATAAAAACCGGTAACTTCTATGCTTATATACAAAAAATACGACTTTTTTCGATAATGAATAATATTCAATTCATACGGTTTTCAAATTCACAATTGCATCGAAAGCATTTATCACTCGCATACAACCAAATCGATCGTTCGATTTGAACCACGTCAGGTAACAACAACGCTGGCACCAATATACACGTGGTCTTTCCTCAAAACTTCGGAACAATATTTTGAAAGGGGCCGTAAACACGCGGTCGCTAATCGTGCTTATAACACAGACCTACGATTACAGATAACGCCGAGAGAAGAAAAGGGGGAAAGAAAAGAAGAGACGTTGCGCTTGAGACGGAATTTTACAGAGCCCGTAAAGCCGTCTTCATAGATCGTATAAATGCATGCGTATGTGTGTGTGCGGCAGCAGTATCGTTTTATTATCGCGATCGACATTCGTTGTTATCGGTACTCACACCTTAACGACAGAGGCTAATAAATCTTTAAATGTGTATGTAACGTATGTGTACCTCGTCGTCTGCTTCGGATCAGTAGCTGCTGCGTCGAGGCCTTCGACCAATTTTCCAGTAACGGAATGCTCTCGCTCTTCTTGGAGTACATGTCTCGCTGCTCTCTTGCTTGCTCTGTCATCTAACACCCTTGCTTATATCACATGTACATAAGTCGAAACTGGTTACTCTCTGTTTTTTTCTCTTCTGCCTCTTTCTCCTTTTGTTTGCGATCGGTTTGTTCTTCACTGCGGATTCTAGTCTCGAAAATTCAGCACGTTTGGAAAATAAACTTGGAGGAGTTGACAATACGTGAGCTATTGCACTCAAAAACATGCGATCATACCCTCGGCACACTGGTAAAAAGAGACTCTCTCTCTCTCGCACGAGAACGCGTGTCAAAGGCCTTGGCAGACAGACAGTTTGTAGTCTGGAGAACCAACCCTGTTGTGTGTATACGCGCGGCAACGAACTCGATAACATACAAAGCGGTCTGCTACGCTTGCGCCGATATGTATGTGCGGGCCGAGAGCCGCTCCGGGAAGATTCCTTGACCGTTATCTATCGGCTGTCTTTATTTTTTTCCCCTCAAGAGAAACGGAACCGTTGAGTACCATGCACTTCTCTTATTCCACTGAGAGTTGAATCTGACTGGTCGAAATTTCTGATGCCAGAGGAATTATTGAAGCCCTTTAGAAGTTCGATGAAAGGGCAGTTATTACAAAGTCAAATTTACACATTCGGAAAGATAAATAAGATAATTAGATAGTATACTCGTGATTGCATTTGCTGATTTGATGAGATACTTAGAGTTAAGATTGAAAGAATGATTAGGACTAAGAGTCGTATCACCGGAATTATTTTGATTGATTTAAAAACAATACAATTTATAGATTGTGTATTGTGAGATGTGATGGCTTTAAAAAAATAATTAATGTATAAAATGTATAAAATTATATTTAATTATCTATATATATATATAAAAGTATTGTCTTACGAATTCTTAAATACTAATAACTAATCTAAACTTGACTTTTTCTCACTGCTTCTAAAATGTCTGGAATGGAGTCAACTGATTCCTTGCACTCTGCTTTTATTTTTTCTATCGTTTTTTCAAATTCCATAGTCTGAAAAAATTTATTTAAATTTATTATACCCGACCCAAAGATTTATTACTCTAATTAATTGTAACATAATAAAAATTATATAAAATACTCACATGTTTGTGTTTTAAATAGTTTCCGATTAATTGGAATAATTCCTTCACTGTTAAAGTGTCTTCTTCTGGCTTATTGAGTTGAATAAATAAACAGTTTGGCTGATGTTTCTGATGTTCTTGCCTTAAAAATTATAAATTATTATATGATTTATATAAATTTAAAATATTACAATAATGTGCTTTAACATATTTTAACAGATTGTTTTATAATTGAATAAAAAGAAATCAAAATAACATTAAAATATATTTATTAAACCTCAATATAATAAATAAATGAATAATTTTTTTATCTAAAATTAATAAGAATTGCGTAAGTTATCTAGAACTCACCAAGGATCATCATCAGGCTCCCATCCATCGAGTTGTTTACAGCATATAAAACACTCAGCTAGGTCTGGTTCTTTTTCTCCACCGATAGCATAAAACCCAGCTGTAGCCATACTGTCTGGATTGCATTGGTGATTTTCATCTTTAAAAGGCCAGTACTGAAAAGTTTGTAGCCTTCCTTTCTTCCAAAACGTAGGACTTAGGCTTCTGCAGAATAATTTAAAGAGGTTAGGTTACGCTCAAAATATTTTTCGGAGCACGCTTCTACGTTTCTTGAATGAATTTTGTGTGAGAAAAAAAATTGATTACTCACCCAAGAATTTCGGAAATATCTTGTGTTGCATTTTCTGTCATTTTATGCAAAAAATAAGGCACTTCAGTCACGAGAAAAAATTTGGGAAAACACTTGGCGCGTCTTTTTCGTGTTTACGCTTGAAATTTTGAATGGAAACTGTCGCTGTCGGTTTATGGACTACGTGAGTCAAATGAGGAACGAGAGAAGAGCATGTATGTATACATACAATGTGATAAATGAATAAATTACTTATAGATATTTAAAAAAGATTAAGTAACTTAAAAATTAAAGAAATACTAAAAAATTATTATTAAAACATCGTTATGAATAGAAATATTTAAAATAGTACTTGCGATGTAAATTAGTTGCTCATTTGACCAAGCATTACCATGGCAACGTGTTTACATGGAACGCCGTTTTAAATATTGAGCCCAGTATCTACTTTGACATTTGCACTAACCCTATTTTTATTTACTTATTTATTTATTTATTTTTAATACTTAATAATGGACATTCAAGATCTTGAGTTAAGTGGAATCATTGCTTTTGATGGTATGTATCAAGTTTTTTTACAAATACACAAAATTAATGCGCCTAACTTAAATTTTTCTACAAATTTAACATAAATTATGGTAAACAAAATAAGAAGTTTTAACTACACCTAACGTTTAAAATAATTTTTTTTTTTCAACAATTTCGTTTAATAACGTGAATAATTATCGTATTAATCCAGGCTTGACTAAAAATGGCCTACAACTCCATCCCGATCAGCAGCATTTCGTTTATCCTATGGGTAATAAGGTGACGATTAAACACATCGATACAGGAACTCAGACTTTTTTATCCGGTCATACAAATTTGATATCCTCGATGTGTATTTCGCCTTGCGGCAAATTCATCGCTTCCGGTCAAATTAACCACTTGGGGTTCAAGGTTTGCTCATTTCTCCAATAATTTTTTTATACGATATTCATGCTTATAACTTAATAAAAAAAATAAACAAATAAACTTGACCAATAATCATTTCCATAAAATCCAGGCAATGGTAATTATCTGGGATTATCACGCGAAGAAAAAGAAAGCGAGCCACGAGATACACAAAGTGAGGGTGGAAGACGTCTCGTTCTCTTGCGACAGTAACTTCCTGATAAGCCTCGGTGGCAGAGACGACGGAAACATCGTGATATGGAATGTCAACAAGAACGACGCCATATGCGGTGAATTTAATGCCTCAATCTTGCATTGCAAAAGATCTATAAATCATTTTGCGTAACTTTTATCGATATCAGCCGTTGAGATTATAACGTAACGCTTTAGTTTTATTCGGGATATATGAGATTGTAGAGCGGCGAATTACTTTATGGAGATGAAAAACTGATAAGTTGTTCAATTTTAATAAGCGTGTAGGAAAATCACCGCGGAAAAATTTGATATTAAATCTAGTACTGCAATTGCATATAAAATTTAATCCTAATTTTCGCTAGTTATCAAAAACATAAAGTCATCGTTTTTTTTATACATTCTAAAACCTTTGCAATTTTCAAAATCACGGTCACTCGCGCTTTCCTCGATCAACGCTCTACATTCCTATACAATCACTCGCACCAAATCGAAAGCCAACAACCAGCTCCATTACACCTTCTAATCGACCAACAAATAAGTCACTTACGCAAACTAATTCCAACAATTAACTTAAAAAAAATACGCAGGATCGTTCGCCAGCACGGAAATAGCGGGCAACGCATACTCGATTTGCCGGACGAATCTGCGCGACTTGTGCTTCGTGACCGGCGGAGACCGGACGCTCAAAGTTTGGCGAATCAACACGGAAGCGCGCAAAGTCTATGGTGTCGACGTGAAAGTCGGAAAGCTGAGGAGATGCATCAACTGCATCGTGATCGACGAGAGGGACGAGCTGGCCTACTGCGGCACTTCCTCGGGCGACATCATCAAGGCGAGGTGAGCGAGCGATTTTTGTGGAACGGATGGTCGTGAAAAATTGAACGATTTTTTACGGTTCTGTTTTTATTGGGGGAATGTAGGTACTTGCAGACCGAAGCAATAGTCATTTGCGTAAGAAAAAGTATGGTGCATTTAGGATTTAAAAAAGAAAGTATTTTTTAGAAACTTTTTACAAGTTATTAAATATTTTCAACGGATAATGAAATTACATTCTACGCTAAGCTATTTTCAATCGTGTGATTGAACTCGCGGAAAGAGTATATGACAATATGTTTAACAGCCTATAAAAAGTTGTTCTGGAAAAGTGTTTTTTATCTAAGCTAAAATCAATATTTAAATATAATGTAAGACAAGACTCGAATTTGTATTGCAAATACCTTTTCCTCAGGTCTATAAATATGTTTTCCAATAAAAGATCAACTATAAAAAAAATTAGTAGCTGGTGAAAAAATTGTCCCTTTTTTCTGCCATTGCCGCCCTTGTCTATCACCAAGTTTGCGACATCAGTCAGTTCGTTAAAAAAAATCGTCGGTATGTCGCAGGTTAAACTATTACCACAATATGGAGCACATGGAACCGGTGCAGACGCCAGTGATGATCGGCTGCTATGCCAAAATCTCGAACGACAATAAGAAAAAAAAAATCGGACTAGTGGATCTCTATTCCGGAGGCGTCACTAATCTCCTCCTGTACCAACAAGACAAGCTGATCGTTGGTACTGGGGATGGAACGCTGGAGCTGGTGACGATCGTTGAACTTACTGTAAAACCTGATAGAAAGTTGAAGTCACCAAGCACACCGCAAATACAAACGGTTTGTTTGATTTTGTTTCTCAAACTTTAAATTTTTTTTAAAATTATTTTTTCATGTTTTTAAAAAATTTAAAAATGCTAGATGTACTTATTTTAATTATTTGAAGTTCAGCGCATGGTTCTTTATCGATGTAAAAATTTTGCAGTTGCTAGCCGAAAACGTTCGTAGCGGAATAACTTCAATGTTTGTCTGGAAAGACTACATAATCGTCGGTACAACACTTAGCGAAATTTATCAAGTCAAACTGTCCAACTTCGACATACGCCTTCTTGTTACATGTCATACTGATTCAATTTACGACATTGCTTTTCCACAGTAAGTGTAGAAGCTTTTATACTACTTCATTTTATAATTGTCGCACAGTAATTAGCAAAAGTATTTGATTTTTAAAATGTCTTCATTATTTTTAAAGTGACGATTAAAACGAAGGTTTATTATAATTATTTTAATTATTGAACTCTACGTCTTTTTTTGTGATGCATTCTATAAAAAGGTATCTTTACATGTAGAATAGCCAGATTCTAAATTATCTATGACTTATAAACCGAAAATTATTGGCTAATAACCACATTAATAATAATGAGGATACTAATGAGGTTCTAACTTAATATTTTGTCTTTACTGATTATATTTATTTCCTAAAATTTATTATTGTAATAACTTGTAATTCGTAATTGCAGCGATTATTCCGAGATATTCGCTACTGGTAGTAAAAACGATATCAGATTGTGGAGATTAGAATCACAAAAAGAACTTTTGAGAATCAGTGTGCCGAATTTCGTATGCACGAGCCTTTATTTTTCCAATGATGGGAGAATGTTAGTTTCTGGTAAGTATATGTAAAGTCATTCAAGTGGTCAAATAAAATGTTTTCTCAATAAAATTTTTAATAATATTTTTAACTGAAAATTTAATTATTTCAATTTTAACTTTCGTTTCTCAATTTTTTATTTTTCACATTTATGAAAACGCTTTTATTAATAATAAAAATAATCTTTATGTTTACGAATATTAAATATTTATTTAATTATCAAACGCTTATTCTTCGACATAAACTGACCTTCATTAATTAAAATATCGATATGCATGTCTTTTTTCAACATAGCGTGGAACGATGGAATTATCCGAGCATTTACACCACAGACCGGTCGGATAATTTTTGCAATTCTCAATGCACACCTAAAAGCAGTTTCTGCGATAACGTTAACTAGAGACGGTAAAAGAATAATTAGTGGTGGCTGCGATGGACAGGTACTTTTAATTAACACTTTTTTAATTAAAATATCACATACAAATGTTAAATAAATAAAAATTATATTGATTGACTAACTTTGTAAGAACTACATAAATCTAATTTATTTAAGTAATTTGTGTTATTTTATGATTTTTGTAGTTTCTATTTACGTAGAAATTTAATTATAATCAATTGAAATTTTTTAGTTATTCAATTCAATGTTTTTGCAATTAATTTAATTACATTTCTGTTTCCCTCAAACTGTTCATTTATAATAATTGCCGTATATTTTAGGTAAGAATATGGGAGATTCATCCAGATGTACAAAGACTGTGTTGCGTATTAAAAGAACATAGAGGATCTGTAACGTCTCTAGACATTAATCTCGATAGTACCGAGGTAATAAGCTCAAGTACGGACGGAACTTGCATAGTTTGGGATATTGAGTAAGTAATAACTAAAAGTAATAAATACCAAAGTCAATAATATAATAAGTACCAAAGTCCAGTGACAAAAAAACAATATTAAACAATTAAAATATCACTTACAGTCGCGGTACAAGAAAGCAAGTTTTGATGGGAAACACGATGTACATGGCTGCTTGTTTCAGTCCCAATGGAGTCCAAATTTTAACTTGCGGCACAGATCGTAAAATATCTTATTGGGAGACATTGGATGGCTCTCAAATTCGCGAACTTGAGGGATCAGGTGCTGGAGCTCTTAACAGTATTGATATAAGCCCTGATGGGCAATACTTTGTCACTGGCGGAAACGACAGTGTCGTGAAATTCTGGTCATACAACACGGGAGAAACTACCCACGTAGGAATCGGTCACGCGGCAATTATAACAGCATGTAAATTTAGTCCTGATGGTAAACATATTGTGACTGTCAGTGCCGATGGAGCTATCATGATATGGAAGTGTCCATTTGAAATGCAAATTGTTAAAAATGAAATTAAACGTCATGCACCAAGTATAAGCTCATCGAGATCAACTTGTAGTATAAGAGAAGAGCAGTTAAGGAAAAATCTTGACTTGGATCTAGGTGATGAAAACGTGGCAGATTTTAGTCCAAAATCTGAAGCTTTGGAAAGTGTCAAAGCTGTATATAAAGGTAGCATATTACGCGTTTTATTTATTTTTTTATTTTATAAATTTAATATAATTACATCAAATAATTTTATTTAATACTATTTATTATAAAAATTAGAAAACTTTTATTCTTATTGATAATTTTCTTTTAGGTAATTCAGATACTCAGCTATGTAAATGTGATCCTACGCAACCTATTCCAGATAGCTGTAAATGTAAAGAAGATGATTCCAAAACTCCAATTATTGAAACTACAAGATCTTGTAAGTCAAGCAAGTCTAGTAAATCTAGTAAATCAAAAAAAAGTCAATCATCATCGAGTTCATCATCATCATCTGGAAAAAGTACAAGTAGTTGCAAATCTACTGCAAAAAGTGCATGTAGTTGTAAATCTAGTGTAAAAAGTGCAAGTAGCTGCAATCTAGAAAGAAAGTCACTAGTATAATTATGCAAAAACTAACTTTTAGTGAATTCTACAGAAAAACTTATTAAATAAAACTAAAAAGCAATGCATTTATCAAAAACAATATTAATTTATTTTAAAACAAAGCTTATTTTCCGAACAGAACTAGTCAATTTAATTTTTAAATATATTTTGTAAAATAATTAAAATGCCTTTTATATTTACATGTAAGATTTTAATAATATTCTCTTTAAAATATAAAAAATTTTTTATGTATTTATAGATAGTATGTACTTGTGTTTCAAATACAAAATAAAACAATTACTTTAAATATTTCCATAATTGGAAATTCCATATACACTACATACATTCTTGTAAGACACTTGAAAAAAAAAATATACAACAAAATAAATTATCACAAAGATCTCTTCTCTTGTTTTAAGAAATCTTGACTTAAATAGACATATATATAAAATGCCACATCATAACTTGTTTCAACACCTTTGTTTGGCATTTTTACAATATTAGCCCCAAGCTTGACTTTTACAGTAATGAATAATCAATTTTCCATCTGTTCCATAACAATCATAAAGATTTTTTACAGTTTGATCCGGAGCTGGTGCAAAAGTTTGATTTATGTATAAGAACTGTAACAGTAAAATTGTTTATTTTTAATTAGTTTATGTAAACTATAAATATAATTTTATACAACAAAAAAGATGGAATACTGAAATTTTTTTTTTAATTTCAAATGATCTAAAACTTGAGATAATAACAAAATTTTCCTTTATTATATATCCTCAAATCTTATTTTGTAATTTTATAGTAAAAGTGACTAAAAAATTCATTTCTCCAAAGAATCAAAAACTTTACCAAATCAATGTTATCTATGAAGCTATCTAAACATTTTCAGTATTCCTGTACTCTCGAATTCTTAAAATTAAAACTTACTAATCTCTCTTCAGCTCCTAATTTAATGCACTTCTTGATGAACTCGGAAATCCATCCAATTGTCTGGTCCTGATTGACCACCCACTTTTTCTTCATCATTATCGGAGCATCTCCTGTAGCTTTGAGTAGCACTTCAACTTTGATCGCAACAAAAAAATTAGTCAATCCCAATTCGAATCATCAACAAAATAAAACGACAGACTTACTTTTCTTTCCTTTTACAGGAGCTGGAGGTGCTTCGTTGTTCGTGAGGTTCGTGTCCAAAGACGCGGGTTCTAGGCTCTGCGGTGGTTCCTCGCTCGTCGTAGTCTCGGGTGCCTCCGCCGTTTTCGCACTACCTTCGCTCGCAGCCTCTTCCTCCTTATCGGCCATTTTTTCAATCTCGAACTCAGATTCGATCTTACAAATCTATCATGTTGTTATTATAGATTTCACGTTAATCTCGTTTATCTCCCCTTTCATTTTTCAACTACGAAACAAAGCTGTCATCCCATTGAGCTTGTCAGCTACAACTGAAAGGTTATGTTTTATCATGCAGCGATATATACTTTACTACCACCGAGGTCGTTGAGCTTATCAGAATGCAACACCTATTTTGTTCTAATTTTCTAGTTTACTGGAGCTTTTTCTTTCAGAATTTGAATCATTCTTTTTTTTAACTTTAAACAGTGTGTAAAAATTGTAGGGTATAGTTATTTCTATTGTTTACACTACTGTTTGATGAACCCAATGGTTGGAAAATATCAGAATGAGAGTATCTAGATTGACTAGTATAGTACGAACTTTTGACGAAGCAAAGTGTGTTGGAAGTTTGTAAAACTGCTGAGCCGCGTCTCTATTTTGATCGTACAGGACATCGGCTAGTCCTTCATATTACTGTATTCGTGTGTAACTGCGAATTTTTAAGTTATTGGTTACTTTGTGAAAGTGCAATTAAGTGATTATTTCATTTCTACTTTGTATTACAATTTTTAGGTGAGACTTAACTTCTTTTAAAGGCGCCGACTTACAAGATAACCTCAACTATTTTGCAAACTTGAAAACTTGTTTTTTTCAATGAATTATACTATTTTACTCTTTAAAAAGGCAAAATTTTCATTTTCAGTTTTTATTTATACTGAATTGTATTAGTTTTATTGAGTAAAAGGATATTTTCTTTGTAATGCTCCAAAAAGTGCAGTGTAATGATACAGCCAAAAATAGGCATTTCGATGCACTTGTTGCAATCTGTTACAAATATTTTAATATTATAAAGAAAAGAAATAAATATTATCATTTTTGTTTTTGAAACTATTTATATTATTGTTTTATTCTAAGTATTTAATTTATTTCAGTCATGGCGGACACATCAGTAGTGGATGGAGGAAGGATTGTAAAGATGGAGGTGGATTATAGCAGTAACTGCGATACGAAAATACCAGAATGTAAAAAATTAGCTCAAGAAGGAAAACTGCATGATGCCTTAGATCAACTTTTAGTCCTAGAAAAACTTACCAGAACAGTAAGTGTTAAATTATTGTACTACTCAATTAAATATACTCTAAACTTTGTATAAACATTGTTTTCTTTATATTTCTTTTTAAATTTACTTTCATTTTTATTATAAACTTATCAACCAAATGCTAAACTCTAACTGAATTTGTAATTTATTTGAATTATAATATATAAATACATATGTTTTAGTTTTAGAGATTGGATATTAAATAAACAAATATAGAAATATATGTTAATAATATTAAAAGTTCACTACATTTTATTTAAAAAATAAAATTTATACTTTTGTAATAATGTGATATAAAATAAAACTAAATGTTCTGAATCTTTATTATAGTATTAAAAAAGATAAAATGATTTTATATATAAATTTTTTTCAGGCTTCAGATATGGTATCGACATCTAGAGTTCTTATAGCAATAGTAGAAATATGTTTCGAAGCTAAAAATTGGTCAGCTTTAAATGAACACATTGTTCTTCTATCAAAAAGGCGATCTCAGCTGAAGCAATCAGTAACAAAAATGGTACAGGAATGTTGCACATACATTGACAAAACTCCAGATAGAGAGACTATGATTAAACTCATAGAAACTTTACGATCTGTAACTGAAGGAAAGGTATAACTAAAATTTTTTCAAATATATAATATGTTTTTCAACGTGAAAGGAACATAATAAATCAATGAAACTTTGTTTTTAGATTTATGTTGAAGTGGAAAGAGCTAGGCTAACTCACAGATTAGCTAAATTAAAAGAAGAAGATGGGGATATGACTGGTGCAGCTGCAGTGATGTTGGAACTTCAAGTTGAAACATATGGCAGCATGTCAAGAAGAGAAAAAGCTTCACTTATACTGGAGCAAATGCGTCTTTGCTTACTAAAGCAAGATTTTGTTCGTACGCAAATTATAGCTAAAAAAATAAATATCAAATTCTTTGAAGACGAAAATGATGAGGAAACGCAAACATTAAAATTAAAATACTATGAGTACGTATAAAAAATTTAATTAGATTTCAATTTTAGAAAAATCTATTTTAATTATTAAATATTTCTTTTAGATTAATGATGGAATTAGCGCGACACGAAGGCTGGTATTTAGAACTCTGCCGTCACAATCGAGCTGTTCTAGAAACGCCTAGTGTAAAAGCTGACGCTGAAAAGCGGCATGTAGCTCTATCCAGAGCCGTTTTATATCTTATTCTTGCCCCACATGAACCAGAACAAGCAGATCTTACTCACAGATTATTAGCCGATAAACTTCTTGAAGAAATACCAATTTATAAGTAAGTATTCAAACTTTTTGCCGATTTAATTAGTGACAATAAAGTTTTTTTTCCATACGTGTACAATTTTTGTGTTTTTGTCGCTTTAAAAGAAGACGTAAAGTAGAGATTTTCACGCAGCGGGCGAAAAAATTGAACTTTTAAATCGAATATAAATAAATTTATATACATGTATGTAAATATCCATATATACGTACATATATATTTATAAGAGGGCGACTTTAAATCAACAATTACATATGGGTAATTGCAAATATATACAGATAATCCCTCAGTAACTATAAATGACAATTTTACGTTAACTAAGCAATATGCTATCTAATAAATATTTTTTGTTTGATAATTTAACTGATGATGCATCTTAGCCAAGATAGAAAACATCATTTCACTACCATTGTTTGGCAAAAAAACGCTAAAATAAATACATAATTAAAAATATTGTATCCACCATATTCAAATGGATTTTTTAATAAAGATTAGAAAAATTCTACTTATTACTTTAATGCATAATATACTATTGTACCGTTTATGAATGATAAAAACTTGTTTCATTATCGCGAAATGGAGCTACCTATTATCAATTACATGCTAGTCCATAGGATCAATATCTATTTTAATATTTTACTATTTTTAAAGGGAACTTCTACGTCTATTTGTCAATCCAGAATTAATAAAATGGTCAGGTCTATGTGAAATTTATGAGACAAATTTGCGTGCAACTCAAGTATTCTCGTCTTCCACTGAAGAAGGACGTAAACGTTGGGGCGAATTAAGAAATAGAGTAGTCGAACACGTAAGTTTACTAATTGGATAAAATTACTTCTAAAATTTTTAAATAATACTAACTCTTTAAAATTTTTATAGAATATTAGAATAATGGCTAAATACTACACAAGAATCACGTTGACACGTATGGCGGAACTGTTGGACCTACCAGTGGAGGAGACAGAACAGTGTCTCTGTAACCTGGTGGAGACTGGCGTGATTAGCGCGCGAACCGATCGACCGGCGGGTGTCGTACGATTCACGCGGACGCAGGAACCTGCGGCTCTGCTCGACGAGTGGGCAGGCTCACTGTCTAAGCTTATGAGTCTTGTCAATAATACCACGCATCTTATCCATCAAGAGGAGATGCTTGCCAGTGCTAAGGCATGAGTGATGCTGGCTGACTCCTACGACGCTGCTATACTTTCGTACTGATTCTATCGAGGAACTGTTCTTTTTTTTCTTTTTATCGACCACTCGAGCTATTCTTTTCCTCACGTCCTTACTCTTTACCCTTTTTGATTGCCGAGCTGAATAAATCTATACATTATTACATGTTATTTAATAATAAAAAAAGCGAAAATAATTAAATTGAATTTAGATTTTGTCTCCTTGAGCATTGTATTTAAAAAGGGAATCGCTTGAAGTGTTGAGTGTTCAAACTTACCAAGCTTCAAAGAAAATATTTCATTTTTCACACAAGTCGGAATAATTTTTTTCAGTTACGTACTTGTTAATAATTATGTATACTTTATGAATATTGTATTATATAAAAAAAAAATAAATTATCTTCAAATGCACTGTTCTTTTATTTAAGATTATACTACTTTAAACTTGGTAAGTTTTTTACTCAACAATTTGTTTTATGTTTAAAAAGAAGATGAATTTTATAAATTTTTTTTTATTATATATACAAAACATCACATAGAGTAATAAAAATTAAGTTTGACTCAAGTAACTAGTATTACAAAGTTAATGAGTCTGAATTTAAATTTAGAATTTGTGGCATTTTAAAAATATATTACAAATTGATTTGATATCAAGTTATGCATTATAGTACATTACAAAATTCGCGTTTTTCGTGAAACAGGAGGGAAAACTAAAGTGTATTCGCTGTACGACTCTCCTACAAAATTGCTGGAGTAGTTATGTAAGCTAATGACAATAATAATGATAATCTTATGTAGTTGAAAATAACAGTCAATAACAATGTGCTTCTTTATAGAAGAAAATTTATAAACCGTTCGTAATTTTTAGAAGCTTAAAAGTATAGTTTGAAAAATTGTGCATTGTTTCAAAATATTTGAAAGGTTTTATCAAAATTAGTTCTCTGCTATACTTTTTGAACAAGTCATTAAATTTGTTTTTACAATCGGTATTTTGTTCTGCGTCGATTAATACTGCTCGAATTGTCAAAATAATTTTTTTGTTCGCGCGTACAAACGATTTTATTTTTTCTCCTACTGGATTTTTTAAGAAATATATCTATGTTTCTCATACAAGGCATCAGCAGTCTTAACATGTATAACATATAATACAAAAATATGTTTCATTCGAGCTAAAACCGAGAGACAAAGACATTCGAATACATAATTCCTTGCCACTGGTGCTCTTCGGGAACTGTATATACATTATCTTTTCTTATATATCTAGATTAAAAATGAAAAAAATTTAGCGACAAAGCACTGTTAATTATCAAGTTTTTGGCCTAAAAATTCAATACATAAACACTACAGCGTCTGTTTGACTACCCATAAGGCTTTAAAGCATCGGGTACTTCCATACATGTTATGTAGCAAAATATAGCTTTGCTTTGACTCTAACATCAGTTTATGAAATCTGCACGTGAAAAGCATCGGTACTTTCTCGTATAAACGTGTTTTTAATAATTTTGTGATGATTCAAAATGTAATTACACCAACACACGATATGAATCACAGTATAAAAAGTCAATTGTGCTGTTTTAAATTATCTTCCGTGATAAGCACATCAAACGAAGAAATTAGTTCTTCATCAATATTATATGTTATCTTAATTTTTCACTGGGAAACGGTCGATCCTTTCAAATATTACTCATTTGCTCTTTATTTTGATTATATAAAAACTTTTCCGTGCAGGGAACTCACTGCAGCAGGTATCAGTTTGTAGATTACACCAAAGAGTTTTTCGCGCGATAACTTGAAAAATCTCGAATCTTTGCTCTACCTCAAGTGAGATAAATTAACACGAGTTTTGTACAGAAGAAAAAGCAAAGAAACCATTAACGCAGTTCCGCTAATCCAGTACTGGAAGATAAACTTTTTACGTTAAACCATGTAAAAAAATTTTTTAAGTTCAAACCAAGTTTAATTCCTCTTTGTTTTCTCGAAAATATGTTTTTTTAATTTTTAACAAGTTCCTTATAAAAAAAATTTTATAGTTATAATAATTCTACGTAAAGTTTATATTATTTGGCATACAAATGTATCATTAAAAAGTTACTTTTTTAACTCATCTTTCATATCGTATAAGAAAGCTTAATTAAACTTCCCATAATCTTATTTGGAGCAAGCTCCAATTTTCAATAATCCGCCTTGTAACGTAAAAACAATTCGCCAAGAATAACATATTCTCAAATGCGAACTTAAAGTTAAACGCCCACTTAAACATTGTCTGCTATCGATTATGAAAAATACAAAACTACAGCCTACTTATATCATTCCTCGTAAAAGAAACATCTCGCAATTGCGCCAAAAAGACAAAAACACGCCAAACTGATAAATTTTGCGCGCGAGTGTCAACTGAATTTTCCAGAGCTCTCGCTCATCGAAGTAGAGATACGGTGTCCAGATACGCCGCCTGCTGCGGCGGCTCTTTGTCTCCGAGGCACGCATTAACAATTACTGTGGCGCGCCGCTTCCACGCTCGCACGCGCGCGCAATGCTGTAAGACTCTTAAGTATCTTGCGTCTCTATCACAAGGTGTTACGCACACGCTCGGTGTTAAAGTAAAAAAAAAAAATATATATATATCTATATATTTAAACAAGGGAAACGCCCTCGCCCACGCATACTTAGCCTTAGCGTAAACAAGTGTATACATGCGCGCGCAAATCCGTCGACGATATATGTATATATCATTTATAAAGCACGATCTGGTTAAAGTATAAACGAGGCGAATTGCTGCGTCTTCCTTCTGGCTGCTGCTGTGGCTGGCTCGAGTGAATCATGGCTTGGTCGGCGCTGCGCTCTCACCTGTGTCGTCGGTGCCGCACGGCTTCGCATCTGCAACAGACGTCGAGTGCATTATGTACCCATTGCTTTCAAATGTGTCACGCGTGCAAATTTTTTTTCTTCTTTTCACCGCTCTCGGGCTTTAGAATTCGCTCATTGAGCACGATTCTCTGGCGAGGCTAGCGCGAGCTTAATGCCGTGAGGCGAAATATTCACGCGGCACGGTACAGAGCTGTAAATTTTTTCGTTTGACAAGCGGGAGATTAAGGAAGGCTGTTAAAGCTCGCGAGGTTCGTTAGGAAAACCGCTTGTTTTAAGTTCGCAGAGATGATCTTGACAGATAAGAGGTATTTGCAGCTTATGGAGGAATGTTTTCTTAGCTGTTGATGAGACTGGCGCGGACGTGTAATCTTTTCGAGATAATTATATACTTTCTGTAATATATAAGTAGTTAAATAAAAAAAAATTAATTATACTTTTGTTTGTGCGGAGAAAAAAAAGGATTGCTTGTTTGGCGATACTTGAAGAACATTAGAAGAATCCCCTGTAAGAAAAACTTCTTGAAACTTGATAATTAAATTCCGAAATAATTACGTAGTTTTAGAAATTACTTCGCCATTTACAGCCGAGCAAAAAACATTTCCACTAATTCGAAAGAAAAAACGTCTCACATAGTAAAATAGTTTATGTAATGGACACTGCGTGCGAGATTGAGATGCGCAATTTTCAATCGCAGGGTGAAAGTTGAAAGTGAAAGTTCACGAAATTTCAGCGCTGATCCTTCGGATCTCGATTCTTCCGCAATAATATAAAAATTTTCAAGTTTCAATAATCAACTTCCGAGATAAAAGCTCGCGTCTCCGTTTGTACTTTGTAACTTCGACCGCTCCGCATTAGCGAATTTCCAAACATCAACTTTGCAAATAAACAATCATATCTGAATTTTATTTCGATAAAAAAAAAAACACAGCGCGCCAGTCCCGATAACCCGTAGAGTTAAAATTTTTCGCTCTACAAATCGAGCAAAAGCGCGCGATTCCTCTTTATATACGGCAGAGCTATCGCGTTCGAAAATCCATTCTACGCGGATTTAAAATTGCAGCTCTCCCCGAGCAAGTGAAAAATCGGCCACTATTAGATAGCCGAACCGGATCTCGCGCTCAGGAAAGTCAAGAGATTACGGGACTTACGCAACCATTCGCACGTTAAATTTCACTTTATCAGCGCGAATTTCATTCGCCTCCCCGATACTCCTTCCTCGTTCCCTCTTCCTCTACAAAAAAAGAAGAAAAAATCGACCGCAAAGAAAAAGCGATCGAGCACCGACAATAACCCGCGCTCAGCGATTCTCTATAGGTATAGTTATAAGCGTGTAAAATACGTACCATGAATGCCGGCCTGCTGTAGGAGCGCGACGGCCTCGGCGTAGGTGGGCGGCGGCAGCTCGCTGGGGCCTTGACTTTGAGCGATGACCTCGTAAGGCGGCGGGCCTGGCGTGCCGCTGCCCGACGAGCTGATGGCCTGACCGCCGCTGAACTCCTGCAGAGTCTGCGAACATAAGCATGCATTGGATTAATAACGTATTAGAGTCGGGTTCGATGAGAGAGGTGTGTTTATAGAGGATCGCTGCGTTTAGTTTGGAGTAAGGATCTCGTTTAATGGATTGAGAATTAATTTATGTGGGGTTGGTCAGGGTAATGTGAAAGTTTATTAGGATTAGATAGGTTCGTGAAAGAAGGGAGTTTGGAGCGATTCGACTGTTAAAATAACTTTTGAATGGTCGTCATTATGTTTCTTTGAATTTATTTCCTGAGCGAGTTTTCTGAAAATTGATTAATGAGACTATGACGTTTTGAGTTGAGAATGTGGTGTATTATAGCTCGAGTTATCCTCGAGTTATTTAGTGTTGCCTATTGTAGTGGAAATTTTTGTATATTTGCGAATGTGTTGCTATAGGGAAGTGGTACTCCGTTACTGTATTTTATGTCTCAATTAGTCTCGTCGAACCTTTTTATGTAACTGTCCACGTAGGCACCATCGGAAGCACAGTTTGGTTTTCCATGAAGTCATTGACAAAAGATTTTGGGCAGTCATTGTTCGTAAAAAAGGCGACTGATAGCTTCTTGACCGTAATGAATATTGTTAACCAGAAGAGTTTTTATTTCATGTTTTTTCAAGTGTTTTTTAACGTGTTAAATTCCATGCTCGGTCGCCGCGAATCGTTATATTACTATATTTTTTTTTTTGCTCCATACTGTTTTTTTTTTTGTTTCTTTAAAACTCGAACAAATCGTTATAATAATCAAAGCGTAAATCGTGAACGCTGCATGGAAATGAATTTTTTAGCGATTCCAAAAAACCATATAGGCATAATATCTTCGTCGAAATTGAAAAGTGCTTTGCATAAGTGCCGGGTAATTTGTAGCGCCATAAATTTAATTGCCATTTTTATTAACAGTATTTGCAATTAAAACATTTTAGTGCTCTATGTATTTACGGTTTTTCGTGATTCTCTCGACTTTTTTTACGGATCGAGCAGTTCATTTTTCTCGGGTACGGCCATTACGTAAACGCCGAGGCTGCAT
Source organism: Eupelmus urozonus (assembly GCA_900480035.1). Lineage (NCBI taxonomy): Eukaryota > Metazoa > Arthropoda > Insecta > Hymenoptera > Eupelmidae > Eupelmus > Eupelmus urozonus. Next base: position 101,892 of record UELX01000049.1, read on the forward strand.
TATACAAGCAGCCTCAAATAATGCACATAACTCCTTATTTAAAAAAGAAACCAAGAGGTGAAGATTATCCAGGACAATGAATGAAAGAAACTATTCGAGTTGCGTGAACGCTTTTTTGTGCTTTTGAGGTAAGTATGTTTGCTCCAAATGCTGACGATTCTTAGTAGCAGAGATTGAAGAGAAAAAATGTTTTAATAAAGATATTTCGGCGAATTGTATTTGTCTATAGAACAATGAATTTTATGTAATATTAATACTGCACGTAAATACGTTAAAAAAATTTGAATTTAGACAGGAAAACACGCGTTGTTATTTTATTTAATGGCTTGTTTTAAATGACATGAAAATTCAGCGTAATAAATTTTATGTGTCAAATTTATTATTACAAATATAAATAATATAGCTTCAAAAACAAAGTTATAAATAAAATATTCGGTCTGGTACATCCATAATTTAAGTGCTCCTGAAAAAAAAACACTGTCAGAGTTCAAATTAAGCAAAGCTTTTTCTACTTTAATTGACCTGTTGACAAGCTTACAATTAAATGCTATTTTTTAACGAGATCATTATAAAATCAATCTAAGGATAAAAATAAACAAGAATGTTTGTATATTACAGCAATCTTAAAAAAAAAATAAGTTTAACCCATTAATTCATTTATTTCAATAATTCAAAAATATAATTAAAATAACGAAATTTGCACTAGTGGGTATAATCTTCCTATATTGATTAATTTGAAATTTATCATGTACGCTCACAAAAAGTTTACTAAAAAGTATGACTAACATAATTGGATCAAAAACCTCGATGATTTGGCATTTAATTATCCAAATTAGGTATAACTATTTAAGGATTGAGTATAATAAAACACATGACTTTACATTAGAAAATAATACATTGCGAAATTATAATGTGCTAGAAAGGTGATGTAAAAACTAAATAGAAGTTTTTCACCTTAACGAAGCGAGGGTAACCTCATAAATAAAAATGAAAGATTCCGTATAAAGTATGAAATATGCAATTTTGGATACTCCGTTCCCAAAGCTCAAGTTCACGGATATTCAGAAAAAAATCGGTAATATTAATAAGAGTTTAATTGATTAAATTAAAAAGACATTAAATCAAAATAGTTTTATAGATATAAATAGACATTCCAATATAATATTTCATTATTTTTTTAATGTGCGTTTGAATAAAAAAGGGTACGCTAAATCAAGTTTTATACTGATAGTATAAAAAATGTACGATACTCGGGCGAAAAAGTAATTTCGATCTCGTGACTTTTCACCCTCATTTCGTTAGAGCGTAAACGAAGTTCAAATTATTTTTTTGCATTAATATCGCAAATAGTGTTTTCAAGGGCGCAGAAACACATTTTTCACGTGCAATGTGGAAAAAGTAGAAAGAAAAACTCTTTAAAGATTATCATCCACTCCTTAAACTGTTAATCGTCTTTTTTTGTAAATCAAGCCATAAACTGTCTTCAGTAGCAAGCAAACATATCTCAATCAATAACACTTTTTTGTTTTGAAAAAGCTAGTCGAATAAAATTAGCTTAAAATTGCAACAATTTTACAAGTATAATATTTTAGCATACCGTTGCAGACATTGAGCTGATTATATTAAATAGTCTTTCTGAGTTAAAAACTAATATATCGAATACAATACCATTTTTTAAAGATTTGTTACACAAAGAATCTTTTTATTGTATATGTAAACATATTTACGGATAAATTCTAGATTCTTGACGTCATTTATTAATATTTCAGTATGAATTTAACTTTATCGTCATCTAACTTACATTACAAGAAATTTTAATATCTTTTACTTAAAAAATATGTTAAAATCTTTTCATATCTCCGTTAATAAATTCTTATACTCATTTCCAATATAAATTCACACAATGAGGAAAAATCATTCGTCTGCAATGTAGGCATTGCATCGCATTTTTCCTTATCACTATTAATAAATTTGCATTCTAGCTAAACAAAGGCATTTCTCCCATAATTTGCCCCATATTTTATTCTAATAATATTCATTCCTAATCTACCGAATAAATTACGCGTTTTTTTTTCTCAACTAACAAACCGCTAATTTTGAATGGAAAAAAACAAATAAAAGAAACGAATTTTATTTTTAGTGACCGGTAGAAAGTCCTACCTCAAAAACCTGTTTTAATCCGCTCGCAAACATTTCGGAGCTCTAGATTAAAATCTACTTATATCCGCCATTAAAATATACAAAGTTCTGAAGGAAAACCCACGATACTCTTTATCTAATGTGCTAAGGATTAGTAATAGAAATAATGTAAATGATAAGACTGGCCGAGGAGACAATTATGTATCACAACTACGCATGCCGGCTGTTTACTTCCGCGTGTATAAAAAATAAACCGTAGCTTTATTTGTTCAGCCGATCATTTTATATACTCGTTTGTTTTAATAAAATAAAAGTTTTCGGTATTAAGCAAAATTCAAAATGATAAAAGTGAAAGTTAATTTAAAATCGACGTTTCTTCTGATGCTGTTCCTTTTTCATAATTCCAGGTTTTTTCCCACAAAAATCTAATCGCGGACGTCTCGTGACCGAAATATTTTATGAATTCGAAATATGTAAAGTTGTCCGGCAATTTGAACGGTCGAATGCGGAATTACAAAACGCGGAGATTTTATAGTGGAAAATTACACGTGCAATTTGATAGAATGTAGATTAAAAATGTATATGTCATTCGAAGTATGAATAACAATATTTAAAAATAAGAATATCTCTGCAGTTATGAAGGCATTAATAACTTGGAGCATTTTACTGGAATTTATTAAAGTGAATTTGACAGTTTTTAATATTCATTGCGTCAATTATTTAAGATAAGATTTATCGCAGTGCCGGATTTTTTTTAATACTCTCATGGATTCATCAACTCATGTAATAGAATTATTATTTTTATCAGTGGTTTAATATCATCTAAAATCTGTTCTTTTTTTAAAAATACTTTTTTTAATCATCTGATTTGTCTGTCTAATATTTAATCTCAATAACAATGGCATGTTTAGCTGAACCCGTAATACTTTCATATTTGCATTCAATATTACTTTAGTTAAAAAGTGTAATGCACAAGGTTCTTAAGATTATTGTCAATGTCTTATAAATATTTAAAATGCAAATACTTATGAAATTACACACTCACCCTGAATAGCTGACGTTGATGGAAGATCATTTGAATAACCGATTTTCGCCTGAGGTAAAGCGAACATTTGACAGCCACCATGAGACCAGAACATATAAAAATAGGTCCCACTAGCCACATGTGTCCAAGATGTGAAAATATGTGTCCGTCCACCACATCTCCTAAAGCTAGTATAGTAATTGCAGTACCAATTGTGAAAAGCACAATGCTTAATGCTAGGTAACTGTAGCTAGTGCAGTCGCACCTACCAAAAGTGGTAGGTTCTTCATAGCGCTCCTCTATCTGGCGAAGTCTGTTTGAAAGGAAAGGACTCTCGAAAACAGTAGCCATTTTTCATTCGAGCTAGTAGTAGCTATAGCTACAACATTAATCAGTGCTTGAAAGTCCTTTTTTCCACTTCAACTTTAGCTGCGCAAGTACACTTCCTGCAGAACAGAAATAACATTAACAACCTGGACAAAGAGGATGACAAAAAAAGTTATTAAGATTGATAATGCTACAGACAAAGAGTAGACTGAAAGAAAAACAAAAGAAAGAAGAATATAATGTTATGAAAATAAAAGCCAATAAAGACTAGATAGAAAAGATTGTTGCCATTGCACCAAGGAAGAACACGGTCACACTCTCAGCTGAAATTCCAGGTCGCATTACTATTATAAAACCCGCAACAGCTGAAAGTATGAAAATAAACTCTGGCTCTTTCCGCCAGCCACAAGCTGTCACATAAGCATTCTTTATAGACCATCAATCAAAGTCCAATAGATCTTCAATAAATTAAACCTTCCCATCTCGCCATTATTACCCATCCTAAGCAAAGCTCTGCAGCGAACCCCAGAACCTCACAACTAACTTCCCATCTCCTACACTTCATTCCCCCATGCTTCATTCTGCCCTTACATGCGCTAAGGCCAGCCGCACGACTCCTCAGCCAAAGATGGTAGCAAGAAGAGAAAAAAAAAGGAGCCTCGCGGCGTCTACTAACACAGACTCTCTATGCGCTCCTAGACACTAAGGCAGCTGCAATCAGGTAAGTATACCTGGCGTCCAGCAGGCGAGTCAGCCGGCCGCGAAGTCGAAGCCTCGGGGCCGAGCAGCGGGGGTGCATCCTTAGAGGAGGCCCCGATGCACAGAGAGATCGGCTGCTCGCGTGCACTACTCCGTCCGGCCTCTTTTCTCCAACGAGCTGCGCGCCTTCTTCGCTCGTAAAACCAGAGTATACAGCTTTCTCTCTCTCTCTCTCTCTCCGCTGCGAATAAAACGCACGCACTTTTCCAACGCTCTCTTTCTTCCCCTCTTTGTCTATATGCAGGCGTTCTCAACGCCGCGATCACTTGCACTCGGGCCTCGCGCACTCGACAAAGTGCACCGGTGAATGTATATTCTTCTCGCTTTTTTTTAAAAACGACCGTTGAATTATGTAGAACTGCACGCTTACTTAGGGATAGGCGCGAGGGGAGAACGCGTGTGTATTCAGAGCCGCGGCGAAGCCATCAGCCTACTTCGTGAGTGCATGTTTTTTCTACTTCTCTCCTCTCTTGGTACAGTTGTGCGGACTCGCGAGGATCGCGCGCGCGCGACCGGAGCGGCACTCCGAAAGGCACTACTGCCTTCGCGTGTTTACACCTGTGACCCCCCCGACTGCTATGCCAGCCGCGAGCTTTTGCATCTATACATATACGAGACGCACACTGCCGTGCGAGTTTAACACACACGTGCGCAAAGTACACAGCGAAATTTCTGTTGTACGAATGTAGTTGCCTGCAGTCCCGTTTCCATGAATGGCGCTGGGAGAACGTAAGTTACGCGCGCTTTGGAGTGTTATATAGTGCACGCGGCGAATATGGAAATTACGTAAATATTTTGATTAGTTTTTGTTTTTCTTTAGGGGGGATTAAACGAGGTCGAGTGACGCGGCATGGTCGCACGCTAAGTTTTTTAAATCGAGTAAACATATCATTTCGGAGCAAGTGCGCCACGTAAACTACGTCTCATCGCGTAGTTTACCCCTACGTAAATAATTGCTTCTAGTAATTTCACACACATATTTTGGTGCGCACATGAATCACGTATTCTTTGATGAACGCAAACCAAACAAAATGAGCACGTACGTGTAGGCTCGCACTGTGTGTAAATCCTAAGCTAAATAGCAGACGCGTCTGTGTGCGCTTGTCACATCGGCCCGTGGGTGTGTAACAGTAGTTGTGCGTGTCTCGCGTATTTTCCCCCCGCCCGCGCAGTGCTTTGGCTCGACTCGTCGCATATGCATCGGCTCTGATCGCGCGGAGTTTCGTCTGTCGTTGCGAAACAAGGAGGAGCGCCTCCCCCTAGCGCGATAATCGATCTCGCGATTTCGCCCTATAAATGATTAGCTGAGAAAATGCGTCGCCAGCGAGACTGCCTCGTCGTCCTGGTGGCCCTGATAGCCGCCTCACTGATATGCCAAGGTGAGGACTGCTGCCTCCATTGTGCTTTTTTTTGCACAGCCTTGAGTCATCCTGTCTTTATCTCGACGTTTGGTTTTTATCTGCGTTGTGGATAGAGTTTTGCTTTTGATGATGCGATTAATGATTGTTGATTGGATTTGCAGCTGAAGCGTCGGATGGAGATGTGAGACTTTCGCACGATGGGCCTGTCATACTCGGAGGCACGATCACTTTCAAGGCTGAACTGCTGGACAGCGATGGGAGAACACCGTCGGGGAGCTTTATTTACACGTGGCAGGACAATGCTATTGAGAGACATTACAATCAGGTGTGTACTTTTACTTTTTATGGAGTGTGATTTAATTTACAATATGAGAAGCATCTTAGTATGATTTGCGGTATGAGAATATTAATTTTAAATGGATCTATTTATGTGAACAATACAGCTAAGATTGCATTTTATTGATTGTACTATTCAAATTTATAACAGTACCTATCAATAATTTGAATTAAATTATTTTTAATATTAAAAAAACAATTCATAAAATTTAAGATTGGATAGTATGTAAATGTATTTCCTGTTTTAGACTGATACAACAACAAACACAACAAACTATTACAGTGTGAGTTATCCAGCTTCGAAATACCATGTAGGTGTATATACTATGGAAGTAGCTGTTTGTAAGTGGGGATTTCTAAGCATTCATTGTGGAGACTATACAAGTAGGAGGATATCGTTTCGTATTAGTCGTAAGTGTTCATTTAAAAATAGTACTAAATTTGATGGGAGTAATAAAAAATATTGTACCAAAGAGTTATTACACTTGGAAAGTCCCAAATTTAATAGTACAAGAAATTATTACATTGTGTAATAATAAATATATTTTTTTGTTTACAGCTTTACTTAATGGAAATCTCACTATTGAACAATCCAATAAAACTGTAGAAAGTTCTTTTGTATCTTCTGCTGAAACAGCAAGATTATCTGTGGATTTGCGTAAAGGCGATTATGATTATATATCTAAAACAGCAACATCTATAACAACATACTGGTTCATTGACTGCAAGCCTTATAACCAAACTGACAATTTTAAATTTAATTATAATTTCACTAACCCTAAAACCTTTCACACAATTGAGGCTCTTGTGGTAGCCTCATTTGATCCACCACCTACGACAACTGTAGCTCCAACCACTACAAGCACAACACTTGCTCCTGTACCAACAAATGGACCCATTCCGAATTCATCTAATGTTACCTCTACATCCACAACTACTACAACTACCACAACTACAACTACAACTACACCATCACCATCGACAACCACTACAATCAATCCTACTAAATCACCTAAATTATCATCAACAAATGAATCAGTGCCTTTACTAGGAAATCTTACATTTCCTTTTATTTGCAAATCAACTATAGAGCCTGAGCCAAATAAAACATATGGCTATTTTTATAGGGAAGTGAACATTAGAGGTATTTGCAAAACTTTTTATAGATAAATTTATTTTTTTTACATCACATTTAATAATTTATTGTATTTTATGTTGAACAGCACCAATTTCAAATCTGAATATTGAAGGCTCAACATGGATTCAACCATGGAACAGTCTCTCCCTATCTGTATCTTGCAATGGTTCAGGACCTTTTTACAAGTGTGTTAAAATTCACCAAGGGAAGTATAATGTCACTGGTAATGAAACTTGTGACCAAAATTTTGAAAAGCTGGAGCCATGTAAATTCACTTTTAATCATTATTTTCTTGACGCACTCGAATATACTGTGCTGATAATATTAAGTAATGACGTCAGTACCGAAATTCATCCAGTAGCAGTTAACATTTATAAATGTAAGTTGAACCTTTATCTTAATTTCATAAATATTATAATTACAATTTTTAGTTTAATTAGCCGACTATTTAAACATCGACAGATGCAAAACAAGTAAAATAATATAAATTAAAATTAAATATTTATTTTGTCAGTGACGCCGAAACCGCAGCTATCAGTGATAGTGGTGCCGGTTTCGTGTTCCTTGGTGGCAGTTGTCCTGATTGTATTCGGCATCGCCTACTACGTCCAAAGTAGATCGCGTTTCACCGTCGAGGTAGCAGACTTCGATTTTGGCCAAAGCAGCGCTGACATGGAATACAAGACATTCAGGGAGCGGCTGCGCGATTCATTTAATAACGCTGTAAGACCTGGGGATCAAAAATTATTAGGCGTGAGCTCGCCATATTACGGGAGCATGAACTACTGACACTCGCGCACTTAAGAATCTTCTCTATATGGGCACCTCAAATGCAAGCAAAATTTTTATTTGGGTTCTTATCTTTTTTATCTTTTTCCACTTTTTGCTTTTCTGATTGCTGAGAGTACGTAAAATTTAATGTCTAGACTTAATTTTTTATTTTTAAAAAATGATCAAATATTTTTATAATCTTATAGCTATTTGACTATTCTGCTTTATTATGATATTATGTTTCGAAAAAATAAGTACTTAGTTTAAGAGAGAAAAAAATTAATGAGTTCTATTACATTACAATAATAGTCCTAAGAAATTAAATTAACATAATTTTATATGAATATATATTACAACAAATTGTTAGCTAAACATGCTTACTACACCAATGAGATTATATTTAGATATTAATCTTTATTTTTTAAAATTAGTTTTTACTTAGTTTTAACATAGTTATGTTTTTAAAATTTCTTTAACTCTTTAGTGCCATGCATGATAAAAAAATTATTTTTGTTGTATATTATTAATAGTGTAATATTAAGTGTTAAATTTATGCAGTAGAAAACCATTTGACCACTTGACATATAATTTTTTATATTTTGACTTAAAATTCTTAAAAGTGACTTTAAAAACCAAAGAATGACAAAAATTCGTATATAATAAAACTAGAAAAAAGTATTTTTGATATGAATGAGCGAGTCTTGACATTAAAGGGCTAAAGACCAATGTTTTTCTTGTTAAGTACTATGTTTTAATATTTTTGTGAAAATAAAATATTTATTTTTAATCTCTTTCTTATTTTATTTTTGATGGAATTCATTTTACGAGGTTGAGCGTAGGCGCGTACTAATACACCACTTGCATAAATAGCTGAGTTTATTTACTAATAATTACATACTAATGAGAGACACATTAAAAACTGGACTATATAACGTATCGACTGATACCGCATCGATAGTCAAAGTAGCGACAAAATCCCCGATTTTAAATTGAAACGGATTAGTTACATAATATCCAGCTACTACGTGAAACACAATTGCAATGAACGCGGTTTATTTAAACTAAAATTAAATAATCAATTGGCATTAACCTTCAGGTCGATTTAATAATTTTAAAAGTAAAATAATTTTTTCTACATTACGTACTCTCAAAAAATGCTTTTTCAAATGTTTTTAGCTTATCTATAGTATTCATGCAGCTTAAGCAATAAATGATGATGTTTTGGGAGGTGATAAGGATTGCTTTATTGTTTGGAAATGGATCCTCTTTATTTATTTAATAACTTCTTTTTTCGTATATCATAATGAAAACAATGTAAATTTTTCTTAACAAGAGACATCTGTTTCATAATAACAAAGAGTGGTCTTATCAGCTTTTAATGTATTTGTTACAAACTCAATGTGCGAGTGTCCCCTGCTATGTCAATGGAACTGAGAGCCTTATTGTTTTAGGGATACAAACAATTAAACGAACCGAAAGACTTGCAATGACGAAGCGCACAGGAGAACGTGGACAAGTGATGAGAAAGTCCGTCAAGAGCACGCAGACATGGAAAACAAACGTGAAGACAAAAACAGCTGACCCACAAAAGGATTTGGCATATTTCAAGATGCAGTACTGTTATAGATGTTAAGTGTGCAGCCGACGGTTGCGCGATTCACGAAACCACGTTAATCGAAATCAATTGTACATAATTTAACTGATGGAAGTAAGACGAAGTAGAATGATAAAAGATGTTACATACCTAGGCTGTGAGAGTGTGGCGATACGAGAGAGTGAAGGCGCGTTAGTAACATCGATATGAACCGTATGTTTGTAAACTGCTTGTGTCATGTTCTATGACGTCCCTATTTTTTAAATCACCTTTTATCTGGTTTTTAACTCTAAACATGACAGGAAGTCTTATTATATATATATATTCTCCTAATACAATGGGATTTTAAAAGTATGACAAAAAATCGTTATTGCAATCTATCCGTTTACATGATTAAATTTTTCATCAAAGTTATTTCTAATTTTTTATTTTTCGTATACTTTATATATACTGTATTGTACATTTATAAATTGCGATTGCTCTGCTTTTTGCAGATCAAACAAATCATGCGCGATTGAAAATATATATTTTATTATTATTTATATGATAGCGATAATATTACAGCGATGTGTAAGAAATGTAAAATAGAAAATTATATAATATATTATGACAGCATTAACTATTAAAATTAAAAACTATTGATTGTTTGTTAACGAATAAAAATTATCACGAAACGGCAAATAACACGTAGCCAATATTTACAATAAACAAATAATGAAAAGCAAAAGATGCATTCGATTTCGCTTTAATTGAATCATTCCTAACAATAGCAAACTCTCGAACCAATAAGTCCGTGCGTCTGCGCGCAAATCCCTCTTGAAGCTCATTATTCCCCATCAGCGGTCAATTATCGGTCGTTGGTCAATCAATGGTACATTCACCTTCTACGCATCCCATTCTTCATGTACGCAGTCTTACTTTTAGCTGTACTTTTATGAAAACATAATTTTGAGCGTTTAATTTTTAGACAAAATTATATTTAAATTTAAAGAGTAATTAAGGTATTTAGATTTCAAAATTTTTAAAATCATTTTCTACATTTTATAGTATCAAAATAGAATCTCTAATCCGTAAATATATCGCGTATTTTGTATGTGTATAATTTTTTTTGTACTTAAAACAAAATTCTCTTTATAAATTCTCAAAATTTGTTAATAATTAAATAGTCCTCTGCTGTATAATTACAATGCCTCAAAAAGTTTAAAAACCCATTCATTAACTGTCAACTAAACAAAAAAAGCCAAAATATTAACGCGACGCTTCTGTAAATCTCCGATCCTTTTGTCAGATGCAAAACAAAACGCTCCCCAAGCGATTCTCTCTCTACCTTCTGCTCTCGCGATTTTTTCCCACACACCCGCCCCCGATTCGTCACCCACCGCGCACATCCCAAAAAAAAAAATAAAACAGAAAAAAAGCATAAGGGCGCGCACACCTGTCCTCCTCCCCGCATTCAAAACCCGCGCAGCCCCCCTCCGTATATAGCCATCCTCGCGGGGGGAAGAAGGGCAGGTGCGCCCCCGGGTCTCCGCGTGGCCAGCGCCAAAAACATTCCCGCGATCGCCAGCAGAGCGCTCACGTATATACCTACACACACAATACACACACAGCACACAGGCCAAGGTGCCCCCTCCCACGGCGAGTGTACTGTTCGCTCGAGAGTTCGCGCGCGCTCGGCGCGGCGGCAGCGTGAGAGAGAGAGTTCAGTGCTTGCTGGGTCGCCGAAGCGCTCGCACACGCGCGCCGCGCATCTGCGTATACGCATACAGCACACGGACGGTAAACCGTATCCACCCTCGCGCGTTTACCCCTTCTTTTTTTTACATACATATATACAATACACGCTAATCGCACCGGAGTCTCAGCTCCCCGTGTCCCAGTCTTCTCCGTGTCCATCGAGCAGCCTGCGGCTGTACTAGTTCTAGGTATACACAGAGGAGACGTCGGAGAGGTGTCGGTGCGCGCTGGCAAAAGAGAGAGAGAGAGAGACGGCTGAGAGCGAGAGATCGATAAACGGAGAGTCGAGTATATATCCGCGCGCGGCCAGAGGAGGGAGTGTGTGTGAGAGTTTTCTGTGAGAGAGTGTGATGCTCTTGTATACCTCCTCACGGTTTTGTTGTCAAACGCCAGCGATATGAGACGAAGCCGTGAGCGCCTGCTGCTGCTGCTGCTGCTGATGGCCGTTTAGATGTGCGCCTGGGACTCGCGCACCGGAGTCTGCGTGCAGCTCGAACCTCTGGCTTACTGGCTGGATACCTGCGAGTGGGATACAGGCAAGACTAGAGCGAGAGGAGACAACGACACGCCACGGCGAAATGGTCAGTGCCCCTGTAGTTTTGTATCTAGGCTAGGTGGAAGGATGAGTGAAAGATTTTTTTTTGAGAGGTGTGTGCGATTGTAAGAATGGATGAGCTTAAGTGGGAGGCTGTTGTGGGCCGATAAGCGGTAATTGATATGGTTGATAGAAAAGGACCGAGCTGGAAATTGCAGAGTCAACAAGTATACCTAAACTTTGCCAGTGAGTCCATTAACTCGAGTAGTTTATGACGGCGGAATTATTAAAGTCGAACGTTTTTCCTTAGAGTTTTAGCGCGTTGGGCTATCCGCGGTACTCGGGACTAATGGATTTATGGCCCTTGCTAATTGAAAATGTAAAGTTCAAAAGTTCACTCGATGCTGTTTAACGATGAGGATCATTAGCTAATAGCTGGATGTAGCGGGATGATCAAATGGCTAGTGAGAAACGTTTAAGTGATTGCGCATGAAGCTTGCCATGTTTTGAGCTTAATTCAAAGTGTTTAAAATTTACAGTCATCATACGGTTCGTTATGATTACGGTATTTTGAGAAAAACAAATCGTGTTTATTTGAAATAAGTTTTTTTGCATATTTTTATGGATCGATATAAATGGATCTATTGGAATTGTTAATGATTCCATAGGCGCTGTATTGTTTGTTTACTTCCGCGCAATTTTAATTTGCATGATTGAATATTAATGCCCCGCAAAATCGGGCTATTCATAAATTCATTTAAAAAATAGAATAGCAATGGAGAAAAAGTACGCAGCTAACTATTCTTACACGCGAAAACGTACGCCTGAATTATTCAAATGGAACTTTAAAATTCATTAGATTGAAAAGTCAAATCTTTTTAAAAGTCTCATTTAATCACTTCCTAAATGAGGGCAGCTCTTAGCTCAAAGGGTGACAAGTGCCTGTCGCGGAAAAGATAATTCGGCCCGAGCACTCCGGCTCTAATCCCTGCCAATCTCGAAAGATTTTTTCGCCGTTAATTTCGGCCCCACCGAATATACAGAGATAATTACTCGCTCTCTCTCTCTCGAGTGGGTGGAAATTTATTAGAAGAGTTAATCAACGCTCGTGTATTTAATATATTCACTCTGGCGAGACGGATAAATTGGATTGACCCGGATCATCCGAACCGCAGAAATCACCTCGGACTTCTACGGTCACCTTGAGTCTGTATTTTTAAGGAAAGTGTACGCGGCACACAAGAAATGTATAAAAATGTGTAAACAAAAAAGTAGAAGCGCGCACTTCTTGCGCTTGATTATTTTTGTCCACTCGGGCTCGAGAGCGACTTTTTTGTTCTTTTCACCTATGCGAGAGGTCCTTAAAGGACAAGGCCGAATTTTTTCCCCTCTTTGTTTCACGCGGACACTCACCGTATACCACCCAGAATTAGAATCTTGACATTGCGCGTTGTATTTCCTCGGAGAGCTTTTATTTTTAAACAAGAGAAAACAATCGCAATACTTCTTGCGCTGCTTTAACGGCTTTTTCACCACGACGAGCCGGCGCATTAAAATAATTTAACGCAGCCGATCCGGCTCCTCGCGAGTAACGGTCGAGCCGCTCCGTCATTTCTACATCTCGGGCGATTTCGTCGAGCGCGCACGCAAAAGTAGATCATAACGCTATTCAGGTGCGAAGAGCGAATTCGCGCGCGAAATTACAAAGTGGAACGAGAAAAAGTTCGGCCTTGTTTTTCAAGTGCCAAATGTGTCGCCTGCCTAGCGTAGAGTGCACAGCTATATATATGCCTACGCGCGTGTATGCAGATGTGAAAGAGTCTGTGAGGCTCTTGAGTCAGCCGAGTGGACAAAAATCATCAAATGGAGAGGGCTCGGGCTTTTTTGTTTTAGCGCCTTTTTGCACTTGTATATGAGGCTTGTGCACACGTGCACCGCTCGCTCTTTTACTTAAGGAATGAATGACGAGTGATAATAGGCGGGGATCTGGTTTTCTGCACTGTTGGATGGAGTTTTATAGTAATTGTGGATTATAGTTCGTTGAAATGGTTTGAAAGAGTTGACGTTCTCTTTTGAAAATACAATCGGGTTATTAATTTAGCGTTTGTTGGATGGAATTGAGTATACGTAACCGTCATTCTTCACTCACGCAGTAAGCTACTTGCCAGATAGCAATGTGAAATAAAAAAAAAGATCAGCGTCATTGTCTCATTCAAGAAATTAAAAAAGGAAAAACACACTCTGGCTTTTCCAAAAAGTCCCACAATACCGCCCACAGAAAAAAAAGAATAGCGGCATCCATTAAAAAACATCCGAAACAATATGCTCCGATGCGAACTAGAGAAACCCGAACGCGCCTTCGCAATTCATCCACATTTCGCTCCTTTTTGTTCTCTTACGTGTATATATCGCGCGCGCTATTAAAAGAAAAGAGCACACACACAAGTACACGCTCGGCGCGCGCGTGCGTAACTCCTATGCATATTTTTTCGCCGGTGTGTTTTGAAACGCGTATCTAAGGAGATCGGGCTTCGATAAAAAGGGCCGAGCGCTCAGCGTGTGTGTATATACATATATTTATAGGCGGCTATACTCGCACACCCGCGCCTTGACTTACTCGCTCGATCGAAGGTTAGGTTAGGCTTATGTAACGGGGGAGTAGCGATGTGTGCAGAAGCGATGGAGAAAAAGAGAACAGGTATGTGGAAAAAAAGGTATGGGCTGTGTGTATGCTGGTTCTAGGAATCTAGTTGCCGATTTCACTTCGGCACCGAATATAGGGAACTGACGGGTTTGATATGCGTCAAAAGTACATGCGGGGGTTTTTGCGTAGTAGGGAGGCTATTTTTAGCGTGGGTATGTTTGTGTATTGAAGTTTATACTGTGTATTTCAGGCATGGTTTTACGTACAAAAAATAATGGTGGTCGCTTGATGTTTCCTTATTATAGTAAACTGATAATTTAAAATTTTCCATTAATCGATCGGAGTAAAAATTTGGTTAATTAGGGATAATCTTTGAAATTCCGTTAAATTATAACCGAAGCAGACTAATCAAACACTATACTACTATAAATAATAACGCAACTTAATTCCTACCATAATCAGAGCCTATTTAATTTTCTATTCCATAACTTTTAATGCTGTCAGACTTTATGCTGTTCGGTACACGCAACAGCTTTCACACGTGTAAAATTTCAAATCCTCATAATCGAAATGAAATAGATCGATCACTTTAACGTAATCAATCGAAGCTCGAGCGTTTACAGCAGTTCTGACGATCCGAAATGAATCATAATATACCATAAAGCTTCGTTATTCTATTTTGAACGAGCTATAATTTAGAATATTACGCACTCGTCTGTCTGTCGGCTGCGCGTAAAGTTTTATTATATACATACGCTATATACGCAGGCCTGGACTGCGTCAATTAAAATTAAACCACGTAGCGCGCGCGCGCGACTGGAATATCATTAAGGAACGTTGTAAAGGAGCCTATAACAATGTAATACCCGTAGATTCTGCAGTGCATACTAAATTATGCGTGCAATTACGATCGCTTTGTATTGAGCTGATGCGAGGGCGGAATCGATCTGGATTTCAAGTGAAGTAACTTTTTGATAGTTGAATAAATCTGGTTTTAAAGGTAATTAAAATTATGTTTATCTGAATTATTGATTTGCTTTTGGGCGCAATTACGCCTGCTGCTAAAAATAGAAATTATGGAAATTAAAGATAAAAATACAAAAAGTCACGAAAAATACCGGATTCTCTCTATATAAATAAGTCTACAAACAACAGTTCGATAGTTATTCACGTAAATTATCTGCTTATTAAATATGCTAATTTTTTATGTATTCACATTCTAAGCAATCGTAAGCATAATAAATAGCGGCTCTCCCATTGACATCTCCATCACCGTCAACCAGCCAACAACACCAAATTTCACTTCTAATTCCTACCACTGGTTTCTTCTCGATTACAAGATTATTTATAGAAATGAGTATCCCTCTCTCGCTCTTAAAAAAACATTCATATATACTCCAGCCGCTCGTCAATTTTCGAATACACCTCGCTCCTAGCTTTTGAAACTGGTGCAGCTCAGCCGGAATAATTAATTAATCGGGCGCGTTCGGCTTGCGTTTCAATATGCTGCTACCCGCGATTAACGATTATACAAGACTACCCCACGGCCCATACATTATACATACATCACTGAATTTCCCGTAAAAAAAACATGCTGCACGCGCGTTTTTTTCTCGCGGCACGCACGAGTCGCATTAAAAAAAATAGCGCGTTATTTTCTGCTCTCTACTTGGCACGCACGAAGAAGCTTAGTCTATGAGATTGGTTAAAGTTATGGGTTCCCATAGATACGGAGAGCGAGTTTCGGGGGAATTTTAAAGTGTGAAGCTTATGAAAGGGATCGATATTCTATGTATATCTGATTTTCGATTACGGCTTGTCTTCAAGCTCGTACGTTTTATTTGTCACGTAGAGAATCAAACTTTGTACGTGCAAACGACCGCAAAAACATACGCGTTTAAATCTCAAAATAGGTATATATTTCTCTTAAAACAATCCCCCATCCAATCAAATTAATAGAAGCCATCTCCGAAACAGCCACCGCTAATCTCCCAAACATCCACATCGCGTAACTCATCCGCCTCTCAGCCGTAAAAAAACAACAACTCCAGAATCTCCCTCTCGTCCGTCAAAACGCGAATCAAACTCGCTCTCTCTCGGTTTCGCGTTCACTCGAGGGACGCTGCGTCGCTTCTATTTTTAGTCGAAAACGCTACTCTCACCAGCTCGAGAGCGCGCGCACAATGCGTACATAACGCGGGGAGGCTGAGCTCTCGGAGAGCAACAGAAAGAGAGAGAGAGAGACAGGCAGTCGGCAACAAGGCGCGAGTTCGCTTCGCCTGTCACCTTGAAAAGTTCCGAGGGATTTCGAAAGTGCAGCGCGCGCGAGCGTTTATATAGACGCGCGCGCGCGCAGGTATATAACGGTGCGCCGGCAGGTAGTAACGAGGGCCCCCCACAAGCGTGCGCGCAAGCGCGCGTTTTCCGCGCGGAGCCACTGACCTATGCGCCGCCGGCAAGTTCGCAGATGGAGATGTGGTGTACGTATCTGCTGCGCGTATGTATGTATGTATGTATGTGTAAATCCGCTGGGATATTGCAGTTGGCTGCTTTTTCCGCGTCTTTTCGAAGCTGGGAGAGCTGAGCGTATTGCCTCGAGGGCTGTTTGATCTGGGTTGCCGGTGCGGGCTCGATGCAGTTGGCGCTTGCTATATAGCGTAAACAATAATTGCACGCTGCGAAGGGTGGGGACTGTTTGATGCAGTGCTGAGTGTGTATATATGGGGAAGGTGGAGATGGAAATTTTTGCGGGCTGACGGGCGCGGGTGACGCGAGCGCGTTAATTAATTTGAGGTTCGTTTCGTGATTTATGGAGTCGAAAAAAGTTGCTGCCGCATGGGTTTGTCGGCTGGTTTTTCCTGTGGAATAAACCATGTGCTTATTTGGAATACTAATGAAAAAAGGATAAATTAACGAGCTGAGTAGGAACGAGTTGTTTGCCTTCGAAATATGGAGGCCCTTTCGTTTTAACAATTCAATGGATAAAGGTGCAGTTTGAAGCTTCAGTATTCAAATGAAATTTTATAATATATACAGTTTAATCAATAAAATAATATATTTTTTATTATTAATTCGTATAAAAATGTTTTAAGGCAAAGAACATAGTTACACAAAAGTAACTCATAGTAGCATCATTGTTCTTGCTGCCACGATCAGGTTCTTTGATACCATCCAAACTTTAAGTTCCAAAGTTCCACAACTTTATAACAGTCTCCTCTTCTCCCTTTAGACAAAAACAATCAAGAAACTTTTAATGGTATTAAAATATTCACTATTGACGTTTGATGCACACTTCTGCCATCGAGATCAATAAATTACTTTTGGACCCTCAGTTTTATCCTTTAATAATGTCAAGTAACTTTTAAAAGCGACATCCATTTTTAAAAATTATAAAAATCATTGATATTTTCTCTCCAAAGTATAATAATAATTTCATTCAGTGTCAAAGAATTAATGAAAACTTACTTGCATTTGATTCAGATCGGTTATTGGGGTCATCCATATCACGTGTGTGGACCAAATGTTATAGTTGCGTCAGCTATATTTTCGTTTCTCATATTGTTGTTCAAAGGGGCGGTATATTTTCGTTTTATATCAATCCATTATATTACCGCGGCCGTTACGAAAGCACGAAAACTATATTAAAACCGTAAGGTAATTGTCTCAATTAGTGCCCCTGTCCCAATTTCCCGCGGGCCTTGAATCTAGCACGACCAATTAGAATCGAATCGTAAGCTGAATACTCGAAGGTTCGGCTCTGATCTACCATGCAATTATATATCTAACGTTACGAAAACTACCATTAACACGCTAATTATTATAAACAATAAACACATTGTTACGTAGTAAAATTGCTCGTATACACAGCCCATTCGCAATCCACGAAAGGAAAACACTCAATTAAGATACTTAACAAATACACTTATACAATAGTCGCGCTTAAAAAATCTAAAGCATTCATCAAACCCGATAAAAATTCCAGCATAATCCACGATTTCAATTAAGCATTATAATTCAATTTTCATAACTCATGCGGCGCCCGCGCGCACGAAGTAGATCGAAAACCGTAACGGCCGTGCACCTCCGGGCAATAAACGAGCGACGCGCGCGCGCCAGCTATAAACTGGAGCTTTACGGGGGGGCTTGGGATTTTAGCGAACAATGGGAGCGACACTTTTATTAAAGAAATTTTATTTATACGACGGGGAAAAGGAGGCCTCGCCAAGTGGGATCCAGAAAAGAAGCACTCTCGAATTTTCCGATGAAAATTATCCACGCTCTTTTGAAGAGAAGACGAGAATTTTCACGCGCGCGCATGAGCTGTAATAATTGTAAATCGATAGAGCTGTGTGTGGGAGTGTGTGTTTGTTCGGCTCTTGGCTTGGGAAGGAAAATTTTTATGCGCACCTGTTGAATAAGTGAAAATCGATTCGCGTCTGTTTTCTTTATTTTCGACTTTCCCGGGATTTCGTAAAATTTTTACTCGGGGGATGGGTAAACGGGGAAAAGCAATTTTCTTGATGGAAGCGCTCTAGATGGGAGTTTTGTGTTGCGATGTTTGCGAGGATTAAGAGTAGTGGTGTATGAGTTATTTTAAACTTGCTATAAAAGAAAATTCATGGAGCTCTTTTTAAACCGTAGTGATGCCTAAGCAATCACCAGTAAATAAAAGAAAGATGAATAATATTACAACCTTTTAAAAAGTTTTATTTACTACAATTGAAATGATTATTGTTTCCAGAGAGTTTAAAATTTAAATATACATATTAAAACCGAAGAGTCGCTATAAAAAGCGCCGGCAAATTAAGTCAAACAATATTTCCAAAGCCAAGCCTATAAAAAAAAGAATTGCCAATCAACAAGCTCGTAAATCCCGCCGACATCGATAAAACAAAATTAATAAATAAATTTAAACAAAGCAGCCGAGCTCACCGATCCTCTCACCCGCGACTAAAAAGCCACGGGGCGCTACATATTTTTTTCATCCTCCAATTAAGCCGCGCTCGACACCGTAAAACGACGCCGGAAAAACCACTCTTCGCGCGCATAACTGCACACAAAATAGCATCTTCCTCGCGCGCATCCGCGAGGCCCCGGCTTTCTGGAGCGTGCAGAATCAGCTCTAATAAACCGTGACCGGCGGCGCGCGTCGCGGGGGCCGAAAATTTGCATCGCATATCGCCGGACTGATTTACACGCGGCGCTCCGGCTTTCTAATAAAAACAAACAATCGTCTTCCGGAATGCGCTTTATTCACGTACTTTCGAATGCGGCCGGTGCAGCTGCGCGCGCGCTCGCCGCATCGGAATTAGATTTTTTACGAGCGCGCATAAAATTCAGGTGCAGCCGCGCACTGTGTCTGAATGTATACTGAGGAGCGGGATAACGCCGCGCACGCGAGCTGTGCGGGTATATACATGCGGGCTTTTTTATCTTCCGGGTTTTAATTTCTGGAGGATTGTTCGTCGAGTCTTTTTTCGCTTTAACGACTGCAGATTACGGATTGTACGGTTTGTTTACGATTCATTCTAAATGAAACACGTCGAGAGTTGCTGTCTCGGAAGAAACTTGGTCTCTAATGAATTCGTCCAAACTGACGCATAATTAGTAAACCTAAAAGACTTTATTCTACATTAAACAATAACCCGACTTTCTAAAACAACTCGAAAAACGTTCAATCAGCTCGGAGCGCCGCCAATCGCGCGCAAAACATCCAGCTCTCGAGCCTCCAATGCAAACCTCTCGAGCACAAAAGAAACGGCCCACTAAACCCCCGCAGCTCTCGACTACAGCAACGAAAGCTCGCCAGCCGCGTATATAGCTCGATCGCATTCGGCTCACCCACGCGGCAGCCACTCGTTTCCCCTCATCAGGCACGCGGCGCTGTCTAGGCACCTATATACTCCCTCCAGATCGCGGCTGGCGAAAATCAATTTGCGCCCCCCGTGAGAGAGAGAGAGCCGCACTGTGAGAGTGCGTCTGCGTTATCGCGGAGCTACTCGCGCCTGCGTGAAGGATCCGAGCGCGCGTTGCTAACCGCGCGAGAGATGAATGTACGAGAGGCGGATGGTGTGTGGGTATATAGGTACATGGGGGTAGGGGAGCTTTGGAAGGGCTCGTTGGAAGGGTAGCTGCTCTGTGCGAGAGGTAGCTGCGAGCTTGCAGGTGGGAGGGTTTTCCGGCTGCGCTGTTGGATTTTTTTTATTGCGAGCTTTTGGAGTGCGATGCTTTTTTTTAATGTGCAAGGGCGCTTGAGTGGATTGACGATTTTGCGATGATTTTGACATTGAAAGAGAGGTGGGTTTGTGTGGGTAGGAGAGAGAGGTATGCAGATTTGACTATTTAAATGAGAATTCGACGCCCCCGCAGTGGAGAAGTGTGAACTTTTGAGCAAGTTATGAAAAAAGTTTTCGACGCTAAACTTGTTATTAGGAGTAAAAGTGAAAGGAACTTTCCCGGGAGTTTCAACTCAATTTAGAGCGAGCTTTACCGGGAGTCTTATACTTATTAATGTCTTCATTTTCATTTAGACTCGCGGAAAATAAAACGATCGTTAAACTTTTCTTCACTGCCGTAATTCGTATGTATGTGATTGCGCAATTTTTCAAAAACAGTAGAAAGCATGAATTTTTTACACGCAAGCAGCTCTCTCTCTCTCTACACAATAGCAATTTTCCATACAAAAGCTCGCATCCGGCCATAAAAACGCATGGCGCGCGTCAAGCTATACGCTGCAAATAGAATGCAAGACTCGGAACGCATTGAAAATTAAAAACCTTTCACCATCCACGAAAACACCCACTCCTCCTAACGCATAAAAAAGTGAAAAAACTACCCAGCAAGCAACCCTATAAAAGCCTCGGAAAACAAACCACTGTCTCTACCTTCCCCGAACCGCAATATTCTCAGCGCAGAAGCCAGCCATGCGAATAACGCGAATCCCTCGGCGCGCATTTAAATCCAATTCGCGGCGGGGGGTGGGGGGAGTCTAGTCTTGCAAATCTACGCCGACGGTCATCGGCCTTGTCAGTCCGCGCGGCGCGCGTTTTTCAGCCGCGCGCAGCGCGGGGCCTCCTTCAGGCATCGATCTTTTTTGCCCGCTTGACGACGAAGCCGCCGAGCGCGCGCGCGCGCCGCAGCGCCGGCTCTCTGCGGGATTATGCGTGCGGAGAGAAAGCCGGCGACAAGCTCGCTTTGAGGGCCGCTGAGAGGGAAAATCGAGATCGGGGAAAGCCGTGACGGGGGGTGGGGAGGGGAATGTCGAGAGGGCTGAGGTTTGGAGCTGTGATTTTTCAGGCGTGAGGAATTTTTGACGGCTTTTTGGTTTTTGAGGGGGAGAGGATCAAAGGTTGTTTTGAGTTGGGTGGAAATTGAATTTTTGGGTTATTAAATGTGAGATTGAAAAGTATAATGATGCGGAGAGCGTTTGAAATGATCCCTCTTTAAGTAAGCGAGTGATTAGAAACCTTCCATTTTAACTGAAAAAATAATCGATATGAGACAAAGTTAATCTTGTTAGAATTGAGAACCTTTCAGATTAGTGTTCTTTGTTTCTGACAAGTATAATTCCGCAGTTGTCATATTATGCGGAAAGATTAAAGAAACAATAATTGAATCTACTTTAACAAAATTGTTAGAACTATCCCAATAACGCAAAGTATTTACTTTAAAGAAAAGAAATAAAATTACAAAAATTTCTCAGGAATCGAAAAAGCATATTCTTGAATAAAAAGTCACATTACAATACATTACACGTGGCGTCGAGATACGCACTGTCATTCCAGATGTCAGTATGCTATAATAAATCCGTATATTCCACGCTACATTACTGCAGAAGTTTTTGTTAAAAAAGTGTAAAAATGTAACCGCAGCCTGCAAGACCGTGACCGAATATCGTCTGCCTAAAGGCAGGTCACAGAGCTTTTGTTAAAGCACAATACAGCTTTTCCTATAGTCTATACCTATACCCAAATTAAGCTTTCATTACTTTTCGACTATACAGTTTCAAAAGTTCGAAGAAGAAAGGCTACAAGGAAAGGAATGACTATTCGACAAACAGTAATTACCGCCTGCCAGATCTATAAATAACCTGTTTTTGACGTCCAATAGAATATATACAGCATTCGAAAATTAAATATCGATTGTTTATTGCCGACTGTCTATATTTAACTCTTACAAACCCGAGAGTCCCCTGAAAATACGACCATTTATAAAACGATTTCGAAACTAATGGAAACACGCCAAAACAGTCGATCTTCTATCCTACAGCCAGGACATATATACCCTGATAAACGATCTTCTTAAATCCGCATCACAAAGGATTTCCTAAAGAAACGCATTCTATTTTCGAACAGAGCAATCTCTCTTCTATCTCCAGCGCGACAGTGCTTTAAAAATAAAAGAAGCCCATGCGCGCCTTTTACTCTTCAAGAGGCCAGAGCAGGAAAGTCAGGACGGCCTCTATTAGGCAAATCTCTTGGAAAAAAATAATTTTCTTCCCGGCCGCGCTTGTTTCGATGGGCCACGTGATTTTTGCGCTCGCGCTTTTCGACTCGATGGCACTTGAGCTCGATTTTTCGAGTGTGTCTGTATGTACACGTATATATGTAAAGCTAGAATTTCTCGAGTGCTCGCGTACGTGAATCTTTTACTGCTAGAAGACTCGAGTGCTCGCTGATTTCGAGGGCGGAGTGCAATTTTTTTAGCTTCTAATCTCCCGAGGAGCGGTATCTTTCACATGAAATTTTCCTTTATTTATAACTTGATGAATCAAGAACGATGCGAGCGGAAGGCTTTTCTCCATCTCGAGCGGGGCTTTTGTTGCTGCGAATTGCCGGTGTCCTTTTTTCGCGGAAATCTTGAGCGAGAGAGTCGGCAGGCTCGCTTTGTTTCAGAGGAGTATAAATGAGGAGGAATTTTCGCTTTTATTTTTAGCTAATTGCACGCTTCTAAATAGACAGTTTCTGAAGAGCCGATTCTCAAGTTATGAAATGTAACTTTAAAGCGACGGGATAATGAATGGAATGGAAGTGCTTATGACGTATGCGCGTTAGGCTCATTATTTCGAGCTTATTACGAGATGTATCTCGGCTTTAAAGACAAGCGTTCATTAATAAAACATCAAGAGCGCGTGGGCTTGCTACACTGAGCTTCGTGTCTAGCCGCACGAGTTTCCGGAATCATTTTTCCTTTTCGCTCGGCCGAGCCTAACCATATTTTTTTATATTAGCACTCTTGTAATCGCGGTTGCGATTAAATATATAACGACGGAAGATTGGAATAATTCAGGTTTAGAGAGAATTTTTTTTCAGGTATGACGAATGACTCATTAATTTTTTTATTAAGCTGATTATCTATTTTAGACTTGAACATCTTCAAATTGCCTTTAAACATTTGTATAAATATATTATCTAATGTACTGTTATACTAGGTAGCAATTTAGTCACGAAAGGAACTAACCCATTACATAAATCTAGTTCATGTACTGAATAAGCTATAAACGCTGTTAAAATACACTAATAAATTAAAGGTTGTTAACTAAAATAGCATTATAAATTAAAACTTGTAGAGAAAACGTAATTGTATAAAATAAAAATCTTAAACTCAAATCTTTATTTAATTTCGAGTAATTTAATCCACTCTCACCATAAAAAAAAATAGATAGAAATACAGCCACTAGCGAAACTAGACACTTTGCCCGCTTGAAAACTCCAACCAAGTTATACATAAAAACTCGGGAAAATTTGATATTTTTTAAACTAAAGTATCGAGTTTTCAAACACATTTCCGATACTTCTTTTCTATATCTGGTTTCTCTCATTCACTCAAAAAACGAATAACAATCAAACGTTTCATTCTACTAAATCATTTATTCGAATACAAAATACACTTGCTCTCCTTCATTCAATTACAAACAAAATCCAAACAAAAGCCAGCCCACACCTGTGAATCAATCCAAGCAAGAAATCGATTCTCAAAAAAACCTCAAAGCGTATCAATCCCCCCGATCGGCTCGGCGGCGCCTCTTGAAAAAATCATTCAGCCCATAAACAGTTATACCCGCATTATCCCGGCCGCACAGCACCACCTGCGATCCCCCATCGTAATAGACTCGCCGCGCGGCGAGCGCGCAGGAAGAAAAACAAAGGCGGGGAGGGCCCATCAATAATTCTGCCCATCCGCTTATCAGTCTCTCCTCTCTTCATTATAGCACCTCCGTGCTTTTTCGAGCGTGTGGGCGCTCGCTTTCTCCGTATTTTTCGCCTTAAATAGCCCGCGCGCGCCTGCGGAGACGCCGGAAGAAAAAAAGAAGGCGTGTGTGAGCGGGCGCAGCATCGCCGAGAGAAAAGTCATTAAAAATTACCGTATACTTTCCAATATGGTGGGCGCCTCGTGAGAAAAGAGATGATCTCCGGAGCGAGGTGAAATCCGGTAATGTATGCGCCTTTTCTTTCCTCTCTCGGATTTTGTTCGCGCGCTTGGAAAGCGCGCCTCTTTTACTTTATTTTTTTCGGCTCGCGTGCGACTTTCCGAACGCGAACGTCTCAATTTATCGCCGGGCTTTAAGATGGATTTACATTGTGGTAAGCTGGGAGCGGGGATAGTTGATGGGCTGCTGGAAAAATTTTCTCCTTTGAAAATTGAGTTGATTGCCGTTTTCTATACTTGCTTTTCGAATTGCTGAGTAATTTTGAAATATATACGTACGCATAGTTGATTTTTAATCAAAATATCAATATTTTATCGCCGCTCGCTACTTTCTTTTCTATATTACGAGCGATAAGGAAGGGGAAACGCACAAATATATACTGATCCGAAAGCGAATTAAAATAAAAAAGCCATTTATCCAAGGCTCGGTGAATCCCAAAACACTAAAATTTTTTATCACTTCACCCATTTACGATAGGATCCATAAAATTTATCAACGTCTCATAAAACGAATCCGACATTGCGCCTATCTAACGCTTCGAAATTTATACCTTGTATAATTTTTAATACGCTATTTTAACGCTAAAAGCCGTAAATCCAGAGAAAAGTGTAAACCCAGATTTCCATGCAGCGCATACACAAAAACACACACGCAAACACAACGCGTAAAAACTTCTCACCATTAAACCAACGCGCCCGCAAAACGGCTCGGCCGTAAATTAGCCGCAAAATATCTTCATGCAAACAAAAAGGCGCTTTAGCAGCGCTGCGTTATGATAAAGCATCACGCACGGCAAAACGTCGCCGCGCCGTAAAACTGCATAGGAAAACACGTCCGCGCCATTTCGCTTCTCCAAACCTTGAACCACATGTCTGAAAAATCGACAAACTACGCGTCCTTTTTCGCACGTTCGCTTATCTCTCGCTTTCCAGCTTGTTCACAAAACGAAAGGCAATTTAAACTTCGACCTAGAAATCTTATCTCGCCGTTTAACCCAGACGATTTAGCCTAGAAAAAAGAGCCCCGTCTAACGCGCGGCTAAGCCTCTCATTGTGCATCTAATAATGCAAATGGGCGCGCTCTCGTTCCGATGACCCCGCGGCTACGAGGGAGAAGGGAGCCAGCCGAAAACAGCCCGCAGTAGCGCGCAAAAAAGAAACAGAGAGATCGGAGTGTATGAAAGGAAGGAGGAAGAAAAAAAGGGGAGCTGTCCCGATTGTTCCCCCGGCTTTGTCTGCGCGCTCTTCCGCCCGAATCAAGAGTGCACGCATGCGCGCAGCTGGCTTTTTTTTCGCTCTATCGTATATATATAACGTACACATACGCCGCGTATCCACCTCCTCCTTTCTTTCCCTCTGCGCGGGCTTTTTTTTATTATTATTATTTAACGGGCCGCGTGCGTGCATCGATAGGCGAGTGAATGGACGCTCGCGATGTGTTACAAACGCGTAGACGCGCGCGTATAATGAAAGATTCATGAGCGCTTCGGGACATTGTTTTCGAAATCCCGGCTCATTATTGGCCGCGGGTGTATGTACGCACGCACGCGGGCTTTTTGTTGCGGGTGACATAACAGGAATGCCCGCGCAAGGATGACGAAAAGTTTTGTTTTGCTTTTGATTGACGCTTTTTATTTGGGTGGGAAAAATTTCGTCGGAGGATCATCCATGGGAAAGCGAGGTTTCACTCGCTGGAATTTTGTTTTTCGGTTTGATTGCTCCAGTCTCTCATGTATAGTGCCGAACAATGCTTGATTAAGAAAGTTGCTTCGCTTTTCGTTTTATGCTTACGAAAAAGTCGATTGCGTATAAGAAATCGGTTAAATAAACAAACCTAAATCCAATAACGCACTCGAACCGTCGGAAAAGAGCCGCGAAAATCCCTTTAAATCAAAACAAAGCGCAATCCCAGCGCACTACTTTATTCTAAAAAGCCGGTGCGTCATAGCTCGCTTGCGAGGCGATCCCGTTAGCGTCGCTACTACACCTGCATACCTGCGCGTCCACACGCAACGCAGTCACGTTTTTCCTAAACACGAAAGCAGGAAAAAAAATGCCATCACGCGCTCCCGTTTCGACAACCCAGCGAGCGTCCGCTCGTTTAATTAGATAAGCCGGCGCTCGATACACACACGCATAACGTTACCAAATCTAATCAATCGCACGCGATTATGTACACACTCTCACGCGTATACGCCAAGCGTATATATATACAAACTCGAGCAGCGCGCTGCAGCGTCCCAGATTCGCCTCTCTGCGGCGTCGGATTCAATGTCCGGATATATACACGCCGCGCGCGCTCGATTATTAGCCGGCGTCCGCTCGGAAATGCGCCGAGCGTAACGGAGAGCGGCTCGTTATCCGTTTTACGCTGTGCCGCACGCCCGTGATTTTGCGCCTCTATTTCCTTTTTTCCTCTCGTTCCACGCGTGGATCAGCGGAGATGGCTTTACGGTCCTCGCCCGCCTTTTTTTCCGTAAAAATTAGGGAAACTCGGGCGAGGCTTGACGAGCTTTGAAAGAGCGCGCTTGAGTTATTGTTTAGAGAAGAGGGGAGATACGCTTGGTGCGGATTTGAACGCGTTGGAGGTATAGATGTGCAAGTAAGAAGGGACTTCGCGCTTGGCTAAGCGCACGTGAATTTTTGAGCGAGCGAGCGCGCGGATATAGGCTGTTTTGAAGTGCGGTAATTGGACGCTATTGTGCGTGGAGAGGACGGGGTTACGGGCCGCTTGTTCGCGTTGTGCAAGAGTTTTGAAAAAAATGACATTTTTGTGGCGCGGCCTTGTTGGCGCGTTTCGGGGGGCTTGTTTGGCGACGTTTGCGTAATTTAATGATGTGCTTCTTTCTTGGGTGAATAATAGGTTTTTAATGTGGCTTCTGGCCTTTTTAAGTATACTGGGAACTATTGTTATTGTAAAGTATTATAACAAAATAAAACAAACAAGCGGCATTGTTTACATCTAAAAGAAGTACAAAATAAAATAAACTAGATACCGTCCAGAAATAGACATACGGCCACCCTCGTCATTCATCACCTCGCAACAAGCCTGCTCCAAACAGCTCACCTCGCTTCCATCCGTGTGTATCCTTCAAAGTTGCCCCACTCGTGAAGATCCCAGTTTCCAGCTCGTCATACATTCTCGATGCTAATCCAGTTTTCGATCGTTTCCGCGCGAGCCGGATAAAGTCCGCCTACTCCGGCGTATAAAGTGGAATAATTACCGCTCGCTTTTTTTTTTTCGTGCCGAGCTCACATACATACTCGCCTCGCTCTGGGAGAAAATATCATCGGGATGTTCATTTGCCTGCGAGAGCGCGGAGAAAGCGAAGGAAAAGGCTGCTTGGCACGCGCAAAAAAACGGAGACAAATGGCATATCGGATGAGAGATGGAGAGCTCGTCGACGAGGGATCCTAATTAAAGTTACCGTTTACAATGTGATTTTCCACGCCGAGAGAGGCTAATTCATCGAGAGCGCCCCGGGTTTGATTTGATTTTCCTTTTTACTAATTATGTCGGATTGTTTCTGTTTCCAGGACGCGACGCTTAATTGAATTCGAAGTGGGGTTCTGTCTTATTGTATTTTCACGCTTGGATTTGCGAGACAGCTGGCGGTCCCTTGCTAAAAGCATATCTTTCACAATAGATACACGTATAATTGGTAAATTTCTCTCTCGAATCTATATAGTTTTGAATCAGGTTCAGTAATGAAAGCAGAGAATTATCCGATGAAAAAAAAACTTTGACACTGCTATCTCTCAGCGCTTCATAAATAGCAGTCGCGCAGCCGTCAACGTAACAAATGATCAAAGTCGCATCTTCAGCTTCGCCCGTAGAAAAGCAGTTTCCGATCCTGTCAAAAGAAACGGCATTAATATTAACCCAGCTCGCGATACATAACTCATACCCGCGCGCGACTCGTATTTATTTATCGGCCGCCTCAACGCCCGACTGAATATTCATCAATTATACCCAGCTCTCTTTTTTCTCCTCCGCCTGCTGCTACTATAGGCCGGCTGCAGCATCGACGCTTTCATCGCAATGTGGGCGTTCTTCAACTGTTTCCTGCTAAAACCGATCTCCTTTTCCGCCTCTCGCGAAAGGCGCATCTGGCCCGCTGAATTTCAAAAAAGCGGCTATGAATACAGGCTCGAATTTCGGTTAATTGTTTCGCTCGGCGAACGTGCGCGCATCGCTGCCCAAGTGAACGGCAATAGCTTAGCCTGTCCGATAATGCAAGATGAGGATAACCTTATGTAATTGGCTTAGAGAAAGTACATGCGGGCGGCCGTCATAAAGCCGTGATTTACGAATCTCTCCGGCTAAAACAATATATACACGTGGCGCGCGGGCGCTGAACTTTTGATTGAATTTTCGTTATACAAGCGCGGCCCGATAAATCAAGCCGGCGCCTTTTTTTATCCCTCCGCCGGCAGTATTCCATCATGCATACAAAGCGAAATTGTCGACAATAAATTTAGCAATAGGCGCGCGCGGGCCGGTTTACGTCGGCGGGAGAGTAGCTTCGCGCCGCACGCTGTAAAGAAAAGTTTTATGCGCGCTGCACTTGAGCTCGGCCACGTAATCATCGAGCGCTCGAGCGATGATTGTACTTTTCGCGAGAGCCAAGGCAAATATAAGGCGAGATGCGGCTCTGAAAGGCCCGTCGAAGAGGTAATTTACCGCTCGCGAGTTCGGTGTGTATATTAATAAAGCCGGCACTCGCCGTTAATCAAGCTTGCGCGCGCGCAATTACCCGTAATTGTACGAGCCTGGATGTATGCGCGCGGATTACTGTATCTAAGAGTGTAACGGCAAACAATATATAGGATATCTTCGCCGAGCGTTTTCGCAAAGCCAACTGCAGGTAAAACGTCGCTCGTTCGAGAGGCAAAAAGCGTAACGAGGGCGCACCTTTTTGCCATCATCATCATCATCTCCAGCATTATTATGCAGAGATCTCTCTCTCTCTCTCTCTCTCTCTCTCTCTCTATATGTATATATCTCCAGACCTGTCGCATCCGAACTTTCTCTCTTCGCGTACAATAAAACTCACGAGAGTCACTGCTCGCTCCCGAGAGAAAAAGAAACTTAATGCCAAACTGCAGTAGTCACCGAGTCTATCTCCGTAATAGAGCGAAGAGAGCCAGCATTAGCTTCCGCTCTGCTGGAAAATCCGTGCCTGTAAATAAGTCCGTGAGAAAAAACGAGGCGAGCAGGTGACACGACGCGCCGCCAGGAAGGAAGGAAGGAAAGAGCGCCACATGTGCGCGAGCTTGTTTTAATCCGGCGGTGTATACCCAAGGGACCAGACTGCCAGACGGTCTTCGTCTCTCTTTCTTTCTCATTGAGCGAGGCTCTTTGAAGCATATATAGCAGCATCGAGGCTCTTTTCTCTTGGCTTTTACGCTCTTTTTTCTTTCCTCGCGCGGCTTTCCGTCTTGAAAGACAGACGCCGGCCGGCGAAATTTGTTGTAGTTGGATTACGAGGGCTCGAGGGGCGGAGCGAGGGTTTTTAGCTTTCAGATGGTATTAAGGGGGAATCTTTTTAGAGAGAGGACTTTGATGCCGGACGGATGAATTATTGAGGGGAGCGGCGGCAGAAGTGGCGCTTCTCGAGTCGAGGAAAAACCGTAGCCGACGGCGAAAAGTGTGCCGGGCGATTTAATTAACACAATCGAAGGACGGCGGAGGAAAAAAGAATTCAATCATGTAACTGCACCGCCGGCGGAGAGGAATTAAAAATCATGCTTCTGGGGCGAAAAACTGGTTTCCCGTAATAAGCGCACGCGTATAACCCACTCCTCCTTTCACTTCTTCTCTCGCAATTTGCTCCCTTTTATTCTTAATTATTTAAAAGCATCGGTAGGACCGCTCTCTCGCGCGAGTCACTTTTGTTGCCACTCCTGAAAATATACCGTTCGCGCAATCATAAAAGAGCTCGTTCTCAAGAAAACCAGTCTCCCACACTCCCGACTGATTTATCGAGCGCACAGTAACTATATCCACGAGGGAAATTCATTTTCCGAATGATTTTTCTAGCCGATGGCCCGTTTCCAAAAAAGACGCGCTCCCAAAACGTTTCAATTTAAACCGCGCGCGATTGGCGACAATATACGCAAGTGGGAGAGATCTTTAAACGGTGCTAATTGCCCCGCTCGGAGAAACTCGAGCGCGCGAATCGATCGCCATAAACCATTATCGAAAGTAGGACCCTCTATATACACACACGCGTAATCTTCATCTCATATCGGCACTCCATACCCACGATCCACCTTTCCGCAACTATAAATACCAGCTCCTCTAATCAAAGCCAAAGTCAATCCCGGCCGTCCAACATATCCTCGAAACTTTTAATACGACTCAGCGACTAATCCCAATTGAATCCTCCCAAGCAGCGCGCAATAATTGCCCGGCTATAAATCCCACTATCCCATCAGCTGATCCTGCACCCTATATATACCAGCGCATATTATCCACTTGCCTCTCGATAACCGCTCTCGTGCGCGCGGTCAGCAAGTAGGTGAGCCAAATTTCGCGCTGAGAGTCTGTAGGTATGTATCATGCTTATATATACGGGCGAAAGATCGTCGAGCGCGTTGCATACACAGAGAGCGGCCCCGAGAAATCTGGCGCTGTAGGTCATTGCTTCGAGTCTCTCTCTCTCCCTCTTGCGCATTCGCACGTGCCTGCATATAGCGCCGCTAAGAGCGTGCTGAAATAAGCGCGCATGCACCGAGCGTGTCTCTATCTATACGTATGTATATACTTCTGTGTGTATATGCGCGGATGACAGAAGGGGACGAGTGCCAGCAGGTGCGCACGGCTCTCTTCTCTCTCATTTTTTTCTTTCCGCGAGAGAGGCTCTATATGCGCTGATGCTTCTTGGCGGAAAGTGGCGGAGGGCTGACGAGATTAATGGAGAGGCCCGCGTCGAATTAGAAATGCTGGCAAGAGGGGAGAGAGTTTTTTTGCTGGAGAAGTGCGCGAGAGGCTGCGTATTGGGGACGTGCTTAAACGACGCGGCCGCGGAGCTTTTAATGCGGAAGGTTAATTAAGGGCTCGGGTGTGCTTCGAGCGGGCTTTTTGTGTGCTTTTGTAATGGACGGCGCGTGTGGTACGCGAGGGAGGAGTTGTGCGGATCGAAGGTCTTTTTGTTTTATTTTTTTATTAATTTTCTGCGCGGGATGACGGTTTGATAAGTGGGTTGTCGTAACGGTAAGTTTTTTAATTGAAATTTGTTTAACATTGAAAAGCTGGAATAATAACGTTTAGTAAACACGATATTCACGCTAATTGATTTCTTAAGGCCTTGAAAAGTGTTATGTTAACGACGAATGTTTTTGAACTTATCAATTAGCGTTCTGACTCATCTTCACGGCTCTCTCTTTAAAACAACAATTTTTTGCAAAAGAATATTTTTCATTTCTGAATAATACAGCCAAGCTAATCCTCGCTCCGTCACTACTTAAAAATACCATCCAAGATAAAAAAGCCGCGCTTATCAACTCTCCGGCCAACAGCTCGCTCCGACACTCGACTAGACGAAAGAAACCGCCGAAAAAATTTGGCGCTCGCCTCCAACGCTGATCTCGCGACGGATTAATTTTTATCATCTGATAAAGCCTACCGAGCGGCCGCGCGCGCTCGCGTTTATAACGGCTTATTTATAGAAGGAAAGAATAACATTTGCTGAATGAGCTCTGAAAAGGGGGAAAAAGTGTAAGGAGAGAGAGAGAGAGGGAGAAAGACGAGGAGGAACGGTGCACTGTTGCTTTTAAAGAGGACATTAATCTGTCGTGATTCAGAAATAGCTCTATGCGCGCGAGCGAGAGACGTTTTTGTTGTCCGTTTTTAATGCGAGCTTGCAAAGAGAGTTGCGCCTTTTTATGCATGCGTCTGTGTTGAGGATCGCTTTTTTCTCGAAAGACGGAGAGGAAGGGGGATTAATAAGCTTCCGTCTTTTGATGTTATTCAGCGTAATTTTTTTAAAAAACCACGGGAATATTACAAACGCAGTCTGGCGCAGTTGTGCCAGTTTAATCTTATTTGTAGGAGAGACAAAAGGCCGGACGAACTGCGGCTGAGCGACGTTAGTCGCTTCGTTTAAGCTCAAAGACTTCATTCATTCGGCATTTTCTGCGATTGTCTCTTTGCGCGACGGACTAACAAGATCCATTCTTATCTAAAACAATATCCCTAATTTGCATACAAGAAAAATATCATCGACCTGTTGCTCAGCATAGCAACATCCCAAGCTCAAAAAAGCTCTGCAATTCATCATTCACATATACACATCTCTCTACTTTTTCGCGAGTCCATTCAACCGAGACAGCCCATAAGAAAGCGACAAGACCGTCCACACTCTCGTTACTCTCTGCATCCCCTGGAAAAGCGAAAATCTCGGTGCGATCTTTCGGCCGGCAGGTATAGACACACCGCCAGCATGAAAGCTCTCTCGGCGAAGCGATTTTGTCCCTCCGTGACGCCGCAGGTATAGCGAGCATTCAAAGCAAGAGAGTCAGCATAGAGACAGGCGAGGGACAGAGAGACAAAAAAGGCGCTTCTGCGGGCGCGCACTCTGCGGCATTACAGGGAAAAGCAGCAGACGCTCCGCCTCGAAGCTTTTCAGGCCAGACGCGCGCTTTCGGCGTGAAAGACGGATTTTCGATAATGCGCGGCCGGCATATTTCGTTGCTGCGGGTAGCTGGCTTGGGATGAGGGCTGCTGCTTTTTAGCTTGGGTTTTTGGTTTGAGTGAGAGTCGCGCGTTTTTCGGGGGATATTGTTTGTTACTCGGTAAAAGGAAAATGAGAGGATGAGTGGTTGGTAGTTTAATAAAGCTAATTGGAGGTTTATTTACGAGGACGTAAAACACGGAGTGGCTTGTATATGTTTAATGCGCGGCTTTAAGCGCTTAATAGTGTGTTGAGGTTTTGAAATATAAAAATACGAGGGAATTTTATTTTTAAAAAAGAAATTTTAAAAAATTGTAAAGCCTGGTTTTTAATACTTGCGATAAAACCGTTCTCTATTCAACCGCGCTAACATATTAAAAACAAGCAGTGAAACATAAAAAAACACAGTCCAAATAATGAATATTAATAAGAATAACAGCATAATCATTCGCCTGTTAACTTCTATTTTCGGAAAACACGACCAGAAGTGTCAGTCTGATGAACTCATCGGCTCCCCAAACCGATAAACCCCGACTCGGAAAAAAAACACCATCAAAGTAACGACTCGCCTCCACCCTTTTCTCGCCAACGACCTAAAAATAATTTTTTCATCAAAGCTCCCTAACACGCGGCATACATCCCAGAGCCGTACACTTGGGACACGCGCGCTCTTCCCCTCGCTCCAGAAGCAAAATAAAGCGAGCGCAGCCGCATCCTAAACAAGCGCACCCTCCGAAAGAGAAAAAAGCTCGAAGCCCAACACAGCCGCGCAGCAACAAACGCAAAACTGTACATACATCTCGCATTACCCGAGAAACAGAGAGGGAGAAACAGAGTGAAAGAGAGAGAGAAAAGAAGCCAGCGAGACATGCACGCTCGCTCTTTTACTGTTCGGCCGCAGAAATAACTGTTTGCCCCGCTGGCGCGCTGGACCGCTAGAGAGAGAGGAGGACGCGATTGTGCCGAGAGAGAGCGAGAGAGCGGGAAGAAAAGAGGCGCGCGATCGAGCGAGGGGCGCGCCGGGAAAACGAGAGACTCGAGATTCGCGCGAGGAATCCGCGATGCGCGCGCGATAGTTGCCTGGGTGGGTTCGCCTTTCGACGCTCTCATTGCGAGGTGCGAGAGAATTAACGGCGTGGCCGGTAATTTTGATTGATCGAGTGGTTGGGCTAATTTTTTTGATTCGCAGATTTTGGGTGGCGAGAGGTACCGTTTTTTCGGGCTAATGGTTCTGAGACTGGTTTTTGGGTTGAGAGGACACGTGCGCTGATAATTTTAATTGTAAGGATTACTTTGGGTTTGACATATATAAGAAAGGAGGTTTCGAAGGCTTTTTGCGTTGGTTGAATTAATAAAGCGTACTAATCTCGCGTAGCACGTGGGATTAGTAGATCTGAAAAAACCAATAGCAATTCCATTTTACACACCCACGCTCACGTGAGCGCCATAAAATATACGTTTTTTCAATAAAAGAAAGTCTCCGGAAAAATAAATGAAACAATTAAATTTGATTCATAGTTCGTAAATCTCCGAGCAGTAAAAAAGGAACAAAAAAGAATTACTTTCAATTAGATCGTAGACGCACTCAACCCGTAGACACAATAAAAAAAAAAACTCGCGCAGTGAAATACCGTATTCACTAAAACGCCAAAAACACTCGGCTACATTCGCACGACGCCGAGGCTCTCTCGTTACCGAAACATTGGACGGTAGAAAATTTAGGTGAACGCGCCGGCTTTTTTCCCCCCTCTCGAGCCATTTCGAGAGACTCGATTGTAGTTTAGCTAAAAACCTTCTTCGGCGAGAACAAGAGAAATGCGCGGGAAGAGAAGAAAAAAAGGTGAGAGTCTGAGAAAGGGTTATACATAGAGGCAGCACAAGAGAGAGAGAGAACAATTAAGAGTGAAGCCGGAGGGGAAGAGATGGAGGAGATGGATAACAAAAAGCGAGAGAGAGAAAGACACGCAGGAAAAGTAAAATTAACGTTTGACGATATCGCGAGCGATCTTTTCTCACGTTTAGCGGAGGCGCTCGTCGACAAGAGGAATATTGTTCGCTACTACTGTTTTGCCTTAAGCTGCAGCGAAAGCGTTGAATCGTAAAAAACATTAGTAGAATAGTACTTGCATAAATGTTGTAATTACGTCGTTTAGCGAGTAATGAATTTTAGAAGTAAGGAGATATTTCTCGTGTTTACTTTGAAATATAGGAGAAAATGATGGATAAAAATGAAGCACGAGAAATGTGATCAAGACAATATAAAAAGAGCTATATAACAAGAAGGATAAAAAATTTCGGTAGAGAAGAAATAAGAAAGCCGGAGAAGAAGAAGCCACGGGGCGCAGCGAAGATGAGCTTTAGGAGAGGAGAAAAAAATATAACAAGGAAACAAAAGACGTCTGTTAGGTCGTAAGACAGCGTGGTGAATAAAGGCCGCGAAATATAAAACCAGTAAAAATACGAGAGGAGAGCTACTTACTTATGAGATCGATAAACTAAAGAAGCAATGGAATTGAATGTATAAAGATAAGATAATAAAAGGATGAAAAATGGAAAGTTGAAATATTCATGAGAGTGGACAGTAAATTTTTTTTATACATAAAACTGGCACTGTGATAAGATTCAAAAAAGAATCTTTTTATCAAAATTAGCATTTTATAACACCGTTGTCAGTCAAAAAGTAAAGAAAGTACATTTTAATTATATATTCCAGAAATTTTTAATTAGCGAATCTGCAATTTAAACGAGACTTTAATGAAACTGCAGGGCTTATTAAAAATCCGAAACGCATCGCACATCCATCTAAAATCCGACGCCATAGAATACTGTACAATTCACCGAAACACTTTCACTTGCTCCGAAACCTGTTCATCATTCGGCCGCTCTCTAGTTTCCGTTAAAAATTAACACATCACGATACACCCGATCCCTCATCTTCCGGCCCGCTTCACAAATCAACAACTGTACCAATCCAAGAGCCAATACTCTCCCCGGAAAAAATTCGAGAAACGTCGTAAAGATTCAAACTTACAGCCAAGCAACGAGACGAGCCCAAGAGAGAAATATCCCAGACGGGAACCAGATAAACAAGGACAAGCGTAAGCTAAAAGGGAGATAAAGCAGATATGCACTTGGCGCTGAGCTCGCGAGAGAACAAAAAGCGAGACTGGAGAGAGAGAGAAAGAAGAAAAAAAGAAGCGAAGAGACATAGGAGCTCGCCGAGGATATCGTGTGGCGGGCGCAGGTAGAAAAGTCGGTGAAGGAGCGAGCGCCGAGCGGCTAAACGAGAGAGAAAGGAGAGACGGGCCAGCACACAGACGCTCACGCGTCGCCGTATTATATATACACACACCTCGGCACATGGGACTCGCGTGTACACACGTATTTATCGGATGAGAGGAACGGAGATGACCCACTCTATAAGCTCTCTTTCTCCCTCTCTCTCTTGCTCACGGACGCGTTCACCCGATTCGCCTACATGGTTATAACGTAGGCAGAGATGCGCGAGTGTTGCTAACGCGTTTCTTTATTTTTTTCTTTTTTTCTTTGGCTGCGAATGAACGGCGCAGGAGGAGAGAGATAGGAGACTGTGAGCACGTAGGTGCCCCATCATGGGCAGGTTTTCGGTCCTGCTGCTGCTTTTTACTCCCTTCGTAAGAGCGCGGATGATGCACTGCCGAAATATTTTCTCTCTCTTTTGTCGACGTGCTTTTCTTCTCCTGTCCGACCGATGGAATTCAATGCATTCAAATTTTCCGCCCTTTTTTCTAGGCGGGGGGTATATGCATTTATTCCTGGAGAGTAGATGTGTCCGGAGGTTCGTGCGCGCTTGGAGGAAATGTTGTGTATTAATTTATGATAATGTTTTTGTCAAGCTGCCGTGTTTTATGTTTCGTATAAGAAGCTGTAACGTTTCGGGCTTTTTCTATTTTCTCATGCAAAAATTTATGTAGAGGATCAGTTTTTCTGTACGTGCTATTTTTCAAGAATTAAATGCTCATTAGTCGGAATTTTTATGAAAAAGTATCGTTTCACTTTTTTAGAGCAGTGATCCGTATAATCTTTATACAACATCTGGAAACTCCTTATCTCAAAGTTACACTTTTTACAAATAATGAAATGATTTTTATCGCCGTATTATTGCATCAGACCCCTTCAGCGCTTCTGAAAGTATTTCTTATCTTTCAGCCATGGGCTTAACAATCTGTTATAATCTTTAACTTTTCACACTATAAGTAACTAGAACTCTTTTTGCTAGATGCTAACTTAGACAAACGTCGTCAGATTTACTTCCTTTGTATATATACTTGAACTTGATATACCTGTTTAGTTAGTGCTGCTCAGGAAGTGTGGTAACAGCTAACTTGTACAACTTGTTGGGTGTATGTCTTCCAATTACTTTTTTTTGTATCTGAAAGTCTTGTTAAGGATTAGTAAACGACACTTTTTGATATTTTTTCCTTTCATTAACATACTAAACATTTTGAAAAGCTTTTAGTTATATTGAATCAAAAAATCTATCACTTTGTTTCATAAAATTAAAAATATAAAATCTTTCATTTTATGAAAAAACTCAATGATTTAAACTATTATTATTTAATAACTTTTTTAATACAATAATACATATAGGTAAACTGTCGCTAAATACAGATACGAACCCATGAATGTAAGGGAAAGAGAAAGAAAGTTTTAATGAGGATACACTGATAATTAGTGGAGCTAATGGTGAACTTTGTAAAGCGTGTGAAAAAGTTTATCTAGGGTACTGGGAATTAACACTCGGGATTTCGTCGTTTTTTTGTTCTTTGAGAGTTAGATTCTCTTACGTCTATTCATTGGACGCGGCTTTTAAACCTTCAAGATAATTAGTGTTAGTAGGTGAGAATATTACGATGATTTAAATAGAATTTTATGAAAACGTAATTTTTTTCATTCACTTACACTTGATTTTGAAGCACGAGAACATTCACATGATGCAATAGCATTTTGTACTTACAATGTTCAGGAAAAAACTGCTTTTCCCTTTTAATCATTATGTATATATGGACGCGTATGTTTTATGAACATACATGCTGTAATAGTTCGTCTAATCTTTGATAAAAATTAATTTTTTAACAAAAGCGTTTATTTATCGCTTTTGAAGAGCTTTATTGCACCAAAACTAAAATGAGTTTCAGCAACCTGTACTGATCAGACTGTGCAAGTAGGGAGGAAGGAATTCGAAAGGTTTTTTGCCTCCTGACATCGCATGAGCCGAAAGAAGTTGGTCATCCTTAAAACCTCATTCCAGTAAAAGAAAAATTCAAAAAATAATTATTCAAGGGTTACCCATAACAGAAGTCCATCTCTTAAGCAACTCGTAAAGCGAACATTTTATAAATTTATTCACTTCAAAGAAAATCTTCCGTTCTCAATCTTATCATCTTTTAGCAAACATTACAAAATCAACAACCATCGCAATCGTGTTTCAATCCCAGTTCGAATCCTACACGTTCCATCAAACCCAAGCATCTGAGAACAAAAGCACGCAACAATTTGTTGGCAGTAAATTACGGATTATCAGATTTGTCATCGATTTTTGTCGACAACTCCAGAAACCAGAATAACACGCACGGCAACTTTTCGAAAGCTCAGGCCTC
Organism: Eupelmus urozonus; assembly: GCA_900480035.1. Classification (NCBI taxonomy): domain Eukaryota; kingdom Metazoa; phylum Arthropoda; class Insecta; order Hymenoptera; family Eupelmidae; genus Eupelmus; species Eupelmus urozonus. Next base: position 141,002 of record UELX01000049.1, read on the forward strand.
GTTACCCAGCTCTCGCAAAGTGTGTTCTTGGCCAGCCTCGAGCCAAGTTTCCTGCGGTTATGTAGCTTCCAGCTGCGAAGACGCTCCCCCCCGAAGAGAAAGTCGCGCGAGCCGATCGAAAAATTAAACCTAAAGCACGAAACTGTCTAGGCACCTGCACGCTAGTGCGAAAATTTCTACAGCCGCGCGAGTGTCCGTCTTTCCAATATATACCAAAAGCGTTCGTGCAACTTTTCCGGGCTGCTTCGAAAGCACCAATCAAGTAGTACACGCATTTGGAGATTTTGAAGTTTACGGGGAAAATTTTCATGCGACTGGCACTGCTGAATTATGCATTCCAATTTGTAAATGGTGTTTTCTGGCTTGTATGTTTGTTGGTTGAGAACTTGTGATTTCGTCTTTTGCCAGCTAGCAATTTTTTTTAAGTGATTAGCTTTTACACCGAAAAGCCTTTTTCGCAAATACAGTTACATAATACCTCGCCAAACACTAATTTATTCAATCGTTTCTCTAAAAACGATTACTGTAAACGTGAACACACGAACTGTACGGTTCTATACCTACCGCGAAAGCCTACTGACCATACGTTAATCACCACCCCACCACAATACCAAGAACGACAACCCAGCCATTACCGATTTCCGTCAAAACGACAACGGACTAAAACCCACAGACTTAATCCCCCCCCGCAGCCGTATCATCCATTTCAATCAAGCCAATCTGAAAATCCAACGATCAATCTCTCTTTCACGTTTTGCAGATAGTGCGGTGGTGAGCCGGCGAACCGCGGCGCGCCCGGAAGTGGCCCATCGGCCGGCGGCTGCAGCGTCGGGATCGCTCGAGTGCTGTCGCCCGGCGCTTCCCACGTCCGGCTGAGAGAGCGGCCAGCAGCACACCGAGCCAGAGAGAGATACTAGTAGGGGGAGTCCGCGTTATAGGTACGCCTATCCGGAGCGCACGACCGCGCCAATACGAGGAGGAAGTCGAGTGAACCGCGAGAGAGAGACCAGAGAGGTACGTACGCGGAACTACACAGATATATCGCTATTTTTGTTTGTACTTTAAGTTTTTTTTTGCTTGGATGTTTTTGGATTTTTTTTTTGTTTGAAGTCGTGAGCAGGCTTTGAGGATGGGGATCGGTTCCGTGATGGGACGATCGAGATTGCGGAAGAGTCGGAGTGGGGTTTTTTGGTGCTTTCGAATAATTGGGATGAGTTACAGTAAATTAAAAGAGTTTAGTATTGGTTATAGTTAGCTCTTATCAGCGAATTAATAAAAGACACTTATTGCTGCTCTATCTATCAATCGTTCACAACAGCTTTAATTATTTTATCAAATATCACTCTTTTCCCAAGCCCCAAAAAGCTTTCTACCGCGGCACAATAAAGATACCCAGTTTTAACGAGTACAGCGCTTGTACGGGGAGCCCGCTGATCGGTATCGAATTGAGAGTTTCTGAAACGTGCGCCCTGATAACGATCTCACAGCGGGTATTCAGCGGAACCGTGACCATGACGCCGACAACGCGCGGAATCCTTTGTAAGCTTCCGGCTTCTCACCAATTATTTTTATTTCGTATGCCCCCCCTCCTGCTCTCGGCGTGTCGTGCTTTAACGAATTAGCTGCGCGACTAATTGTCGCGAATCAGAAAGCAAATGAATAAAATCATAGGTGTACCGCTGGGAAATTGCCGGCTTTGTTGCGCCGCGTGATAATGATTCTGGAAATGAGCGCTTCGCACCGTGGTCTGGCTATTTTAGTCGCGTGATTTTTTTTTTCTTTTTAGCGGAGTAAGGTAAAATAATAATGATTTGCGTAGCGTCGGAGTTGTTAGTTAGGTATTTATGAGCGAGTGCTCGGAAATGCGCGCGAGTAATTCTTCGGTGGTTTTCCATATAGATGCGTGCGTTTAGTTTATATATAACGGGATTCTGCTGCATGAATTTTTATTGAAAATTGTTTTCTCGATTAAAAGTTTTAATTTATTCTTGAGCCTTGCTTGCAAAATTTTCACCGTTAAGGTGCGATTCAACAACACGTGACTAACGAGAAAAAATACCTACAGAATACTGAACATCGCAATCTTATCGAGAATTCTGATTCATCAATTAACCATTCGATTACACGTATACCTTACATAACTTCTCATCTACCTGAGAATTAAAAAAAAATATTTTAAACAACTAAAAATCAAGCACATTATCCCTCTCTATCCAACCGCAATAATAATCATCTCTTCGAGAAAAATTCATTCCACGCAGTCACACGCTGGAATTCGAAAAACTGCTGACCCAGATAAGCTCCCCCATCCATCCAACTGCTCGATCGATCGCGCACTTCAACCCAACAATGGATAAATAAAAACAAAAAATCCTTGCACACTTTGCAGTCGAGCCAAGCTTAAAATCCCGGAGCTCAACGAGTGAACGATGGGCGCCGGCATGGGTAGAAGCGGAACCGGCGGTGGCAGCCTGCTGGAGGCCCTGCCGACGGGTACGCCGCTCCACGTGGCTATGCTAGGCCTGGACAGCGCCGGCAAGACCACAGCACTCTACAGGCTCAAGTTCGACCAGTATATTAATACCGTGCCCACGATTGGCTTCAACTGCGAGCGGATCAGGGGCAGCATCGGCAAGGCCAAGGGTGAGTACAGCTACTGTATATGTACATGTATTATAATGGCTGTCGTTGTTCTTGCGGCCGGGGATGTATATGTATTGGTTCAACCTTGCGCCAGTGGTGCACTTGAGTTGAATAAGAGACGTTGTTGGGGAGCGGTTATACGCCGTTAGGTAGCTGAAAGGAACAATGCGGGATTAAGTTGGAGCGGATTTTCGCTAGGTATCTTTTTTGCAGAGCTGATCCAGTTTCCGACAGTTTTATTTGGCGCGGTGGAAATTTTTTGAAATTCTGGTTTAAAGTTCTGAAACAAAAGTTTGATAAAACATGTATACTCGGTTTATCCTTCATTGTTCTTTCAGTACTCTACGTTACGGTTCGCTGCTATACACGAGCGAAGTTTTAGATCCGCGTGTGATGCTCGCCGAGGGCAGATTGAGAGATCTTACTTCGGATTGAAATATAGGAAGCTCGTTAAACTCGCGCTAGCCGAGTGAAAATCTCATTCGAAATATTTTAGAAAGTCACGCGGACGAATTATGTACTTGCTCTCACTCCAATCGCAGCTCCGACAGCTGCAATTTGCTTTTACTATAATCTGTGTCTCATCAGATCGCGGCATTATAATCGCTGTTAACGCCGATACGTAGTACTTAGGCCGTAATCATCAATCGTCCAAATATTAGGTCTTTTGAGGCTCATTATGCTGTTAGAGCGTCAAGCGTTTTGAAAATGAAGACTCGAGAAAAAAAGAAAAACGCGCTTTAGAAAGGGAAACTTTGTTGAGCCGCCGAGTGAATGAGATCCGTTGAAAAGCTCATTGAAGAGTCGTTAGGCTGGCCGAGAGGAAAGCAGAGATGATGCGACTGAAATAAACGGGTTCTCTGACCAACTTGATTGAGAATCAGATGGATTATTGAATGCGGCATGAATGGGAATCTTGTATCAGCGTTCGAGGATCAAGTTCGTCGCTAAACGCGCTCCACATCGAATAATTTTATATTTTCGCGCGAGTTTCTATATTTGTGATATGGTAATAGACTGTATTTAGGCTAGATGGAGAGATTAGTCATGCTTAAATAAAGAAATGGTTTATATTTAATCTCGATTAATCATTGGAGTAGTCTGAATACTCGTGGAGTGAGCGATGGATTAATATAACTTCGAGTTTCAAAACAGATTATTTTCTCATTATTCATTTAACGTAGCCAAAACTCGTAAGTAGTTTTGGTACCAGGCGTCGCGCTGAATATACTAAGTAAATGAACGATGACACCATACACTCCTCAACTCTCAATTAAACTATTTCCACCCACATTAAAATTGTCCTATTTATCCAAAACCGCACGTTTTACCCGTAGAAAGTTATAACAATGCCTAGGCTTCATTCCCTACAATCATTTAAAACAACTTCGTTTCAACTTATCCAATGTAGGCCTCGATCCGATAAAGAAGCCTTGTTCGAAAAAAAAAGTATCATCGGCTTATAGAAGTGTGAACAGCTCGAGCTTGGAGATGTCGGCTCGAGATTTCTCCGGCACACACGCGCGCAGGCTCGAAAGAGATGAGTCACTATTTTACCCGCCGCGAGGATCATTGTGACGAGGGATCAATTTCTTTCTTGAATATTCTCAGAACGGAAAATTTTTGTGTACATATAACCAGTCTCGTTCTCCGAGCGTCGCCCTAGAAAAGAAATCGCTGACAGCGCGCGGATCGCTGCTAGTTTAGTTATAATCGCTCGCCTGGAGGGGGCATATAAAACTTCTAAATTGGATTGAATTTCTTTTATTAAGTTACGAGGCCAGTTTCTTTGTTCTTATTCAATGTGTTCCAGCCGCTCGGAGAAGGCTGCCAGCTTTAATGGCGCTTATTAAGAAGCTTCGTTTCTATGATTAAGCAGATCGGCGCGGTAATTGCGCATGTAAATCCCGAAGTTAATTACTAGCTTCGCTGATCATTCCATCCTCCAAAAAGCATGACGCGCTAGAATAAAGCTCGAACGCTGCGCAGATTATAATTTCAAATTCAAACAAAACCCGTTCCGCGAAACTCGAGCTCGTTCAGCTTTGCGGTACCGGGCATTAAAGAAAAATATTTTCGCGAAACACACGCGCTCCTTCGCCGTAACAAAAGACTCGCCAGCTTTGAATTTTCTCCCGCTCGCATACACATCGTCAGCGCCTGCGCCCGCTACAGTTTAACGACCTGATAAACCGGCGAATCTCGCCATCCTCGACAAAACCATATCATCTCTCAATTTCTAGACCAATCGATCTTGAAGCGGCGAGAAAATTGCAGCTAGATTTTTCACGCGGAATGCTTCTTTCGCCCCGGCGATAATAAGCAGGGGAGCAAAAGGCGCGGAAGTTTTCGCGTCGGAGAGCCAGCGGGAGGCGCTTCGTCGCGCATTCCGCGCTCGCTGCCGCAGCCACACGTGGAGGAAATTACAGGCTACGCGCGCTCGCGGCTCCTGAACGATCCATATACCTAGCCGCGCATTCCGGACTTCTTATGCGGCGGAGAGGCCGAGCTAGTTGCCGAGAGGAATGAGTTTAGGCCTTTTAGTTTGGAATTTTAGTCGCTGGACGTTTCCATTTGAATCCGGAAGGGTTCGGGGGATTTCCATTTTCACGCTGATGCGATAATGCTGTGTAACCGGTCGCGCAGAGCTAGGCTTTGGACGTTACTTGATTTTTATCCGATATCGGAAGTTTTCGAACTGTACTAAAAATTGCCGGGTATTTTTCGTTTTAAAATGTTGTGAAAGACATATAGTCGTGAGTAACGAAAGACAAAGTTTTAATCCAATTTCACGATACGCATCGCGTTGCACTCGCAGCCGAGCGTCGAATTACGCTCGCTCAGCATGCAGATTCAAAAGTCAACATCTTCGAAGCCGATATTGCTGAACGTTCGTAACGATTCTCGCTGCGATTGCCAAATTACCAACTACCTCGTGCACAAACAACGACTTTGGCCCACTTTCCAGGCAGCCCGCGAGTCTCTTTATCTCAGCCTTACACAGAAAACTACCAGGGGAAACATTCCCTAATTGAAGCAATCGTTCTCTCGTCCGTCCAGTTAACCGCTCCACTTGCTCCGCTCAAACTAAACTCTCGGCAAACATTCCGCCTGCTCCGTACAGCCAAACTTTTAACCAACCACTCATCGATCAAGCCTCACATATACATACTATAATCTCTCAACTAACCAACGACTAAACTATCCGCACGCTCTTTTCAGGTGTGAACTTCCTGGTGTGGGACGTGGGCGGCCAGGAGAAGCTGCGTCCACTCTGGAAGTCGTACACGCGCTGCACCGACGGCATTATATTCGTGGTGGACTCGTGCGACACCGAGCGACTCGAGGAGGCCAAAATGGAGCTGACGAGGACGGCGAGGAGCCCCGACAATGCGGGCGTTCCCATACTCATACTCGCCAATAAGCAGGATCTGCCTGGTAAGAAGAGCGATAGATTTTTCACGGTTATGTGTGCAGTCGTTGGTTTTGTCTTCTGGCCACTTGTTGAAAGTTCGGGTATTATGAGAACGGGAGAAGCGTTTACATAGGGGATATGTGTGTATAGGGGAGGGCGAGAGAGCTTAATAAGTTTTCTGGAGGCGATGGTTGACCTCTCCCCCAGCGATGACGAAGTGCTTTTACGAAGGAGGAGAGAAGTGGCTTCGTGGATACGTGTAGCAGGGGCTTAGTGAGCCCGATTGCGACGATATCTTTTTCTGACCTAGTTTCCTGGGGGTCTGAGTAATTTTTCGAATTTGGGCTGCTTCGTTTTGTGCGCGTTTAATACTTGTCGACTTTTTTTTTATTGAAAACGGGAATACGGTTTCAATAAAATTTGAAATAAAATTTTTACCGACGTATAAATTTGATTGTATTTTCAAAAATTCGTATTAGTTACTAAATTACACATATACTTGCATATTTAAACTTCAATAATATGATATATATTTTGAACATCGTGCAATGTCAAAAATTTACATGTTTCATTAAGAAAAAAGCGAACTCATAAATTTTTGCAATAAATGTTTGATAACGTTAAAATTAAAAAAAATTAAAGTGTTAAATAAATTACTTAGATTTCTTAATGTTAATATTAAATCGTAACTACTAAGTAGGTCAAACCATAAATTCAAGTAAATGTGAAAGGTACCTGTTACAGAATGTACGTGATATTACACAAAAAGTCGACTTTTGTTTTATTTACATAAGTACTTATGTAAGATTCAAATTTCCACGCTCTTAGCTGTTTTCATTAAAAGCACATTATTTTTGTAATGAAAAGCACAATACAGAAGTTAAGAAACTACATATTAAATTAGTCAATCTCAAATTATTTTAATTTCACTTTATAATGATGATATTCAAGATAATTCATAAAAAAGAATATATTCTTGAAAGCAACATTTCAAGACTACGTGTAGGTTTCAATTCTTGTTAAAGCTGCAACTTTTTCCTTTTTCAATTAGTTTTAAATTGAAGGCGTTATAGCAGTTTTAATAAAGTAGGGGGATGACATCACAATGTTACATCTGGCAACAAAGCGACGCCACAACGTAGATAGATGGCGGAGTTAATAACTTTCATGCGCGTATCCTCGTTACAGTAGAGAGAAATTAATTTCTGTAAAAGCACTTATCATTTCGGATAAATTTTTAACAAACAAGTAAAATTTAATTTTAATTAAATAAAATAATGAAAAAATAAAATTATTTCGTATCTAGCAAATAAATTATACCTTCCTGCAACAAAAAAATATATATGTACAACGTAATATTATATTTATATTATTATAGAATATTTTAATAATAAAATACAGATATAATAATCTTTTAATAATTTATTTTCCAATATTAAAATAACGGACTTTTTGATATGTATAATTCGAATTGATAATCTTGTAATAATTTATAGAACAAAATGTCGCAGACATTATCTCACATTTTGTTATCATGTATTTCCATATCAAAATATAAATATATTCGTAAATTTAATTGACATTTTTTATAACGCTTTTAACGTTTCATATACTTATCTTTTTTCCAAAATACGTTCTGCAAAATCATCATTACTATATTTAAAATCAATAAAAAGCAATCCTAACACAACATATTTCTCTTTTCACAGGCGCTAAAGAGGTGGACGAACTCGAGAAGCAGCTGGGCGTGCTGGAGCTGTCCTCGATGCCGGGCAGCGCGTGTATTCGCGTGCAGCCGGCCTGCGCCATTACCGGCGAGGGCTTGCACGAAGGCCTGGACAGCCTTTACCAGCTGATCCTGAAGCGGCGCAAGCTCGCCAAGCTGAACCGCAAGCGGGCGAGGTAGGCCAGGGCCTCCGAGGACTGCGCTTGCGTCTTTTGACACTGCTCGAGGCCGAGCCAGGCCCAACATCGGCGTGTCCTCTTCCAAGACGACGAGGACGACGACGACGAGGATGACGTCTGCAGTAGCTACGGCGCTGCCGCTAGCGCTGGTCAGTAGTGCCGGATGCTGTTCGAGAAAGAAAGAGAGAAAGAAGGGGGAATTTGAACGACGCTCGTGTAGCCTCATTATTGCCAGTTACCGCTCTACGTACATGTACATAGGCGAGAGAGTGTGAGAGGCAGCGAACACGTGGACCGTGCGTCAAGTGTGTCAGAGGAGAGAGAGAGAGAGAGAGAGAGAAAGGAGGTGGATAGTGTGCGAATCGAACAGAGAGATTTGGAAGTTTAATTTTTTGAGGAAGACGCGTTTTTTTCTTGTAAAGAGTTTCGGACGGTTCTATATAATTTTGTGAAAACTATCGTGATTTTTTTTTTGACTTATTGGTTATTAATAGCAGATGTTTTTATATTGATTTATCGAAGGTTTTCTACGAAGAACATATTGTAATTCTTTGCTTGGAACGAAGATAATTGCATCCAATTTATCAATCTTTTATGAATCATACTCCACTCGAAAGGTATTAAGCAACTTTCGTAATGATTTATTTGGTTACTGTTCTTCTTGCGCACGAGAAAACAATATTTTTGTTTGCGTCCGAAAGTATAAAACAGAGATTTTATTTTATTCGACACGCTTGGCATTGAGCGCATCCACGTGAAAGATTAGTCGTTTTCCGTGCATCTGAATGAGTGAGCCGTGGAACAGAATAAGGGTATACATGTAAAAATGATTTTTTTTCTAGTCTACGAAGCGCTACATCGAAGGGGACGTACAAGAGAGTCTTTTGTTTTATTTTTTTCTTTTTTTTTCTTTACTTTGGGAGAGACGAAAACTATTTACATACACGTCAATCACCTCCGTTCTTTTTTCATTGCATTACGCTACTTTCCAGCGACGAGGTGGCGAGCGTTTAAAAAAGAATGGTTTTAACTATATACGACTTTGTGCGTAGGTCGTCTTCCCTATTTACAAACTTGCCTCGACTCAACTCCCACGCGTCCCTTTAAATCTCCGAAAAAATTTTATATGCGTTTCGCTTGTCGGGGGAGGAGAAAAATGTACCAACGACAATAAGGTGTGAATTCCTTTTTTTTTCTTTTTACTTATATATTTTATTTAAAGCGACGCACTTTCGATCGACTTTTTTTATACGAGGATGAGTCGCGAGTCATTCTTTTTTTAATTCTTTACTTCCAATTGTTACTGTACACGGACATAAACGTAGCTGCGAATGCAACGTAGCTATTATCGAAGCGACAAAAATAATCTATATATTGAATAACGACTGAAGCTTGATGAATTGTAATGGGGCAAGTGCACTGATGCTAGTCGACCGAGGGATCGTATTTAAGTTGACACTGGTTCTTTAACTTTGCCGATTTGCATTTTGATATCTAGATTTAATATTATTTACTTCATAATTTCAAAGAATAATGTTTATTTTTTATTTTTAGAAGTACGTAAATTTAAAAATTTTTTATAGTCATGCTCCAAATATTTTTATTTTATTAAAAATGATATAGATGTTTGATTTCATTATGTTACTCATATTATTTTAAAGTTAGATAATTAATTTTACATCTTTCGAGTAATGTTAAGAAAAAAATGCGAATATCGGTGAAGTAGGATATCAGATAATATTAAAACTTTTCACGACCTGCTTCGCAATCGGTGCGGGAAAACTGTATGAAATTCGAACATTGTAATTTTGATTAAATGTTTGTAGATTAAGAAAGTCGCTGTCGAGTAGTAAATATAATGGCGAAAAGGATGGGAGACAAATGATCGGTTGGTCTATATTGAGACTAATATGAAAGACAAGGATGGAAAAACCCTGTAGGAGTTTAATATATGTGCCTAAGTATCGTAATATAGCTCTTCCGCTGTGTAGATTGTAAAAACGATAAAAGAAAAAAAACAAGAAAGGAGAAAAACGAAGCTTGCCGAAATATGTGAAAGATGGTCGAGAAAAAAAAGCACGTATGCTTCTCCCTTCCATTTCGCGTCATTAGGTGTAGCCGTGTAGCCTTGAAATATCGAATATTAAGAATAAAGTCGTTGTTGTTTGTTTTGTACCTCGACTTTCGAGAGTCATTCGAAATTTTATCGTGCACACCCTGTTTCGCACTTCACGTATACATATTACTATTATACATAACTATATATAATATATATATATTCGTGTACTTGCCCTTGTTGTGTTTTATCACCCTTGTTGCTGTATTTCGACATTTTATTGTAAAGATGAAATTATAAGAGAGCCGTAATGTACATAGCGCGTAGACTGTAAGCGAATACGGATTATTGTGTATTATTGTAAGTAAATGATCGCTTTACGACTCGTCGTTTGGGTCATTTTATAAGACATTTTTTCAGATATAAGTCAGCCTAATATTTACGAAATAAAACAATGACAAAGAGATTTTAGAGCAGTCGAGGATTGTTTTACGGTTATTATTAATATAACAAATATACCTAGACGTTCCTGAATTGTCAGTATACTGAGAGCTCCTCGACGAATTGCATCAACGATTGTCATAAACACATTTTTATTCAGAAAAAAATAAATCTAGCTTATAGAATATGTCGAATTTTATCAGCCGGATCGGACGATTCTAGTTCGATTATACACTTTTTGTAGCTCTAGATGATTTCTCGATAATTTATTCGACTCTTGATGAAACATCGCTTTATCGTAGAATCGTTCGTCCACAATCAATTTGCTAAATGAAATGCGCTATTTCTTAAAAGAACATTAGTCTATGAAAGTAAAGCTTAAAATCAAGAACAACCATTAGAAAAGACTTGCCGCAAAATAATTGTTCCTTCCGGATATCACTTCTCTATTTTCGTATTACAACCTTCCATTTTGTAATAAAATCGTCATTTGCTTATTTTTTAGCAATAAAAATAAAAATTTTGCAATTTCTGACTCTTTTAATGAATAGCGATATACTGATTCTTGTATAATGAAAATAAAGTGACCCTTACGCTACCGCAGTAAATAGTAATGATGAAAAGACGAGAAAGAATTGAACACTTTCAACAATGATCAATTTTTGACGAAAGTTAGTGTAATTCAGCATTATTGATATCACCTAAGCAGCGCGGCCAAATCGCTTTTTCTACTGTAAAATAAAATAAAATGAGAAGCGAAAAAATAACTTATTGCGATATTTGCATGAAGGTAAAATAAAACTCACGTCTGCTCAACGCACGCACGCGTAATCATTATATTGTAATGTCGCTATCTACATATATCATCATTAAATCATTGTTACTTTCTAAATTGAGTTCTTTATTCGATCTTCCCCTTCCCTACGTAGTTTTACAACCTGGTCTCACGTACGGGCAATTTCGGCGCTTTCAGGCTCCCCTCAGCTGCAGCCTGAATGTACGATTATTTACTATAAATAGAATTATTATTTGAAGTTGCACATGTTCATATAAGTAATATTTATTTATTTATTTATTCTTTTTGACTATTTAGTTGTTTATGTTTACCATATGAAATATATTTTGAAATTTACAAATATTGTTTTGATTAATACTTTTCAACGTAAAATATATATTTTTAGTTGCACCTTTCTCTATATTCTTAATTATTTATTTTTTCTTTTTCAACCCAAATCTGATATATCGCGAAAATCCCAGAAATAAATACAGAAAATATATAATATACAAAAGATAGATTCCGAGAAATATTAAATACGTAATGGAACTTGTGAGATATATTATTAATAAAGTTTTCATTGACCGGTTTAAAATTCTTGGTCGATTTTATACTTCTGAAATCGTAAATTTCAAAAAGTAATCTCAATTCACCTTTTACTGAAATATATTCCGTGATTGATGATAATTGCATCTTTAACAACAATAATTCAATACCTTTCTCGTCAGAAGGTTTGACAGAATAGAACACAGTATTCGTATGTTTTTTCTTTTTTAAAAGAATCGACGTTTTTATCATTAGATTAATTGACTGCTCTTTGCAGGTAATTAATTTGAGAGTCAATGTAATAAAAGTATTATTTTCACTTTCGGTAACAAAATCCAAGTTTAAATAACAATCTTGAGTAGATTCAGTTAAAGTAAATCCAGGAGATTCAATTTTGTCTTTGTGAAGATTAAAGAGAAGATCACAGTCAGTTAAAATCCATTCAGATTTACTGTAAAACTTTTTGGCTGCCGTTGTGAATTCGACTGCAGTTTGTTCAGGCGGCATGACTGTCATGGTGCGACTCATGTCACTTTAAACGATTCTTAAAGATCTAAAAAATATTTTCAAAGGATTATTTTTGATATTAATTTTGATATAATTACCGAATAAGGCAATTTATTGTATTTGAAAAAAAAAAAAATAATAAAATTTTTTGCTATAAATTATATAGAAATTAAAGATTAATTCTCATTGACGGTAAACTATATTATATAAAAAATTTAAAAAATATATTTAATAAAAATTCATTATAATATTGTAACTTTGGTTTATATTATTATTTATAGTTATTTATTTCATTTAAAAGAGAAATCTCATACTTAACGAAAGTGATATTTATAATAAAACTTTATATAACGATTAAAAAATGAAGCTTATTACAATTAAATTATAAAATATAGATATTTTATATGTTATATAAAGTATAATGATTATTGTGGAGATTAAAAAGCAATTTCTTTTTAATATTTGAACGAATAATGTCATAGCTTTAGTTACTAAAAAAAAGATGTTTCTATAGACATTGTTAGTTCATTTATTGCACACTTTAGTACAAATATCAAAATATAAATATATAACAAAAAAACATTTACAGCTAACACATTTTTTTTTTTTTTTTGATAGACATAATTTGAACTTGTTTTAAAGAAATTACAGTACATTTTTTTATATCGTGCTCGGGATATACAAAATTTAAAAAAAATTATAAAATCAAAAGTATGAATAGTTTTAGAGATAAAAACATGTGTGTGTGTGTGTGCGTGCGTGCGCGCGCCTATGTGTGTGTGGATATTTCGAGTATATTTATATTATAAACCTTTAAAATTATTTATGTTTTGTTCAAAACTCACTTTTTAGGTATTACTTACTGCTCTAAGGATATTACAAACCTCATCAGTGAAAAAGCAAAAACTATCTCCATTTCGATTGCAAAGACTTTATAAGTCTTCCTAAGAAGGAAAGACGTTTGAAGTTAAAACCAAAAGAAATAATCTGTAATTTAATATAGTTCTTATCGGCCTCTCGCTAATTACCACATAGACCTATCTACACAGACATGATTTAACGTTCAACCCACACTGGCTTTGATGATATCTTGCGCTTTTGAAGTTACAGTGTAGTGGTACTTTACGGTTGAGGAGTAAGTTAAGACTGATAAAATAGTGCAATGTACACATAAAATCCAGTATTTCCGTATCGACATATATGGATCAATAGCAACAGTGTATCATATTTTTTGTAAATTTTATCAATTTTTATCAGTCTTTGCAATCGAAGTAAGAAATTTTTTCTATTTTTTCCATTTACAAGATGTTTCTTGTATACGTATCTAGTTAACCACTTCATTATTTAATTTCTTTACTTTATTCATTTATTTATTCATAAGTTCTTAAAAAGAAAACTGCCACTAAGTTATTCGCGCGCAATTTATATATAAATTTCAAGATTAACTCGCCGGTTTATTCCGACTTTTCATGCTTTTTGCCACGATTTTTTGCATCGCGCCTGTTCGTTTAATACCTGTCAATATTGCGTGATGAGTGACAAGACACCAGGCTTTGAGCGAGGATGATGGCCGGGTCGCAACTATAATGACTCCCAGGCTGCGTTTGGCGACTCTTGTCAAGTTTGGTAAATGCAAGCCTATTATGATCCAATCTCTGATGTTGATTTGCGCAGTTTTCGAAATAATTTAACTCTGGCCTGCGACAACGGCCGCTTTAGTTTACTGCAACAATGCCTTTTGTTTAGCGGACTCCTTTCCCCACGATAAACGCAATACAAATACATAGCGGTTTGTTAACTCATACCTTTAATGGGCCAGAATCTCGTCTCGCCACCCGCAATGAAGTTTTATAAAAAAAAGTAATTTTTTCTTATAGCTAGCCAAACTGAGTGCAACAAGATGACGATTGGTTGAAGGTCAGCTTTACTCTGGGAGCTTGAATTTCGCGAGGTTTGAAACTCTCTCGCGTCTCTTACTCCCACTCGCGTGACAACCATCCAATCATGTAGTCATTAGATAAGATTCATTACACACAATTAAATATATAAATTTTTACGTTAACGTAGGGATAAAGAAAATATACCTTTCTTTATCGTAAATCACAAAACTCACGCACATTTCAGTAGAACAGCTATACTATTTTGCAAATAATTTCGATTAAAATATATAATAGTTATTACAGGGATATAGATTCGTATAAATGTTTTTCCAAGTGCCTTTCTATATACTGCTCTTTTTATTTATTGCAAATGCATTGACTTTGGCCTCCTCATTGTACATTGGTAAGCTATGCTCGAAAGTTTAACTTCACTTGGCTCCATGAATCCTACATCCTAATCTGTCTTGGAATGAATCAATAAGTAACAGAACATTGCTGGATCAGGCTGGATCTCTAGCTGAAAATTGTAATTAAATACCCATGCTCGCGCTAAGCAACAAAACGGAGGAAACGATCAAAATTAACAAACTGTATGAACGTATTGTCTAAGATCTTTATAGTGATTTTTGTTGTCTCTTTGGTTTACGGCTTTTGTACGTGAGTGTACGGCAATATCTGATTTATATAATTACACAATTATTATCTGCATTTGGTCGAATTTCTATCTCAATTGATGGAAAGGGTGCGCAGAAAATATTGTGAAAAGACACTTTTTTACTTTTTAGGCCTTTAAGATCTTCAAATCTTCTTATTATAAGCTCAAAGCACAAATAAAGTTAAAAGTATAGAAATTTATAAAAATACATAATTATTTATTATAAAAAAAGTTCGTCTAAATCCCTTTTAAAGTAGGATACATGCTTGCATTAGTTTTATTATATTATTATAAATAATTTTTGGAAATCTTTACTTTCACTATTTAAAATAAAATTAAAATAAACAAAGTTATTTTCAATTATTTTATTTGTTTATTGTTTAACATCTGAGACATATTTTAAAATCTTCAAACATTGTGTTGTTTAATACTTTTCAATGTAAATTATTGTTTTAATATATGTTTCAATATATTTTCCTTATTCATTTTTTATTCTTCTTTTATTACGATCCAAGCCTGATAAATCCAAAATACCCAAGAAATAATTACACATACTGTATAATAAACGAAGGATAAATTACGTAAAAAATTAAATACGTAAAGAAACATTTGAGATATCTGATCAATAAACTTTTCATTCGCCTTCTTGGTTGACATTACACTTCTAAAATCATAAATTTCAACAAGCAATCGCAGCTTATGATCTTTTACAGAAATATTTTCCGTGATTGATGATAATTGCATCCTTAACAACAATACCTCACTACCTTTCTCGATAGAAGGTTCAACAGAATGGATCACAGTATTCGTCTGTTCACTCTTTTTTGAAAGGATCGACGTTTTTATCATTAGATTAATTGACTTTTCTTTGCATGGAACAAATTTAAGAGTCAATGTAATAAAAGTATTATTTTCATTTTCGGTAACAAAATCCAAGCTTAAATAACACTCTTGAGTAGATTCAGTTAAAGTAAATGCAGAAGATTCTATTTTCTCTTTATGAAGACTAAATAGAAGATCACAGTCATTTAAAATCCATTCAGTTTTTGTATAAAACTTTTGTGCACTAGTTATCAATGCGACTGCAGTTTGTCCTGGTACCTTCATATCGCAATATTTTTATGCCACTTCAAACGATTCTTAAATATATCTAAAAAATATTTTAAAAGTAATGTAAATAATTATTAGTATTAAAAAACGTTATTAAATTTGTATCAGTCAAAATAAATTAATGTAAAATATAATTCAACTAATAATGTAGAGAAGAATTAAAAAATCAAACAAACATTTTTAACTGTTTTTGAAAAAGAAAAAAGAGATTTTTGCAGCTAATTTATGATCACTTGAGTTATTCTTTAAAATTAATATACGACATTTTTAAATATAAGAAAAAATAATTACAGCTATCACGGCATTTCTTTTGTAAAAGACAGATAAACTAAACTTGTTCTAAAGAGATTACAGTTTATTTATTTATAATGTATTTATTTATATTTTAGTATATGCATTGACTTAAAAGGAAAATAAAACGTAAAATTAAAAAATTGAAATATAGTTAAAATACACCATGCATGAATTTTTATAGCTGATTAAAATTGGTTAAAAGTAAATATGCATTCGGATACCGGTATCAACTCAAA